>OX382172.1:4433731-5033731 GCA_947507545.1 Clistopyga incitator | reverse complement strand
TAAAAAATCTGATGCTGTATAGACAATCTAGGCGGTGGGGAGTTAGAATAGCGAATTACCAAAGTAGCAAATTTCAATATCATGAACGTATGCATCTAAGGGTGGCGGGCAAAATAGCGAATTCCAATACAACAAACATCTAAATCTACAGTAGCCATCATTATGAAATTCGCTATTTTGATCATTCGCTGTCTTGAACCTCGCCCCTAGCAGAATTTTAACGAAAGCTAGGAAAATTTGAATTTGCAGCATTGTGGAAAGCACCAGGAGGTCGATATCTTTTCAATTATATGTTGATCCAGTCGGATTTAAAAGAGTGTTATCGAGAGATATGTACAAATATTTTCTGCTGCTTCATGTGAGGTACTGAATATTATGCATAAAAGATCTTGCTATACGGTTTAAATAATTTAACTAAGTAGTACCTTCCGAATTCACATCGCTAATGATGTTAAAGAAATGCAGTGTACGTGAACGTGAAACATAAGGGCATTTTTATTTACAACTTTCTTAGGTTGGTTCAAAAAATCGAGAAGCGCCCCCAAATCGACCATTAGTGCAAGTAAAGAAACGCTTACATATTACGATATTTTTCTTGCAGAAAAAGCAAGGTTAATGAATACTATTGAAATTTCAAAAGCAAACAGAGTCCCTGTGAATGGAATTGTTATCATTTAAATGTTCACCTACGTGAACTTTGTGCTAACAAGGAAATCACCTAACGATACCATTGTTTTAAATAAGAATGAGATTCTTAAAATAACGAGGATGAATCCCGCTATGAATACTTCACAAAACATAAAAATAAAGGATATGGGAAGCCAAACGACTCATATTTACACATCCGACTCCGTCGGAAAAGCTAGGAATGTGTTCGTCACAAGTACACACATGTACATGTCGTCATGTACATGTCGTCGTCACACATGTACATGTCGTCATGTACATGTCGTCGTCACACATGTACATGTCGTCATGTACATGTCGTCGTCACACATGTACATGTCGTCATGTACATGTCGTCGTCACACATGTACATGTCGTCATGTACATGTCGTCGTCACACATGTACATGTCGTCGTCACACATGTACATGTCGTCGTCACACATGTACATGTCGTCATGTACATGTCGTCATGTACATGTCGTCGTCACACATGTACATGTCGTCATGTACATGTCGTCGTCACACATGTACATGTCGATGTACACGAGTGTGAAATTTGTTCGTCGACCCCTGGAACTCACTTAATAAATTATATAGAAAATGAATTATGATATTGTTATCAGCACTGAATTAGGAAGAAAGTAAAGAAGAGAACCGTGCAATTTTTAAAGTCACTTTTCAGTGGTTCATCGTTTTTAAGAGCAAAACAAATTCGAGGCGGACGCGCAACGTAATTTTACATCCGGCTTGATTTTGTTTGAATCTTCATAAAAAAGAGTTGTGGTCGAAAATCTTTAAAATAACTATCTATGGAAACGCTCAACATAAAAAAATATCGTACGCTGCTTTAAGAATCACCTCTCAAAACCTGAACTATGAGGATCTATCATAATAGATGTCTGGACATATTTTTATATTCTAATTGAATGTGGCAGCTCTTAAACGAATGATTTCTATACACATTTTTAGTAGGTGTACAGTTGAACTGTTAAATTGAAAAGTGAGAAATTACGTTCCGTTTATCAGAGAAATTCATAGAAGCCTAATGATTCTGAAAAATTGCAATAATAATTCAATGTCTTTCACCATACAATACCTTTGAAAAACGCAAAAAGGATGGCATTAGAAAACAATCTTACGAGGTGCTTCGATCGATTCAGCTATAATTTGTGAGATACAGCTTAGGATTATTTTTCACAACAGGAAAAAAAAAGTTTTTCTTGAACACCCGAGATAATATATCTTATATAAATCGTAATTACCTGGTGAAAAGGCGAAAGAAGACAGAAGCGAGTTGTTCCCTGGTTGCCGCTTTGGCTGTAGACAAAGTTAAAAAATAATATAATTAAATACTTGGGATAGGTATAATAAGGATAACATTTTTCCAACATTGTTAATATCTTTTTTTTACATTCTAGCAATTTTCTACACGTTTCCTGCGCTCTAATAACTATTTTCTCTATCTCATTAAACTTTTTTTTACTAAATTCAAGTTCTCAATATCAACCAAGAAATACTTATAAATAGAATAAATCGTCCGACGCGAACCTTCCGATCGTATCGAACGATTGTCTCAAATTTCAATCGTGTCATATCCATTCGCGAGTGTCCACGAATATCCGAGCACAAAATTCATGAGTTTTCCGCGTACTGACCACGCATGACCTAAGTAAGGCCCGCTGGCCGCGCGTGCAACGCGCTGTTAGCATCGCGTGGTCTTTTCACGATCACCAAAATTTCCACCTCCTTACACCCACTTATACTTTCTTCGGTGCGCCCGATAATTTCTTTAATTAGTCTTTCTTCTCTTTTCAACAATGAATAATTAAGACAATTATACCGCGATACGCGAAGTCCTCATTACGTTGAGCCGTAGTTCGGGAAATATTTTCTATTATATTCGAATAATAGAGAATTTTTCATAAAGTAATTCTACAATTATTGCTCTGAGCCTAAATATTGTAAACGCGTTACAACAATAGATAACATTGTATTTCGGGCTTATAATAATCTGTCAATGAATATTATGAATTCTGCGTAAATCAAACTTAATTTATTCAGTCAAATAGATGTTATTATATTGAAAACATATCTTTTGGGTAATACTTTAAAATCTGGGATCTCAATCCCTTAATCGAGTAACGACCCCAATAATAAATAATGATATTAATTTATTTTGTGTTCAACTTATACCAATAGGTCAGAACGTAACACTATTAAACACCCTCAAGAGTTTTGAAAATTAGTGTATTCGTGTTCCGTATTTTATTTGATTTAGTGATATCTCAATAATCCCAAAGCGTAATGTACGTTAAAACATACAAAGATTCCTTTTTACGTACTTTTGATCTATTTATTTTCAAATTGAGTAAACCGCACCGACTTTAATTAATGCTTCTTTTGTTCTTTCTATTTTTACTAACCCATTATGAAGAGGTATGCAAAGGGGCTAATTGCTAAACTCAATAAAATACAAGATATATAATTTGATCTCCAAAAAAAACACTACGTGTACTAAAACTTGAGACAAATAGATTAATGTTAGTCGTATCCTAAGCCCCCTAATAAGTCAGTATCCTGAAAATTTGAGCAGCAATACACATGCTGCAGATATGTTCTCATTATTTTACAACTTTTTGAACGTCTTCATCGTGTACTGATCAAGTTTTTAACATGCAGCCTTTTGTGGGGGTTTAGACTACCACTAACGTAAATGAATTCATTCCGTACATTGAAAATCAGGTACATGAACTGGTGTGGAATATTTAACACACTAATAGGGCACTGCATATCAACATAACCTGTATTTGACCCTTCTTGAATTACATTTCCGATATTTAATGTCATTGATCTATCTCTAAAGAGCCACCACTATTTTTATTAAATTTTTTAAAAACAATTTATATACCTATGATTATTTATACCGGAAATACAGAAGGCGATGTTTTTTATCCGAAAAAATTCTCATTCATTCTGTATCAGATATGACCCTCAAAATTTCTGCATCTTCAAAAAAAACCTTTAGCACGCTGTAGCGCCGTGACATTAGTTCTGAGAGGAAAATGTTTACCACCTTTTTGTTCCTCTTTAAATTCCCCGATGGCGGATATTTTTGAAAAAAAAAAATTATTTGAAATTAAGACGACTACTGCGAGTTGAAAACTTTGGCACGCTGCATCTTTTTAATTTTGACTCGGAGAGAAAAGTTTGTAGGAAACATTTTCTTTCTTTTCTAATTTTGAGGTGGCGGTTATTCGTACTTTTCGGGTGGCAGTTATGTGTGGGTAGTTATTTGGACTTTTGTCTTTGACAGTGGTTCCTGATTAGAATATTGATCATAGACAAAAATGCCAAAAGACTATTTTGTAGTACTCGCGATTATCTAGTGGCGGGTTCCACCGGATTTTTTTTTTTTCATTTCAAAATTTTGGATCGCGATATCTTGGCCAGATCACCTGATCCAAAAAAAATTTTTTTTTCGCCCTTAAAAAAAAATCCGGCGGAACCCGCCATTAGATAATCGAAAAAGGAACAGAAACGGCACATATGTTTTTTTCTCTAGGAGGTGATCTGGCCAAGATATCGCGATCCAAAATTTTGAAATGACAACAAAAACATTTTTTTTGCCCTTAAAAAAATCCGGCGGAACCCGCCACTAGATAATCGAAAAAGGAACAAAAAAGGCACATATGTTTTTTTTCTCTAGGAGGTGATCTGGCCAAGATATCGCGATCCAAAGTTTTGAAATGACAAAAAAAAATATTTTTTCGCCCTTAAAAAAAAATCCGGTGGAACCCGCCACTAGATAATCGCGAGTACTACAAAAAAGTCCTTTAGCATTTTTGCCTATGATCAATATTCTAGTCAAGAACCACTGTCAAAGACAAAAGTCCAAATAACTACCCACACATAACCGCCACCCGAAAAGTACAAATAACCGCCACCTCAAAATTACAAAAGAAAGAAAATGTTTCCTACAAACTTTTCTCTCCGAGTCAAAATGAAAAAGATGCAGCGTGCCAAAGTGTTCAACTCGCAGTAATCGTCTTAATTTCAAATAATTTTTTTTTTTTCAAAATATCCGCCATCAGGGAATTTAAAGAGGAACAAAAAGGTGGTAAACATTTTCCTCTCAGAACTAATGTCACGGCGCTACAGCGTGCTAAAGTTTTTTTTTTGAAGATGCAGGAATTTCGAGGGTCATCTTTTCTTGAAGGAAAATGTCATAAAAAGTGATAAGCTGTAAATAAAGAAAAGTGCGTGAAATTGATTTGATCGCGAGTCAAATTTGTACCTAATGTTTGATCTCTGTTTATCTGTATGTGAACCATATGAATCTGCTATCTCCTAATTCGCACGAGGAAACTTGCGAACGAGACAATGTTAATTTTTCAACAATTCTATATGGAATAAAATCCAGACTATTCTATCTCGATATAAACAGATGAAACCATCCATTTTCCAAAAATGTGAAATGCTGTGACATTTCAACTACCTTATAAATTTAGCTCAAAGTTACTGTCAGCCACTTTTATTACTCTATTTATTGAGAATTATTTATCTTATTAACTAAAAATATTTAACAGCTAAAGAAGATACAAACTTGTTTCGAAAAATTCAATCATATGAAATAAAAAATGATGTTTCAATTTTGTCATTAATTTATACATAGGAAGCATTGCTGCTTGACCAACATACTAAATATCAGCTAAATTTTTAATGCCGTTGTTGAGATTCATTGGTTTGACTTTTACAAGCCTGTTGATTGACCAAAAAATTGAAACCTTGCATGAGCAACCTCCTAGCACTTTTATACAGAGCTCCTCTTCCACAAAACTTCATTCAGGTTTTTGTACTAAACTTATATGGATCGAGGCAATAAAGAATACACTTTCTTCGACAAACACCTTTGTTTAGGGCTATTTGACACCTCACGTCCCCGTTGTAGAAGTTTAGCGCTATTTGACTCCTCACCTCAATCCTGGGTTACCGTTGTTGGACCCTTAACATGTATTGCTGTTGGAGATTGGGCATCGATTTTCAATAGCTCATTAAAATAGTAAACATGCTATAGAAATTAGGAGTTTGGAAGAGCTGCAAAACCGTTCTGCTTCCATTAATTACTCTCTTAATCATATTTGAACAATATTTGTTTTTAAACAATAAAATCAAATATTGGTGTTTCAAACACATACCTAAATGTATAACTCTTGGTAC
Organism: Clistopyga incitator; assembly: GCA_947507545.1. Lineage (NCBI taxonomy): Eukaryota > Metazoa > Arthropoda > Insecta > Hymenoptera > Ichneumonidae > Clistopyga > Clistopyga incitator. Next base: position 5,027,847 of record OX382172.1, on the reverse strand, counting down.
TTACCATGAAAGCAATGATATGCCAGAAGCGTGAGAGTGACTATAGAATTCCGGACGCACTTCATGATGATGCCGGATCGAGAGTGAAAGTTCACAAAAGCACAAACAAAATCACCTGCTGACACCATGGAATTATATAAGTGCGTCGACTCTATCGCACCTTCATTATTATTTAAATTTATGCGTTCGAGAATATAAGAGGTATTCTAGTATGACTATATCGCAGTAATTAATGTGTATCAACGGTAACTCCTAAATTTGCGTCAGTGGGTCGAGTAAAATCCCGCTGTGATGACAGCTTTAGGGAGTAGTCGCTAGAAAGATGGATTTGTTCCGCTGTTTAGAATCTAGCCGATTAAAGTTCTACACTCTAAAGTAGCTCTTCTGAATTGCCTAACCGTAACTATGGATCTTTTTATTTGTTTGCTTATAATTCACCATAAATCATCCATCGATTAATCTGTCCACGCTTATTTTAACCGGTGATGGATTACTCGTATAATTTGCTTTCTCCATATACTACCCGTGCAGCCATTTTTCGGAGAGTCCCCATGTCCCGACACATCCCGATTGGGATTTATTAGGGAATCCTGACAACGGAGTCCTAATACGATCCCATATAGATTCCAAGTTGAAAAGTAAAATCGGTTATTAATGCAACGGGGAAAATTACAAGGAATCCCGATTTAAGGTGTGCTTATGTTGATTCGGTTGAGTCCCTATCTAGAAGGTCTTACCTTAATTGAGGTAACTGGTGAAATGACAAAGAATCCTAAAATGAAGTGTCGTTATAAGATTCCAGATAGACTTCAATTTAGAAACCAAAATCAGTTATTGGCACAACTGGGGAAAGTACAATGAATCCTGAAGTAAATTGTTTTTAGCATTATCAATCCAACTCGATTCCAAGTTGGACTTACCAGTTTTAACCTGTACTTCTTTCTGATTAAGAATTCCTAGCTAATTGCTGATTATTTATTATTAATTACTTATTGAGTAACACATGTCGATAAACGAATTCGATTCGGCATGGAATCGAATCGCATATTCGAAGTTTAAATGGAATATTCGATAAATTCGAATATTGAAATCCGAATAAAGCTCGAAATTGGATAATTAATAAAGATAAACAAAGAAAATTGAAATTCCTAGAAATACACGACTCACAAATATTTAAGGATATTGAATAGATTCCAAATTTTTAGGTTATTTTCATCAAACAATAACTCAAAGAAAAATGGTCATACAGAAAATTTCAAAAAAAGCAATTGTACCTACAAGTGTCTAGTTTTCAGATCTGGACGATAATTTTTTTTAGCGTGGGCGGTTTTCAAGGGATCATTCTTAAGTCAACGAAAAAAAGAAATTCCAAATTTTTGCTCGTCTTAAAAATGGTCTGTGGACTTAAAACATTTTATTTTAATTATGCAACTCTTCAAGTCTAAACAAGACTCTTCTAGACAATTTAATCATTATTAATTTCACCCCTTATCGAGCTCGGTCCGATATCTTGGCGCGAAGTAATCGTCTATTAAAGCAAAAAAGTCCATTCTCATTTTGATAATCAATTACTCGGGAACTAATAATGGTACAGAAAATGAAAGTAAGGTTTTGGAAACTGCAGAACATTCTCTATGATATTCAATTGGTGGCTATTGATAAAAAAGCAATTTTTCGAAGTGATGGTGCTACCTGAAAAAAAGTTGAAAATTTACGAATTTAAGGACATTTAGAAAATTTGATATAACTTTGGATATAATGCATGAACGAAAGATGTCGGTAATTTTTGAACATCCAAGTATCCACAAGAAACCTTCAAAGTTGCAAAGTGCTGCAATTTTTTTTCTTAGTGCCCCAAAGGTTTAAATAATCGTTTATCCAAATAAAATTTTTCCATATTTCTATGTGAATAGACGTGCACAACATTGGAATGAAAAGTGTACATACAACGATATATCAAGGTACAATAGAGGAACATATGTGATTCTTGCCCAGAGTGAAATTTGTTGATTGAGCGAAGCGAGAGCCGCAATCGCATGGAGTGACGGGTGAATTTGTACAAGTTCCTCGAATGTCAGTACATGGATGGACGGCCGGCTATGCAGATGAACGTTTTAGAGACCGAAAACGTTAGTACTCAGATGAATGACCGCCCCTCGACCGAATTTTTCAATGTCCCTTAAGGGTCCATACGTTTTGATCCTTGAGGATGACCTGCCCACGGTATTCGCCTTACGAATATTTCGGTCTCAATCATACAAATTAATGCAGTTTTGGCGCATTTTTTATTTTTCAACAGATTTCAAATAGATTTAATAGGTATTATTTCAATCTTCCAAGTTGTCAATAGCTGAGTGGGCACTATTGTGTGTAAGGCACACAACAAGCACCTACAGGATTTAGATTCGATACCCATCCGCGGCAAAAGAATGTATATCTCATTTTTCGGCGATTAATTTGTACTAAATAACTGAATAACTGCGAGTGTCCAGTTGAAAGTCCAACATAAACCAAATTAAATTAGCATAATTCATTAGCTTGTAATTATTCGTTATATGCATATATATTGTATACGTTAAGATATACAGAGTAGAGTATACGTCTAACATATATGTTTGTTATATGGGTTTTTACGATAAATATATACTGCCGCGATAAGTACGTGCTCGAGGAGAAACTTTCGTGCTCGGTGAAAATCGCGCTTTTTCTTTTCTTGTAGCATAATGTACTATTTCGCCACAGTTTTGGGCTAACAGGGAGTATACCCTGCTGGCCAAACGTTCGCGCTCTCCCAAAATCGAGCCAACCAGTGCGGATATTGGTATATAAGACCAATAGCCAGGCGTTTTATCGCATGAATTGACTATCTGAACCTCCTGTTAACAGGAACCTCTTAAGCTCTAGTCATTCCGATTCGTGTTTGGTTCGGAATTGCTTCAACACTTTCGAGTTTCCTTGAGCACAGCCCAGGTCACCCGTTTGGCTCAATACTGCATCGACACTTTCGGTTGTGCACATCCCAGCTCTTGTAAGGCTCATAGACCTATTTCATCAATTTTATTTACTATCTTTTAATTATAAGGAAAACCTAATTTACCTGCGCTACTTAATATCGCATCCACACGCACATTCAAACATTCCTTGAACTATACACTTGGCTCGACACTGCATCGACACTCGTGTGATACATTATATAAAGATTTCACAGTCGCCGTCGTGTCAAGAAACGAGGGACTTAGAAAAATTCAGGGGATTCTATGAAATCTCAAGGCCGGATTATTCCCTCAATGGGCCACCGACCCTGATTGTTGTAAGTCCCTGATGCTAGCGCACGAGCCGCGATAACCCATGTGAAAATCTCCAACGGGCTCTGTCCTAGCGCAGTACTATTGCTAAGGTTGCCGGTGCTGGATACTGGATTCTGGATACATACTGGGACAAGTCGGAAATCGTCACTCCTGTCCAACCCTTGTCCGCCTGTATCGGCATGGCTATAGGTACTGTTTTAACTTTGGTCGAGTACTTGTAGTATATCGGCCCAGTGCTGGAAGCCAATGCTGGCAATTTGGCAATTCATTATTCATTTTTGAAAAGTAACGGGCCATCCTGCAGCTATTTAAATAATGTTATTATATAATTTTATCATTAATAAATAAGAAAAAAAAGAAAATCATTCACTGGCACAATGCCTTCAATCGTCCTCGACAAAGTGATGACACCGGGATTCACACCTAAGACCTATACGACCTACTTAACTACCTAACTATCTAACGAGCACGCTAACCACTAAGCCAAACCGACTATGTGAAGTTCTTATATTTTAAAGCTATAATAATTGTGTCCCAAATAACAGCCAGAAGTCTGTGGGATGGATTAAGATCAAATTTGGTACACGAAAGTTTTTGCGGTCGCTTATTATAAAACTCAACGGTGAATCGATAATTAAAAAATGGGGCGTCCAACATACACGAATACAAAAACAAAGTGTAAACAATTACTTTATTTTAATAATATGTAGTGCTCTGGACTGTTGAGATAACTCCAATCACCAATTTCAATCCCATATATTTGTGTTTTGGTCGTCGTTGACATGTCGATGGCGGGACAAAAAAACATATGGGCCCAGTATTCAGTCGTATGTCGGTCGGATACTGGCAAAATCTGCACGCCGCCACCACGGCAACGGTCGGCCCAGTTTATTACCAGTACTCGGACATCAACAAACCTCGCATGGGTTATATTTGCAGCCGGTATAAATATGAACGTCGGAGTAGTATAAAACCAGTACGTAGTCTCACGCAAGCACTAGCGAAGTTAGCTAGCCCACAGTAAACAAAGGTGCGGCCTAGTCCGCGACCATTACTTAGACGACTGTGCTGTCTGTTTTATCTTGGTAGTACCGGCTGACAGAACAGGCTCAGAATAAGGCCAGTATTCAATTAATACTGTGACGGTACTCATGAACAACGCTTGGCCCCCAAATCCGTTTCACTACTGGATCGCGTTGGTAACTCTGGCTGTATACCAGAATTCGCACATGGGAACATCCTAGTATACATATATAATGATATAATATAAACGGTGGGGTTCAAACACGTGTAAGAGCATAAAAATCGGTTACAAATTTTTTAAGCAAAGTTTTGTGAGCAAATTATATGTAGTATATTTTTTTCATGAACACAGAGAATTATACTCAACGGTTCACAGTGTTTCTATCATTAAAGGTCGCAGTTTGTCTTAGTTAATCTTTTTTTTTTGCAAAAATAGGAAATATGTGTTTTGGCCAAATTGAATATCTCGGACACTGTATCGTTTAAAATGTTCCAAAGTGCGCGTCGTCAACAGTATTATTTAAGCTATCGAACGTTACCATACATGTGTCTATTGCGGAGAAACAAATAGTGTATATCAAAACGGGGAATCAAATTTTCCAAATGTTCATCAGATGATATATAGAAATAGCCCTAGCGCCACCCCTCAAAAAATCGTACGAAGCTTTCATGAGGGTTAATATTAGGATCCAAACAATACTTTTTTATGTGGCAAGTGAAATAAAACCATTAAGTTTTTTTTCAGCCGGTCTAGTAGTAAGCCCCTGGTAGCAGACCCAAAAAGGTATAAAGGACCGACGCCTACTATTTAATCTCTGTCTCTCTAAGACATACAAAGCAGTGTTGTAATTGATGTTTTTTTTTTTAGTATTTCGGGCCTCGACTATTATGGTCATTAGCCCAAAGATAAAAGTGACGAGTAAGTTCATAGGAATATTGAAGGTAGTTACAGAGCACTAATATCAGTTTCTCATATATCTGCAATGAGATTAATGTATGTGAGCGCTTGTAGCTTTGAAACTATTGATCATACAATACCACATCTTACGACCTAGTTGATAGAAAATGTTGTTTGCTGTATTTTTATAATTAGCCGTTTTTATGTTAATACCTACCGAAAATGAGAAAATTGTCGAAAGTCTGATTTTTTACACTTATTTTGGTAACTTTGAAATGTTTCCGTCGACTTTCAGTGTAGAAAACTGAAAACTGTATATTTGGCATCCAAATAAAACGATTAAAATATTCTCAGCTTTTTCCGATTTATTTCCGAGGTCAGGCTTCATTTCGCCTCTGCCGAATAGCCTAATCTACTGCTACACTTCGCATCATTGACGCAATGCAACGACTTCAATTGTTAATCGAATATTAAATATAGATTTTTGTTTCTATGAATATTGGTGCAATAACAAAATCACAACGCAAAGTAGTTAACATTATGTCAAATTTAGGTGGTTCTGAGATTTATAGCTTGTCGAGCTATCCGTTATAGTAATTATGTGTATCTAAACGGTGAAACGCACATTACCCTCGCGCGCGAATTATCGTTTGACGATTATACAGTCGACTTCACGGGAACCTACTTATCGTGCGGCTGACGGCTTTCAACCACGGTGTATGAGAATGCTTACTAAACACGTGTCTCGAATCATAATGTTTAAATCCCACTATGTACTTCACATGATCCTTACATTTTTTTGCTCAATACTAGTAACTAGTATGGCACAAATATTCTGTATCTTGGCAGAGCCGATGCTAGAGGACTGCACTTTCACGAGGGTGTACAATGTGGAACGAGCTACATTCATTCCTGATATTTTATTCTCAATGTCTATGCTGTTGAGCTGCTAAAAAATTACGTAACCGTGATAATTACTGATAATTTCCGAGTACTCTGCTCACGCTCATGACAAGGCGCATGAACAATGCTCTCTAGTAATGCTCCTATTGTTGAGCGTCCTTCTCGGAATCTAAACTACATGTTGGAGAGGCCCCCGGTTGTTTCTACCGCCGTTCTGATCCTTTTCCACAGCAGCTTTTCGCCTATTTTCCCTGCGTTGTCCAGCATGCAAAGAGGTCTGAATGTCGATGGTGTGAATTGCGGGTCCTTGCCCTTGTTGAGTAAAACAAGCCTTTATCTTTTCCATGCGGAACTAAATATCCCGGGCCGCAGGCAAACGTTGTACATGTTTAGCAGCTGGAAAGGATAGTCACTCGAGATCACTTTAAGAATTCCGGCTGGTATGCCAGGGATTTCCCCTGCCGGTGTTACAGTTATGAACTCTCTTTCGGGGTGTTCCGGGAAGAACACTCTGATGATTTCTTCCATGGTCCCGTGATGTTTGGGCCCCTCGGGACCAAGACCTCCCAACTTTTTCGTGACTATCCTATATCGTCAGCCAGACAAATGATTATTAAGTTCGAGGCATAGGGCTCTCCAGCTTTGCGTCTTAGCACTGACAATGGTCTTCCCCAGATACTTTTAGGAGGCTTTGTAGAACGCCGTGGCGGCATCTGCAGCATCGGCCGTGTGCCGTCTTCCCTCAGCCCGGAGCGATTTGCATCTGAGTTTTTTGCACTCGGTCCGCATCTCTGCTACGGAGTCTGACCACCAGTAAACAGGCGCTTTACGTTTTTTCCTGGATTTGTTGGGCATTGCGGCATTGTATCCTTTGTCGATAAGCTGCATTGTGCAGGTGACGAGTAGCTGAGCATCTTCTTTGCTGGGATCTGGTAAAACGTATTCTTGGAGAAGAGATCACCCTTGGCTCAGTTCTAGGCGTAGCCGCTCTCGATCAAGTCTGGCTAAATTACTTTCTGGGCTGGCAGTCCCGTTCTATATTTGCCAGGGTTCGCCGTTATTGTAATTTCGATCTTAATGAGTTGGTGATCGCTTGCGGTGAAGTCTTCCAGGACCTTCCAGATTTTAGTGGCGACCGCAATCCTGGAAGTGGCCAGGGTTATGTCGATGATCGAGCCCCGAGTGTCGGCTCTCCTCAACGTCGTCACTGATCCAGAGTTTATGACGGTTAGATCTAATCTAGCAGCTATTTCTCCTAGACTCATGCCTCTGCTGTCTGTCCACTTCATGCCCCATTTGATGGATTTGGCATTAAAGTCTCTACCGATGATGATTTCCCCGTCCATTACTCTGATCGTACCCTCGAAATTGCCAATCCTGTACCTGAATACTCCGATGAGTTCGTTAGGGAAGAGGTAGCAGCTCACGTATGTCGTGACTCCAGCGCTGACTCATTAATAGCCATCTCCGGAGCCCGCATTGGTCACCACCAGTTTCTTCGGCTCCCGGACCCAGATGGTGGCCCAACCTGTGTTATCTTTATACCAGTTCTGGTAGCTCTAATCTCGATTCTGTTCGCAGATGAAAAGGAGGTCTGTTTTATGTTTAAACGCTGTTTGCGACTGCAGTTGCTGGGTTAGCCTTGACCGATTCAGGTTACCCTGTAGTATCACCGTCATTGCGTTTTGGTCATAATGGCCGAAGCAGCAAACACAGTACACCTGCCGGAACCTGGGACGTGGTCTGTTGGGCTTTCGTTCTGAAAGTCGGCACAGGGGAGACAGCGTGGATTCTTTGTGCACGCGGATGCCTTGTGATCGTCGTTGCCACATCTCCAGCATAGCCGCGATCAGTCCACCGCTTTGCACTCTGTCGCGCGGTGCCCAAATCCGTGGCATCTGTAACACCGAGTAGCCTGTTGGATCATTCGGACTCGGCAGTTAACCCAACCAATTTTGATGTGCCCGATTTTGTCCAGTTTCCTGCCGGCTTGGACCTCCAGCTCCACGAAAGCTATTTCGTTACCTCTGAGAGTCTCGACTTCTACCTACCTACTTCTAGAGTCTTGAGGTTAGCTGCCTGGATCCCGATAGGGGTCTCTCCGTCTGTTTGGTTGTTTTGCACTTTTGAGCTTCCTTTTTTTTCATTGTACTGTCCACGGTGATTTTGCTTCTCCTCTTCTTGGTGATAAGTGTTGGTGGTGGAAATGATTCCTCCCCGAGCGACACGTATCCGACATTCAACCCCCGAAACCCGCAAGGCGGCGCGACGGTGGTGGCCTTGAAAGAGCCCCCCCAAGGTCGCAGCAGGGCCCTACCCGGTCGCCATCCGGTACTACTACGACCAAGGAGATTATTCGTCGGCTGAAAGAGGGGCGGCTAGGTCATGCCGGCTAAGCAGGCCCGAGCCCCCTTTTCTATCCGGCAGCATTGGAGCACCTAACCCAGTTTTTAGCGTGTACCCCCCGCCAACGCGCCAGCCTAACAGAGAACGGGGCCTCCCGGCGGGTGCATCCGCTCACAGAGGAAATTCCGCAGTGGGTCGTCTACTGCGTATGGGTATGAAAGTGCGCTGTGTGTAAGTGTCTGTGAATAAACTTACGGTGTGATGAGCTTGGGCGGGCTGCATTTTGGTTGCATTAGTATGTCGTCCGGTATCTGTTGTAAAGAGAGAGCAGTGACCTAGATCATACCTCAGCTTAAGCTCCCCACCACGTTCAAGGTCATGCAACCCCTAGAGGGAGGCTTAAGTTCCATCTTAAGTTCCAACTTCAGTGCAATTTTCAGTTTAAACTTGAGTTTGAGCTTGAGTTCGAAGTTTAGACTATATAGTTGATACGAAGTGAAACTAGCTAACGCAGTGTTTTGTTTTTTCGGGGTTATGACTTTCGGTTATACGCCTTTCGGCGATAAGATAGTTTACCACCTCCGAAATTACGGCAATCACCGTGCTTACTAGTAACGTACTGCGAGTGTTTGAGACATTCGTACGGGAATACGGTGCGCCGAGATGAATAGTGTCCGATAAGGAAACGCGCTTTACGTCCAGAGCTTTCGAGCAGTTTTGCGAACGTTATGACATTCGCTATACTGTTAACTCAATATGACACTTGGAAATAAAAGAGCAGATCTAAATGCTATCTTAATGCCAGCAATACAAAGTGGTCTTCTCAAAAACAATAGTAAGAGCTAAGATGGAAGATTACAAAAAATCTCGAATGATTGGAACGAGATGCGAAATGCGAGTAAAAGGAGAAGCCCCTTCGAGTTAATCGACAGTTGTCTCCCGCAACGCGCCCAAGGGGTAACCTTACACGCAAAGAAACTATGTACCAGACCACCGGACAAATTGCAAGAGGAAGCCAAAGCAAAAATTGTATCTGAAAAAACGAAAATAGAGATGTGATACGATGTACATCAAGTGCGAAATGTAGATTTCAACGTAGGCAACGTAGTATACATGAAAACAGTTCCTGTAATAGCATCAATGATTCCACCAAGTCACATGCGAAATATCGATGGCCATTGACAGACGCTGAAAAACTGCCGAGTGAACTTTACAGACAAAGGTAGATGCTATGCGTCAACGGCACATGCCAGTCAACTCAAACGGTAGAGGCCTACTGTGGCGCCCCCGCCTAGCGTCAACCGAGCACCACCAGCGGGCGACACCGTCCAGACCCAGCGCCGGCCCCGCAAGCAGATTTTAGTCCCGCGCGCGGAACTTTCGCCTTGAGGATGCGCCCTAAGCGAGGCGCACTTTCATCAAAGCCGCATCGCGTCTAGCGGAAACGACGACACACTCTGTTCGGCTCTCTTCCGGCAAGCATCACGAACACCTCGGATACGTGTGATAACACTGATTAAGTAATCGTTAACAATCCAAGCTTTAATTTCGTTTTCCTTGTAATATGCCACAGCTCTGGCAACGCGAGTTTATTCAAGTTGAGTTCATATAAAGATTGATTATATTTATCAACTCTACACATTTATTTTCCTATCCAACTACGGAAAGGCGTGCACGTGCGCGAGGCTCATGGCAGACCTCGGGCACAGTGCGTTTTAGCAAAGGCAGTTATGCATAGCGGCTGCCCGAACAACTAAACTACCATAACTGTCCCTGAAGAAGGGTATTTTGATGAGACACTCGTTTTCGATACTAGCGGAAATAAACGAGACCGAACCTGTAGAAGGTACTCCAAAGGTAAATGTGGTCGACACGTTAAACGCACAAGTACGAACGTAACGGCTCAAAACTGCTATGGTCAGTGCTCAGATGATATACGCGCCAGTGAAAGTGTAATCGACAAGGAACCTATGAATTTGCCTGCGAGCGAATTAGGAAATGTGCTTGAAAGAAATAATGCAAACTTAGCTGTGCATTTACTTGAAAGAAACAATGTAAACTTACGCGAAATTAAACTTGAAAGGAACGATCTAAACTTACCTGTAATTAAATCCGAAAGAAGCGATATTAACTTACCTGTAAATACTGAAAGTGTACCAAGATGACAGTGAGCGAGGTGTCTTCCCGTCTAACATAACGTTGTGAGTAGACGCTCGAGGACGAGCATAATGCAGGATGGTGAAGGTTTTATCGTGATTTTCCTAGGGTATAGAAGCGAACTGCATGAATAAATATTGAAGAATTTCGTACATTAATTGTAATCCAATGTTTCTCGCAATAATTCGGTGAGAACATGTTTTAAAATTCGAATGAAGCTATAAACCGTGCCCGCAAGGAGTCGCTCGCGATGTTCGCACTGCAGCATCCCGAGGTTCTTAGCCAATCACGGCACTGCGTCCTGCAACGACCAATGGGAGACGCCGCTTAAATGTGAGCGGCACTCCTGTGTAAAGATGTACGCTCATTTTCTGACCGGACATTTTTTGGACATGTGACCGTCACGTGACGATCAAATGACAAACCAAAAAATGACGCTTTCGTGACAACAGTGCCGCTACCTACTGTTCTCCGGAGAAATCGTAATTAAACCATGGCAGCCATTTCGAAAAGCCGAACAACCACTTTCTATTTCACTGCACTTCAGCGATCGTTCTTTTCACTTGATAAGTAATATCTTTTTATAATTTTGTTGGAATACAATACATTTGTTAATGCAAGGTAGAGTGAGAGGATCTATTGTTTATGCTGTATTGGTGTTCGCTCATTTTTTTGTTTTAGAACCCAGCATAACATCTGCAACTGCTCGTGCTGCCGCCGGCGACGACAACGATACGTCATGTGTCTCAAAAAACTCATTGACAATCATTTTGTCAAAACTGCCAGACAGCCGAATCAAAAGATGCAAATGTACAAATGTAAATTTTGTACCCAATGTTACGTCCACCACGTTACACGTATGGCGAAGCATCTTCATCAGAGTTGTCGAGGCTGTCCCCAGGAAATAAAAGATCAAATCAGGATCAAAGCGAGACAAGAAATCTTATCATAAGAATAAATTTCGTCGTCAAAACCACTCTGGCTACTCGTCGGCGTCTGACAGCGGCTCGGAAACTGATGTGGAGGTTGTCGACGTTGATCGCCGTACAGAATCAGAAGCAGACAAGGAGAACGAGATACTCACTGAAGGAACGAGCAACCAAAATTCTGAGACAGTAAAACTGCAGACTTCATTAAGAGAACCACTGAAGATTAGAAAGTTCTGTGAGACGATGAACACGAAAGACATTTCCCAGGCTCAGAAGCTCCTGGCAAAAGCTATATTTGCTTCAGGATCACCTCTGAGCATGACTGACAATCCACATTGGCACGATTTTTTCCCATACATACGACCAGCCTTCCCAGTGCCCACAAGACGTCAGATCTCTGAAAAGTTTCTGAAAGACGTGTATGCGGAAGTGAAAACCGAAGTCGACAAAAAAGTAATGGCAGCTAGCTGTGTTGGGATCCAATGCGATGGATGGTCTAATGTCCGCTACGAGGCCATCATGAATATTATTTTGACCACGCCGCAGCCAGTCTTTTACAAATCGGTTCCCACAGGCACTAATTCGGAAACGAGTGCCTATATCGCAGCTGAATTGTCGAAGGTTATTGATGAGGTCAGAGCGTCCAAAGTCTTGGGAGTTTGCATGGATAATGCTTCTGTTATGCAGGCCGCCTGGCGTATACTCGAAGAACAGTACGGGACAAATACCATCGTCTTTTACGGATGCGTAGCCCACATTTTGAATCTACTGATCAAAGATGTAATGAAACTTACGACGACTGATCAGCTCACGAAGAGTGCCAAATCCATTGTCAAGGAAATCAAGCAATCACACGTGATATCTGCAACGTTGACTAGGATACAGAGAAAAGATGACAAGGGTGTGACAACGACGTTGAAATTACCGGTCACAACAAGATGGGGCTCTATTGTTACATGCTTGGGGAGCATCTTCGTTAACAAGCACAATTTGCAAGTTCTTGCCATTGATCAGTCTTTCTCTAAGAAACTGAATCCATTGAACAAGTTTCTACTTCTAGACGAAGAGTTCTGGATCAAGGTGGGAAAGATCTTGCATCTCATCGAGCCGATTGCCTCCTGGATCCGTTTGTTGGAAGGAGACACGCCGAAACTGAGCTGTGTTCCTGAAGCATTTTCAGAACTGGAACGCTATTTCGAAGCGGAACTTAAAACCACAGCGCTTCCAGCTTTTTCTTTTCGAGAATCGGAAGCTGCTATCGCCGCTGTGAAATCTCGACGCACGATGGCAATAACATCTGTTCATGTGGCAGCAAACATCTTGGATCCAGCTTACAAGGGGAAACATTTGAACGAGGTTGACCAAATGTCTGGCACGGTACTTGTCCACCAACTAGCCGACAAGTTCAATTTGGACATCGACAAAGTTCTTTGCGAACTAGCTGAGTATAACGCCAACGAGGGACTTTGGAAACAACCGTACGTGCAAAAAGCAGCGTCATGGACTGCCGGCGCGACGTGGTGGAAAGGTATTTGCCATAAAACAGCTTTCAGCAGGGTGGCGCAAGAGCTCTTGAATTTACCTACGACTTCAGCCGCTACCAAGAGATCGTTCAATACTCACGGATGGATTCACAGCTCTAAGAGGAACAGATTGACTACACAACGCGCAGGGATGATTGCATATATTTCACACAAAATGCGATTGTTCAAAGACTCAACGGACAAAAAGAATTAAGATGCAAGCTGTGGCTTTAACTGATACATCCGCCGAATCCACAGTATCAGAAGAAGAAGAAGAAGAAGAATCCGGGGCCGAAAACGCGTACGTGGACGACGAATATCTTGATACGGAGATGATTCTTCTGAGTGCCAACGTCTGTGATGATTAGTCAAATACCTTATGCAATTTCATAGAAATTGATATCGTTTCATAAGTCTGGATAACTTCGACTGTGATTTATAATAACTTAAACTATAAGAGATATTGATTATTAATATAGTCTATTTTTTCCAAAGAGATATTAAATAGCTATCTAACGTATTGTTGAACCTGTTTCTGTTACAAAAGAATAGCATAATGTAAAAGTTTTATTGAGGTGAATAAAATTGTGATTATTTAATCTTGCTTATGGATTTTTCATTGTAAGAAATGTAAAAAATATTATTGGATCAGTGGCTGGTACATAATAGTGGAATGATTTCAATAGCATTATAAAAAACTAATCACCTCGTTGTTAACTTTGCTTGAAAAAATCTGACCAAATTTCTGACAAAAATAAGATGACCGTCAGTGTGCAACTATATAGTCGTTTTGACCATATTTCTGATGGCTAAAGAAATTGACGGTCATTGCACAATATAGAATCAAAGCATTACACAATTACGGTCATTTGTCGGTCATTTTTGTGACAATTGACGCGAACGAAAAATGACGGTCATTGTGCATCTCTACTCCTGTGGAATCTGCGCATCTTTTGTCGCGTCCACTCATCAGCAACGAAACGAAGCCATCGGCCATTGGACAGGAATCGACGATTGGGGAACCTCGACGCGCATCACCGGCTCAGTAGTAATCGAGAAGTAATCGATGATAGTCGAACTGAGTTCCTCACTAACGCTCGATCGCAAGCGACGCCATATTACTTGTACCTTACATTGACAATTACATTAATACAGAGTTCTATTATTTTTAACTTATGTGCTTAGTGGTTTTCAATCGAATCCCTACACTCCGATATATAACTGCGCGATCTATTTTTTTGTAGGAAATTAAATTTCCTACAAAAAAGCTCTCTTAGTAAATTTACGTAGAACGAGCGGTTTCCTTGTAATCGTGCTTCAAACATTGATTTGTTTTTTCAATTTTTTGTATGAATTGTTTTATTTTTGTAACTACCAGACAAATTAATATTTTCAAAGATCAAATGATTTTTTTTGTGAGAAATTTAGTGCTCTACAAAAAGGTGTCTTAACATTTTTCAGAAAATTCACTCCTTCAAGTGTTATTCGACAGGGAAATAATTAAAATCGACATAAAAAATGTCGAATAACTCTTGAAGGATTGAATTTTCTGAAAAATGTTAAGACACCTTTTTGTAGAGCACTAAATTTCTCACAAAAAAAATCATTTGATCTTTGAAAATATTAATTTGTCTGGTAGTTACAAAAATAAAACAATTCATACAAAAATTTGAAAAAACAAATCAATGTTTGAGGCACGAATACAAGGAAACGGCTCGTTCTACGTAAATTTACTAAGAGAGCTTTTTTGTAGGAAATTTAATTTCCGTAAAAAATATTAATATATCAAATTTTTCAGATTCATAATTTACGAGTTTTGGGTAATAAATACGCTAGATGTAAAAAAATCGATAGTTGTAATGATACACCCCTTAATATTAATATTAAGGGCTCAAACTTTCAGGACATTTTTTTTATCATCATGAACAATATTTTCAGAGTACCATTAAAAAAAAATTGTTCGTTTTTTTGGCCCAGTCTAGTGTATATATTCTGAAATCATGAGAGTTGATAATATCAAATCTGTTTACCTCATGCATTTTTTAAAGTCTAACATTTGGTGTCAATAACTATCGTATATGTATATCTTACTGAAAACTGCTTAGTCATTGGTATTAATTCTTTTCTAGTAGCCCTGTAACACAATCCCTATTTGACAAAATACAAATTTTGCATAACCGATGGTTTCAGAAATTTGATGTGAGTGACTGAAAAGATTTGAAAGTATTTAGCTGTAATTAATTACTTGTTGATCACAACTTATTGACCGGTAATAGTATCTGTATGTATCTGAACAAAGCTGAATAACTTCTATATTTTCTTGCCTTCCGAAAGTACATAAAAATGTATTTACTTCTGCATATTTTAGGTAAAGTATCAGAAGGAGTGGAGATTTTGGATTGGACTTCACTATCAAAACTAGGATTTGAATGCAGAAGGCATACACCAAACTTCATCGCAGTCCGCAGATTTGTTCAAAACTTATTGCGATTCCCAACGTTACATACAGATACCTGAAAGACAGAAATGTATTAAAGTGTTTTTTGGAATCTGGGACACCTAAAACATGTATTTCCATTAAAATCCAGAAGTGAATTTTTTCGTATTACTATAATTTGCCCATTCATATTACGTATATGATGAAAACGGAAACGTAACACGTATTCTATTTTTTTCTAGAGTGATTGATTAATTTTTGTACTGGAATATTTAAGATCGAGAAGAAGTGAACGAATAATAGACAAAAATTTCAGGTTCATTCCCAACTATTTTTAAATATATTCGCAATACACTGCGAAATCGCCTTTAAAATGTACACTCTAATGAAACAAGTTGAAATGGAAAAACATATATTTTCACTGTTTTATTTTCCAGAATTTGCCTTTCCAGCCCGATAAAAAATATAATATATATTTTGTTGAGCAGTTCATGGGAGGACACAATTTGATTGTGCTGTTTGTTGCCAAACTTCAATCTTCCATCATACATGGGTTTGAAAGAGTCCCATCGTCAAAACGAGCGAATTAGAAAATCAAAACAAGTTCATGTAGAATATCTTCGAATAGTCATAAAACAGATCCGTGAAAGTTGAAAAAACTGTGTTAGTGGAGTATGCTGCGTATATAAATAATGATGTCCTTATTTATTATATTGTGATTTTTATATTCGAGGGTTGAAAGCTATCTAGATATTTACCTATACAACTTTTTGATTTAAGTGTCAATAATGGTTTAATATATTTCAAATCCATGTATTCAATATTTTTAAACATAGGTATTCCTATCTTGACATTTCTGCTGCCCGATTTCTGTTTCAATCTTTTTTTTTTGTATTCTAATAATGTATTATCTAGAATAAAAGCATTCAACAGTAATCTATTCAAGTTTTGCTTGTATTTTATATATTACAGATGATCAAGATGATGATGACCGTAGTTATAGCGTTCACCATCTGTTGGTTACCTTTCAACGTGCTCATGGTTAGTAACTATTACTAATTTAATAATAAAGTATAACTCGTTAAGTTGCTCCGTGTGAATGAAGCCACAGTTTCCAGCTCCTGGCTACAGTATGTGATACAATAGGTTCAATTTAATAAACCGTACGAGCTATCATCAAGAGAAACGGTTGCGTCTCGAGACAAGTAGCTTACCCCAAATGAATACGCGACAAGACTCGTAACCCGTCATATCCGAAGCAACTTGTTTTCAGTTACACTTACTAACGTTTCTTCAGGATACCTAAATGATGTCTTTTGATACGGTCTGTCGATTACAACCAAAATAAAATCTACAGAAAGCGGTGCATGAAAGATATTCTTCTGTCTTTTTTTCAATCACGTCAGAATAGATGTTCAATGGCCGTCGTCATTGCGTACAACATGTCATCCGCTAGTGAACGACGCCATATAACGTGCATCTAACTCCATATCTCCCTCTATCTGTCTCATCTGCCTCTGCCTCTACACTGAGAAAACGGTATTGTTGTTCTAACTAGATATCCAGCTGCTGTAACTATCATTCGGATTTTTGGCACAGCCGTGCCGTTGTTCAGCTAGTAACAGCGGAACACCAGCACTGAACGTAGTTCCCTTCTACGAGCAATACAATATAGTAGTGGGAGCTATACGGATCTCTGTCACACCTTTTTGGTTTTGATTCTCTTGAATAAACCGCCCAATAGCCTAGTCCAATACTGCAATACTTCTGCACATTCTATCG
This sequence comes from Clistopyga incitator, assembly GCA_947507545.1. Lineage (NCBI taxonomy): Eukaryota > Metazoa > Arthropoda > Insecta > Hymenoptera > Ichneumonidae > Clistopyga > Clistopyga incitator. The sequence continues at coordinate 5,010,541 of OX382172.1, read as the reverse complement.
AAATTTGAACTCTTTCTGTCTAGTATTTTGGGAGAAAATAGGTTTCAAAATGTTGAGGTGGTGGAAAGGTGGCGGAAGTACCACTGCCTTTCAACCGTATTGCTGCCACAGCTATACTCGTATTGTTACCACAACTATACCCATAGCTCTCATAACTGAACTGCATGCAGTTAGTTAGTTTTGAGAACCATACCGTTTTCTCAGTATATCTTAATCTCTATCTCAGCTCCCTTCACGCATTTTGGGGTTCTCAACATTGCTGATTACGAGTCTATGCTCACAATGGGAAAATTTTTTAAATTGACGGTGAAAAATACAATAATTTACTAGGTTCTCATAAAAATTGGCATTCGAAAGTTTTCGTGGTTGCTAATTACGAGTCTGTCCTCAAAATTTAGAAATAAAAAATCGCTGATCCAATGTGGCAGATGAAAAGTATGCATTGATTGCATGTGAATGAATATTGGCACTCGAGTGTTTCAAAATCTATTTTGACTTTGATACGTTATTCGGAATTTCTAAATTTTGAGAACAGATTTATAATCCGCGACCTCCGACAATCCGTGAGTGCCGGTTTTCATTGAAATTAATTCTATTTTGAATGTTCACCCGCCATATTGAAACACCTACTTTGTATTTCTGCATTTTGCCAACAATTCATAATCAGCATCCAAAAAAATCCCTAGATGGCATATTTCAGGCCAATCGAAATTCTGTTTTTTCTCGCCGTTTTGATACAGAAAGTAAATTTTTTCTTGCTGCCCAAGCGATTAATTAGAATTAACCACTTGAGCGGAAATCTTGCGGAATTCTATTAATATTAAGAGCTAGGTGAGGACTTGAACTGATATTAATAGGCAGGTAAAATTTTTAAGCTTCGAATCGCGTATACTTGTACTTTGTGATCAGCAATTTTCCATAATATGAAAAAGCTTGTGTGATATCGACAGAAGACTTTTTGCAAAATGGAGACAAATCTCACAACAAACAGCTTGGTTGTAAAACAATCTGAGACAAGTATATTCACATCAGCAGATGTACCTTTTCTTAAAGAAAGTTGTTAAATAATGAATTTATTCAAGTATAACCTCATACTTTGCAAGAAGTCGACAATCAATCAGCTCACACATCAAATAAATTCGAAAATCAAAAATATTATATGACTCGAAGCTGCGTGGATGAATTTATAAAAATTACTTGTCCTGCCGTCTTATTTAGCGAATTAACTAACTGAATAGAATAACCAAATACGCATGTCTAATCCTTACGTCGACCGCTACCACCAACAGTCATACATACTATAATCAAGGTAATTCAAAATTTCGAAAATTTTGGGAGTTCGAAAAAAATTTGAAATAACTTTTTCTTTGCTATTAAAAAAATTGTGCACATTTATCACAATTGTCATTGTGTATATGTGTAAACAATTTTTCAACAGACACATGTATTTGAGGGCCACTTCTATTTATATATCTAGTTTAGATACTTTTCTTTTGTAAACTCAGGCAAAATAAATTTTTTTCAAATCCTGATTCGGTACTAAATAAACACCGGGTAATACCAAAAGACGGTCAGTATCACGTTCATTATGAACGTACTCGGACCTGAAATTTGAACAAAAATGTCCATTCGGCATCGGTTTAATCGTTATATATATCGTTTGTGAGCTCGGGCACACGCCAAAACGCACTAAGCTTAAGAAGCAGTTGATACATGAAGTGCTCTCCGGTTCTATGCAAAACTGCGTGCATTCCTCACTCGTTAATTTTCAATCTAAAATCATGAAACAAGTTTCATTTTAAAACTGAATAAATACAGAATAGAATGAACCTAAGAAATCGAAAAAATATTGAAAAATGACAAATTGGCGGACATGTGAACTTGAAAGTTCGTATTTTGGATGTTTTTTTTTTCCACTCACATGTCCCCCATTTTGTCATTTTTTAATATTTTTTCGATTTCTTTTCTAGTGACGATGGCCCAACATTGGCCCGAGTATTGGCCATTTCAGCTTTATCGGCACACCCTACATGAGCTTGCCAATTGTTGGCTTCCCGATATTATGTCAATACTCGGTCAAGTATCGACCCGTCAATTATTAACTTCACAACATTAGGCCAATGCTCGGCCAAGATTAACATGCCAATGGCTTCTCGATATTAGCCCCATGATTGGCCAAGTGTTGACTCGTCTATTGTTGGTTTGCCGATTGTAAGCCAATACTCGAACAATTATTGATCCACCATTTGTTGGTTTATCGATGTCAGTCTAATGCTCGGCCAAGTAAGCTGTCATATTCAATTCGAAAAGACTATCTGTTTCGTGTTTCATACCAATTATACAACTTATTGTCATTTGGACAGTCATATTGGATCCACTATTTTTAATTTCTGAATTTAGACTTGAGTTCTTTAGTCAGTGCCTTTAAAAACATCCGTATACCAATTTTTATCCAAATCCATCTGATGTCCTTGTGATTGTTATTCTACATGCAACTATTGTGGATTTAAAGTATGGGACATCCATATAGTAGGTTTGGCCGAGCGTTTAGCGTGCTTGTTAGGTAGTTAGATAGTTTAATTAGGTCTCGTAGGTCTTGGGTTCAAACCCCACTCACATCACTTCCCAGAAAACTATCGAAAAAATGCTATCCGTCGACGATTTCAATTTTTTTTTTTTCTTTAATAATAATAGAATCGCGTTATCAAAATAATTGGAGGCGGTCCGTTAGGAAATATATATTTTTTAAATTAATCATTAATTACTAAATTGAATTATTGTTTGAGTTTATCGTACGAGATGCTCGGCCGTTGTTCGTATGCGATACTCGGCCGTTCCTTGTCCGCGGGACTCGGCCAACTATTGTTCGCCAATATCGAGCCGGACTTATCATCGAAGACTCGGCCGATAATCGGGCCAATAGCATATGCCAATGCTGGCAGTCTCGGCACCGAGATTGGGCCGATGATCGGCCAAGTCCGATCATCCTCCATGGGTACTTGGCTTAATGTCGACAAGCTAACCATTGGCGGGTCAATACTTGGCCGAGCATTGGCCTAATGTTGTATAGTCGATAATCGTCATCCCAACATTGACTGGAGTATTGGCCGTTTCAGCTTTATGGGCACACCCTACATGGGCCGTACCCCTTCTAGTTGGGTATTCGTATACCGAGCAAGAAAATGTTTGTATATTAAACACACAAGGACCATTGGAAATTGCAAACGGACTGGAGGAATTATGGAAAATCAAAGTCACGAATCCAAACAAAACGAAATTCATCGCTGGAAATGATATAGTCATTCCAAAAAAATCACATTGGACATATCAATGTCGTCGGTAATATATCTCAGCGAGATCTCTATCTTGAAGGCCAAACTCAAGAGACGGGAAAATTAACACGGGAAAAAAGATAAACTCGAAAATGGAGATGAAGAAACGCCCAAGAAGTTTACTATGTGCAGTACTCGAGTTTACGGGATTACGAAAGGAAAATGGAGATTGTACGTAACTACCGAGTTGAAGTACGAAGTTGTCGCAACTGCGCACAAAAGCCCTTGGAAATTGACAAAACCCTATCGAAGTTAAAGAAAATCTATTTTTCTCACTTCCTGGCCGAAAGCGAAACTTTCGTCCCGCTGCGCGGAACGAAGTTTCCGCTTTTTGGCTCCGTCTATGAGAAAAATCGTATACACTCCTCGGGCAGTAAATAAGAAAGCCTCGGCTTCGCATCGGCCGACAATTACATGTGATCTGAGACATTTCTTACTTGACTGCCCTAGGGGTGTAATATACTAATTTTCCGGGAATGCGCGAATTCGTTACGACATACATTAATCGTTGCATCAATGGTGTTTATTACAAGACTACAACAGGAAAGAAGAGTGGATATCTGCACCCGATCGATAAAAGGATCTATTCCGTTCGAGACAATATACATAGAAATCCTGGGACCTTCAGTAAAAACGACGCGGGATAACAAGTACGTTCTAAGTACGATATGCGCTTTTAGTAAATATGTAATACTCGAAGCCGTGCAAATTACAGGAGCCGATGAAACGTTCGCTGTTTTGGAAAAACTAATAGGTCACTACGGCAAACCGAAGCGCATAGTCAATGACCGAGGAGCAGCATATATCTCGAAAAAGTTTAATGATTTTTGCTCAAATTTCCAAATTAACTATATATTAATTGATGCTGGTACGCCGAGGGCAAATGGTCAAGTTGAGAGGATAAATAGTGTAATTTTAAACTGCCTACCAACCATAACCAACGACAACGAACACTACGATTCGGACGAGAAAATATACGACGAGCAATGGACCATAAATAATAACACGCATCGTATTACGAAACGAACACCGGCTGAACTGATTTTTAATTACAAACCTATCGGAAAAGAAGACTCTTCACGAACGCGCCAAATAAAGGATTTGAATCATCGATTCGGTGTCGGTCGAAGACGAGGAAGTTTCGGAGTTATCACGAAAAAATCAAAATAATTCAACAAGAAACGTAAAAATGCCGAGAAACTGAAATCTGTACAATTGGTCATGATTCGCTACGAGGCACCAGCAACAGGAGAGAGTAGGATGTTGACTGAAAAATATCGAGAACCGTATGAAGTCGTAAAATAAATTAGAAGGCTAAAAAGTAGCTTGTTTCGAGAATTTTTTTGGAAGGGAAGAAAACAACTTAGATCAGCGAGCTTTGCGGTATATTTTCTTACGTATTTGAAGTGTAAAAATTATTTTTTTAAAGTAGATACAATAATAAACTGCAGAGTAATGAGCCCGTTCCGTGAGCGCCACGCCACTATAGTTTCCAATTGGCGGGCGTGATAGCAAAAAAATTAAATGACCTATCGACATAAACCAAAGGTTGTTCTCTTCAGTGATGGTTTTGAATGCTGAGTCATGCTCATCTAATTACAGACTGTACCTAACCTAACATAACTATAGACTGTATACTTGACATGGATTTTTTGCACAAACTTTCAAGCTGAAATCGATTCAGGTAATTACACTTTGACCTCTTGTCTTGTAGGTGAAAGTCAAGACTTGTACAGTATCAAATTTAACAATGCTCCCTAATTAGAATTATCACATGAGAAGATAATTCGATATATCCGATCAAACAAAAATCAACTAACGAACTATGAAATACGGGACATAATTAAGGACACTCAATAAGTTTCTCCAAAATAAAAAAAGGTATTCGAGAGGCTGCTATTAAAACACCGTAGAGTTCTCGATTATAAATCGGGATTTTTAAATTCTCATTAGTATAAATTGCAGGTTATCCCCCATTTTTTCAAGCCAAAACCTATTCGGTTCCTGAAACACTTCGTGACAGTGTCAACCGCGAAATAGAAGAAATACTTGAGTTGGGGATTAATAAAAAATTAAAAAGCCGCTATTTTCTTCTTGTGGTTCCAAAAAAAGATAGAACAGTTTGACAAAAGATAGAACAGAAACAAAAAAAGAAGAATAACAAGTATTGTTGAAGAAATCGAGGCAGCAATCCCCTGGAAGCACTCACAAACCTCGGTGTTTACAAGCGAAAAACAAACAGTACTCTAAGAGGACCATCCGTATTACATCTACCCTCACGACAATCTAAGCATTTTAACCGAGCTTAATTTAGTCATCGATAAAATCACTGAAAATGTGCTACCAGAAAAATCAAGATTGAAATTAATAAGTCTATTTTTTTTTAATTACTCTCAAAATCCTAGCTGAGCGATTCCAATCTTTAGGAAGGCCATGGAAATGGACGCAGTATGGCCACGATGGATACACCGCCCGACGAAAAGTACCGTATACAGCGGGCCGGATGCAATTTCACTTTTATTCTTACTTGACTCCGAACGGATCCTTAATCTTATCCGCGTGCGAAGCCCAACATTGCGTTGGCCCTCGCAAATCCTCTGAGCATAGCTCAGGCTCACTCATGTGCTCGGTATTGCACTGACCCACATGGTCCTTTTCCCTTGAGCAAGCCCAGTTCCAGTAGATCCTGACATTGCATCGGCCGTTACTGTCCTTTCTCCTTTTTCTGCTATCCTAAAAATAATCGTAATGATAAACTAAAATTTAGATTATTTCTCTTGAGGTCTACAGCCAAGTGCCGTAATATTGCATCGGCCCGCTTTACTCGTAAACGTGTAAGGAAAAAGTTCGTTTGATTTATTATGTTTTTGTATTACCAAAATTAAGCGCCGATATTGCATCGGCCCTTGATTTTCTCACTAATCATTAAAGACTCCCTTAAAAATAAGTAAAAGCGTCACTATTTTTCAATTAATGTTCGGAAATCAGGAGCACCGCTATTAAATGGGCCATCATAATTTATAAATAAGCAATGAAATAATTGCTGTAGTATATTATCAACAATTTTAGTTATAACTAAAGATCAAACCCCGATATCGCATCAGTCCTTGAATTTGTTCAATTTGTGAGTAGGTCACAACACTGCACTGCCCCCTACTTTAGAGTCGATTAAACACATCTAATACTCTCCATTTAGTTGATTAAAGAAATACGAACGGAATAAATTTGGCTTTCGATCTTTTGATGATAACTACGGATATCGCGCCTGCTAGGTACTCTATTCGCATTCTAAAGCACCGAGATTTTTTTTGCGCTCATAGAAAAATTTGTCACGCGCCTACCTTTGTGTTACGCATAGATGTAAATGTGCGAACCTCACACGGACACGACACAACCAAGGCTTTCGGTCTTGGTATTAAAAACTAGTGGGAATGATCTAACTATATGCAAAAAATATATCGGGGGACCATAAACTTATATAGGCGTAACTATTAGTACATTGTGATCCTAATACTATAAAGCGGCCATTATCGCGCGGAGGTTAGGAAGCCGCGCACGAGCCAAGTCGAGTGCTTCAACGACACGAGGCGAAGCCGAGTGTTCTTTGTAGCGCGAGAGGAGGCGAGTGCACCACTTCCTAACCTCCGCAGGACGGCCGCTTCGTCGTACAAGTGTCACATACTATTTCTTGTAACGAATGACAACATATTGTCACACATCTTTGTGCCTGCGAAGCATTGCGTAAAATCATCTTGTAGATTGTTTTACACACGCCATCTGATGTGTAAAGTTATCTAAAGAATTCTAGATAATTTTACGCACCAGATGGCGTACGTAAAATTATCTACGTTTATGTCAGCATAATGCGCCATCTTACGCACGCTTTGCAGGCACGTAATGTGCGACTTTATGCGCATAAGTTACAAAAAATTTATATGCTGCGTATATATCATATATGAAAAATATATGATAACAGGACGTCCCTACCCCCGGCCAGATTTTGGCATTTGGTGGCTAGATGGTCAATTCGGCCATAGCGGCCATATAGACCCAAGCCAAACATCTCGTCGGGTCACTTCCTTTCCTTACAAATAATCAACCACATCGTTTACACGAGGTAATCCGTAAAGGGACCTCATATATTTTATCCTAGTTTTAGAATGCGTAACACCGACTATCGACATAATGAGGAAAGGTGTCTCTGAGCATACAGGCTCATTGTTAGAAAAAAGTACGCTGCTTTTGAACGTCGGGTCGATTCACGCCCTCGAATTGCAAAAGTGGTGGAAATTTTCTGACTTTTCCTTACTCGTCCCTCTCCCCCATACAACCTCCGCCTGCCCAGAGCTCGAACTCTGTACCTTCCATACGGAAGAAGAGGATCTAAAAATCCTGAGTTCGATTATTGAAACATTTAAATATGTCTGATATGTAACATTTAGCCCTTTCTCGCATAGCGCATATATGAGGAATTCCACCTGAAGTCAGCTGAGGACATGTGTTACACAAACTGTATCTAAAAAGAAAAGACCCATATTGTTTTGTCAATTTTTTTTTCGAAAATGACGGAGTATTTTCTTCTTTGAAAAACAAGTGCATGGTAAACTTCAAAAATTAGAAATGGTGAGTAGTTTGCGGCTACGAATCATTAAAAAGACACGGCCTCCTAAACCTCATTGAAAAATTGAAATCTCTGGTGCTACTTGTTTTGGGAAAATAAACCAGAGCGCGTTTAATAGTCAAAAAAATGAGAATCCATAAACTAGTAGAAGTAGTATTAGTAGTAGTAGTTTACTAATAATATATATAATATTTTTCCATAATGCTTCATTATTTGTTTTCATGATATTATTGAATAAATATTGTTAACTGGCCATCGACCGTAGTCATTCAGACATGGTTTTTTCATTCATTTTTACGTATAAAAATATCCATAAAGCAATTTTTAGAGTATTATAAACTTGCAAATTACTGATAATATTAACAATTGAAAAGTGAAAGAATTTTTTTCTAAAATTTCGGCATCTTTAAATTTTCTTTATTTTATTGAATTCTCTATTTCATCCCGTAACGCTTACAATCTGTTTTTTGTCTAACGGTATGAAGAAGTTATTTTTTTGTGTGGTATTGATGGTTTTTGCGAGCACAAAAACGGTTCTTCCATATATGTCAATTACACCCAGATATCAGGTTGGGGAAAAAGAAATCCATTATTTTTTCGGTAGATGGCTGTACTGATAGATTTCTCGTAAAGTATCGCTCAAACAATTTCAGATTTATGCTCGTTGGAAAGGTGACATTTCACAGTAAAAAAATTCTTTTGCTGTTTTTTGTTTGGCGCATTTAGTTGTGAGTTACAGGGTGTTAAAAATGGAAGTGAACAAAGAGAAAATTCGGTACATTTTACAGTTTTTCTTTGACAAAGGCGAAAATGCAAGCCAGGCGGCTAAAATTGTGAATGGTGTTTATGGTTCCGATACTGTAACAGCCAATTATGTGCAATTTTGGTTTCTTAGATTCCGTTCAGGAATTTTTGATGTTAAAGATGCACCTCGCACAGGTAGGCCGGTCGTCGAAAATGTCGATAAAATCGGAGAAATGATTGAAGTTGACCTGCATGTTAGCAGTCGTAACAACGCCCAGGAGCTAAAAATCGAGCATAAAACAGTTTTAAACCATTTACGCAAAGCTGGATTCAAAAAGAAGCTCGACGTTTGGGTGCCACACCAATTAACAGAAAAAAACATGATGGATCGAATTTCCATCTGCGAAGCCTTGACCAAACGGAAAGAGATAGACCCATTTCTTAAACGGATGGTGACTGGAGATGAGAAATGGATCACATAAGATAACCCTGTGCGAAAACGATTGTGGTCAAAGAGCGGTGAAGCACCTCAAACGGTGGCCAAACCAGGACTAACGGCCAAGAAGGTTCTGCTATGCATTTGGTGGCACTGGAAGGGGATTATTTATTATGAGTTGCTTCCATATGGCCAAACGCTAAATTCTGATCTCTACTGTCAACAACTGGACCGTTTGAAGATAGCGATTGACCAGAAACGGCCAGAATTGGCCAACAGGAGAGGTATCGTGTTCCACCAGGACAACGCTAGGCCACACACATCTACAGTGACTCGCCAGAAACTTCGGGAGCTTGGTTGGGAAGTTTTAATTCATCCGCCATACAGTCCGGACTTGGCACCAAGCAATTATCATCTTTTTCTTGCATTGCAAAATTTCTTTAATGATAAAAAATTGGCATCTAGGGATGATTGTGAAAATCGACTACTAGAGTTTTTTGCAAATAGAGACCAGGACTTCTATGAGAGAGGCATTATGAAGTTACCTTTAAAATGGCAACAAATCATACAACAAAACGGTGCATATTTGACCCAAATCGGAGAATCCGAAGCATGTTAAATAAAGTCCTGAAGTTCATATAAAAATAATGGATTTCTTTTTGCCCAACCTAATATGTCTATATTACGGTATTTTTCGAATTAGATGAATGGCGCATTCGAAGAGTATATCTTTCAATATGTCTTCAAGATGTTTTTTCTCCATGAAGGTTTATTTATTTGGCCGCTTTATAAATGTCATATTAAATTCCAAGATACGAAGACGCGTTAAAAAATATATATCAATCATCTCCAGAGAAATTTAACAATAATGAAAACACTGGCTTTGTACGCTGCATTTATTCGGAATGAGCTTACACCCACAGGAAGGTCCCTCATGAATAACAATGAGTTAGAATATCCCTCTTTTGTCTCACCCTATAATTTATACCTTTCGTCAGTGAATAATTTCCATATTATTTTGTCCAGGATTGTAGGGAATATTGCGAGCACTTCACGAAGCCATTTATATACTAAACGTCAACTCACACACGTGCAACCCTATCCAAAGAAAAAAGCATATCAAGTACTCTGAACACTTGTGAAATATGACGAGATGTCACTCATTACAAGAGAGTCAGACAGATAAACAAGAAAAAATAATGCATCGCTCCGACAAGGACCTTCGACTGCCGACGGTAATCAGTTTATCGTTCCTCTTAACTCGACTCCGGTTACGAAACCAGTGTAAACAGTTGGGAAGTAATGTTGTTTTTACTGCGCCATGTCGCTATCTCTTTTTCTATTTTCTTCATTCCGATCAGCTTTTCGGCGTTTTTCGTTCCCACTCACAGTTTTTTCAATTCGCAATATTGACGACGACGAATCTAGTCAAAGAATATTTACCTGCTTTGTATTATCCTCATCTATATTGTAACGAATCAAGAACCTGCAGCTTTGGCCACGGTCACTTCATAGATGGGTGACCGGTGAGAAGTTTGTAATTACCGATCGATTGCTTTTTTTTGTCTTGGCGTGGAATGGGACATCATTGGTGTATACGTTAACAAAATCATTATTTAATTAATTTTTAGAACAATAAAAATAAAATTGTATATGATCTTTTTTCCCGGGTATAACTCGCCCGGGTGTGTGAGTATTGTGCCAACACATTTGTTTCGTTCTTAAGCATGGCTTCATCTACGGATCTTCCCGTGCGCAAAAAAAATGAACAATCAGTATATGGATCTAGTCTAAGTGAGAATCTCGGTAAGAATCATGGTTAGTATCCAATCCATACGACTCTAGGAAATTCTTAACATGCACCATTTGAAACTACATTAATAAAAAGGAATTTATTTATGCAGATGTGACTGCATATCTGCGCATGTAGGAATTAAAAACAGGTTCAATACTGGCGTGACATTATTGCCAAAATGGCCAAAATTAGCAAACAATTTGAGTCCAGTATGAAACTATATCTAAATCTAGTCAATAATGTCTTGTTCACACCAGATCATATCTCGGCGCCAATTTCGAACCAATACTGACCACTTGATATCGGCCTACTACTGAGTGATTCATTAGCAATTCCGTGATTCATTATTAATTTAAAGAAATGGCTTTCATAACCGGCTGCTCTGCATTAATGTTAATTATATTATTGTGTATTTATTGATGAGAATAAAAGGGACATTATCCACAGATATATTTTTTACAATATTTTTCGGCAAAGTGATGTTGTTGAAAACTTATATGACCAACCTAATAATTGCATCTTGTGTCACAGTCACAAGGATATCAGATAGATTTAAATAAAAGTTGATAGACGCATGTTTTTGAGACCTCCGATTACAAAATACAACTCTAAATTCATAAATGAAGAATAAGAAATTCAATATAGCATCCGAAACCCATAAAGTAAGTTGCCCCGGTATACAACCAGTACTACAACAATTTGGCGGTAACAACCATCAATTATAGCAATACGTTTACAGTATGACGTCGAAAAAGTTTAAAAGCCAATAATGGTATAAGTGTCTTCCCATCGTATGTCCAATGCTACGAAGGTTTTCAACCGTGAAACAAAAGCGTTTTCTACCAGTACATAGTATTTGATAGTATCTAGTACATACTATCAGTACGACGATTGGCTCCATGTATTTTTGGTACCTGCACCAGTGTCGATCCCTAATAATTTGCCACGAGTTACCCCACTATATTTCACGACCCAATATATTTTATTGTATCAAACCCAACACTGTTTACCTGTACCAAGACTAGAACTATTTGCCGAAACATGACATATATGCGGTCCAATATAATACCACGTAATACGGCCCGATTGGGGCACACACAGGCATCGCCCAAATAGGTTGGTGTTGGTTTAAGAACTGGCATAAATTCTGGGCTACAACGCGCGCATGTCGGCAGCGCTGGCAGCGTCATGGCAATACCTGTATGGATACTGCGGTTCATACTGGTAAATCTCAAGAGCCTACATTTTAGAGATGTGTACGAGCTTTCACGAGCTTGCTCTAATTGCGCCTAGAAGTCTCCTGTTAGCCAGTACAACTTGAGGTACTTGAAGAAATAAAGGACCTGAACGAACTGAGTAAACGAACAAAGTAAAGAAAACTATAGAACCAGAGAACTAAATAACTGAGGTAATGAAATACTAAACAACCTAAAAAAACCGGAAGGAAACGAATAAAAAGCATGAAGGAATGGGAAGGATCGGAAAAAAGGCAAGACAGGGCAGGAAAGGAAAGTATAGGATCGGATAGGAACTAGTAGATTAAAAAAGTTCTGCCCAGAAGACTTCAGTCGGCCTAAAAAAATAGAAGGTGATATTAATAGTTGAGTAATTTTTATTTCTGTAAAATCTGAAGTCCGTTTTACATCTTGTTCAAATTTAACATCTGACATCACAGAACATTAGCTCAATATTAAAGAAAATTTAAATCGTATTTCACTTGAATTAAAACAACAACAATAGTTTTCATAAAATTCGAAATTTCAATGCAGATTGCTGTATGGATTGAGATCAAATTCGACACTGACGCTCCATTTGGATCAATACTTGTTAACAGCGGTTTAGCTCTTCAGCTAAAAACATAGCTCTCTAGCTAGAGAACATAGGAAAATTTTCCGAAATGTTCAGTCTTATCGAATCGAAATAATCGTTTCAAATCTTTGTCAATTTATACGTAGGAAGGGGGGTTGATGCTCTAACAGTCTACAAAATTTCAGGTTACTCGATAAAACTGTTGAGATACAGCGGATTGCACTTTGAAAGCCTTCTATACACGGACACATAAACAACCATCCGGCCACTTTCTCTAAACAACTTTTTTCGATAATCCCCATTTTTGTAATTTCACATGAAAATCCGAGTGAATTTTTTTTTACGTAAATGAAACTTCCTCTATAACAAAGTAAAAAAGAAACAGGAATCCTAACAGTAAACATTCACTCATTCAAATGCAGCGCAAAAATCTCCATCTAGTCACGTTATAAATAATGATAGAAAATTTGGATATATGTTGATAAAATCTATTGTGACGCAGTCTTTTATCATTTTTCTGAGGGGACAGGTTTTTAAATTGATCATGGTCCTATCTTTGCGCCAACGGGAGATTCTATTAGACATTCAAAAGTGGCTGAAATAAAATGTATCGAGGAACTATTATTTTACTTTATGAATACATAATAAGTATTTACAGTGAATCCCGGAATGACTGATTTTTTATCAGTTTATATTTTTGCTTTGTCACGACAAAGTACATAAAAAACGAAGATAGAAAACTGAATAACTGAAAAGTAAATTTGTTCTGCCAAACTATCGCAGTACCGAAAATAACACCGCCTAAACGAAAAAGAGATTTATTCAAATTTCATAATACGTTCTTACAAATGATTACGACAAACGTAGATTACAATTAACGTACAAAATTCGGAAATTTCTCTTCATTCTATTCGTGACTATACTCCAAAAAAATTCACGATAACAACTTCATGCCACTGACAAATGTAGTAAGAAAGTTGGGTGTCTCAAATACGCGAGCAGAAACGTTTTTATTCGGAATGCAAGATTATTTTTTACTGGATATACATATATACTGTTACATCCCTAAGAATGGGGCACCTGAGAAAAAGCCTACCGACTCCGTTACAGTCCCCGAAAAAAGATCCTGCAGCCGGTCTTCGGTAAAAGGGAAACCAGATATACTTGTGAAAGAGTGATAGACGGGGCTAGATGCGGAAGGAAGGGGTGAGGCCCACCACCAGTTATATTGTGTACAGAATACTCGACAATACTCTTGTACACAATTGCGGTGTACACAAGAAATACGTGCACAATGAATTCGCGCACAATAAATCTGTGCACCATATATCTGTACACAAATAGTTTGCTTATATTAAGATCTTGACAATACTCTCATGCACAACGGCGTTGTACACAATAGGCCTGTGTATAAACAGTTAATTTATTATTGAGGTCCTTACAATATTCACAAGCACAATGAACCTAATCATTATAAATCTCAGCGCAAATAGTTTGTTTTTTATTGACGTCTTAACAATACTTACATGTATTGGGTTGTTCGGAAAGTCATTTCGTTTTTTCCCGACTTTCGGTAATTGTATTTTTTCGAAACCAACTTCACACTTCAATCGCATAATCTTTATATGTTTTGGGAGCTGATATAGCAAGGCTTGTGTGTGAAAAAGTTCAATTTATTCTACGCAGTATTTAAGTGTCAAGTTAAGAAAGTCGGAAAAAAACGAAATGACTTTCCGAACGACCCAATACAATAAACCTGGGCAACACTTACATGCACAATCAAGTTGCGCACACTAAATCTGTACGCCATGTATCTGTGCACAAATAGTTTGTTTATTATTAAGGTCTTCACAATAATCCCATGCCCAACGGCGTTGTGCACAATCAAGTTCCACACAATAAACCTGGGCACAATATAACTATGCACGAATAGCTAGATTATTCTTGAGGTCTCGGCAATACTATCATGCACAATGAAGATGTGCACAATAAAGGCGCGCATAATAAATCTGTGCACGAATAATTTGTTGATTATTGAGGTCTCGACAATACTCTCGTGCACAACAGAGTCGCGAATTAATATGGGCACAAAAAATGTATGCACAATATGGTCGTTCACAAAAACGTATGAGCATAATCTAGATTAATTCGAAAAAGAAAATGTGCACAATAATATTTTGTGCGATATATATGTGCACAAAAAAAATTGTACAAAACGTGGTTTTGTCCAAAAAGAATTGTGTCCAATGTGGTTATGTACAATGTCACTTTGCACAATATAGTTGTGCACTGTCGAATCCTGCATAAAGCGGCAGTGCACAATCAGTTTGTTGTCAGATGGAACCCTCTATGAAAATTACGTACGGCAAGAAAATTTCTTAGATGAATGTAATTGTTAAAAATCCGACGGGGGTGCGGCGTCCGGCCACAGACGGTTTGTGCACGGCCAAATAGTGCACAGATCACAGTAGCCCGAGTAACGTTACATTTTCTTAAAAAAAAATGAATTTTTATTTTCTCGGAAAGCTTTTTTCTTTAAATCTCAAATTCGGAATATGATTCGTACAGGCAGCAACAGTAAAAACTCGAAAATTCTTAAGAACATTAAAAAAAACCATAGGTATCTATGACATTAACATTAATTAATCAATCTGCGAAAAACATCAAAATATGAACATCGTTTTTTTTAATTCACAGTTTTTCGCATTTTTGTGGTCTACTGGCTCGGCAATCGAGTATTCGACTTGTTTATATTGTGGCTTCTACAAGTATAAAAAAATACTTATGAGTTTGTTGCTTATGAGTGATTCGGGTCCGGGCTCATACACAGTAGGCCCAGGTTTCAGTTCCTGGTGAAGCACCAGTGGATTTTTTCCAAGTCCTTTCTGTGATTCCGGTGGTTCAGAACACACCATAAAAACAGTAGGTCCAAAGGAAAGGGACAGCGCCTTCGTGTAGTATACCAAGATACTAGGAAACTGTCACGGGTTCGATTCCCGAGACTTCAGTCCCGCAGCTGAAGGCTAAAACGGACGATGACTTAGCCCCGGTTATAGAGCGTTGAACTACGACTATAGCCGTGTGTCCAAAGCCGATATCTGGTAAGGGCCCGATAAAGCTTCAGACTTGAGAACCGATTCGGCGACAACAGATAAAGAAGGGCAGCAAGAAGAAGGAAAAAGGATACCCTAACTCCTAGGAGATCGGTGTAAAAACAATACTAGAATACTTATGCGTTATATAAATATAAAAAATCTGAGTACTTACCGCAGCCTAAATAGCACAAAATTGACCATGTTACTGCATGAATTTTTCCGAACTTGAAGCGGTAATTCCTAAGAATGTCATTGTCTTGCTACCGCATTTCTTAATTTAAAAAAATTTCATTGGTTTATATCGCCGGCGTTCGTGAAAGGGAACTATATTTATTTTCATTGCATTTGCCGAGATCTTTTTTTCCCGCAACAGCTTTTTAGTCTGTTTCGCTTTTGCTGTACATCTTGCGTTGAAATTGCGGATATAACTATGTCGTTTGCATAGGCTAAGTATAATATTTCTACACCTCTTGAATACAGATGTGTTCGCACCGTTATTGATAAAGAACCTCTTGTTTTCACTGATAAAGATATTAAACGTGGCGGGACTCAAAATATCCCCCTATTTTTAAGGTAAATAGTAAATGCATTAAACATTATTTTATTGAAAAGGCTTGCCATCACTCCATTAGTACATCACCGAACAAACGGCTTCATATGTTATTGTGATATGCTAGACTTAGAATAGGACAGATTGAAGTAAATAATTATAGACCGCGTAAAACTCTGAAAGAAAAGGAGGTGATTGTACGAATCTTAGATGTATTGCAATGAAATGTTGAATTAACTCTTACAATGTATTGTATTCTATTGATTCAGCTGGTACTGGACAACAATGAAGGATTGCACAATTGGAGGGGATTGCCATTCGCGTGGCCTGCTCTTCACTGGCTATCCATGTCCCATTCGTGCTACAATCCAGTCATATACTGCTGGATGAATGCACGTTTTCGTTCGGGATTCATAACGGCTCTTAGTCAAATACCTTACGTTCGCCGAATTCTACCCGACCGAAGGCAGGCAATTTACAACACCAGCATGGCGGGAATTGCACTAACAGGTAACATAACATTCGTTTTAACGATTCCATTTAGAACTAAAATGCACTCTACGATAGATAAATTAAGACATCGAACACTAAAATTTTTTGAAGCGTCTTATCTGAAATGTGCGACAACTTAAAACTTTTGCTGTTTGCCTCACAATGTTGGTCCAATTCATGTCGTTATAAAATTACAAAATTATAATTTTAAGTATGTATTTAGTTCGATTTAAATCTAAGATTTTTTACAAGAAGGGTATCATTTACTGCATTTTTTTCGGACGACTTTTTTTTAGGTGACACAGCTTCCTTCATGAATGATATTACTAAAATCTATTACCCATTACTTTATTTGTAAGTAATAGAACTCATTTCTATTGCTTTGATCATGCAAAACAGAACTTAAATGCACGGTCAATTTTTTCAGAACTATTAATGAAAACTATTTTGCAGACTGTGAGATCCATTTATGATCGATGTGTTAATGGATATAGAAATTGTTGCCGAAACTTGTCATTGGCAATTGTTAACGCCATCTTTGATTTCTTAACATATGAACTCCTCAAGTCATTTCTGATTCACAGGGTTTTAATATTTATAAGCTGCCACTACGCACACAATAAAAATCCATCTATACCTGCAAAACAATCCAAATAGACTAATATCCTCCTGAACACCCACCTTTAACTCTTGAACCTGAAAATATTACATATTAAGCATATGTTTGGGATAATCGACGTAAGTACCTACAAAGAAGCGAGTTTCTGCGATTCAACCCTAAGAAAAGTATGCATAGTGCTAACTCAAAATATTCAAAATGACTTGAGCCTGATAAAAGAAGTGATAACGTTTTTTGCATTTACCTTTCCTCCCATACCCTCCCATCTCTATCGACGAGCGAGTATTACGCTATGATACGCTACTAGTACGTATACTGGAGAATTTAAAAAGCGAAACTGTAGATGAATATAACTCGAAAACTAAGCTGCGAAGCAGATTTTCACGTCCAAAATATATGACATTTTTTTTGCATTTACACCCGTCTACAGTTATCACGCCTATTTCAAGGTCGGCCCGGATCCGAATAAGTAAGCAGGCTCCGGGATAGTAACCGGATAAGTGAATGCGGCCACATCCGACTTGCCCCTCTATATCGCATTCGCCATATCATTTCTGCCATAAGCATAAAGCAATTGCAGTAAACATATGCTGATAAAGCCGGTCTCGTGTTCGCCGTATAGCACCGGAATTACGTAACTATGGCGTTTGGTCAAAAATTAAACTCATAGTACACACGTGACCCACACAGATAGAAATACCTGTGTTATCTCCTATACACATCCGAAGCTTCATAGCGCCCGTATTTTTATTTTTAACGAAAATCGACGGCACTAACCCGCGATTACCGATGCTCTGAACTAGAGGCCACTACACTAAACTCTTGCAAATAAAATTCTGTACAGAATCGAGCTTAAAGATGTTGGGAAAAAAGTAGAAATTAGAGAGAAACATTGGCAGGCGGAAAAAAATGATCGAGCATAAGTTAAAATTTCTCGAGTGTTCATTATCGTTCAACGAAGTCCATAAGACTAATTGACCCTCATTGTTTGTCGGGGCTCAAGCTTCAAGGTGCGACGCAACGCTCGAGAAACCATAATGTGTCCACGTTGTGAAAACAATGTAAGCAGGAGAGACAACTTTCTTGACAATAGGTAGCATGCATGGTTTAAAGGTAGCCTTTTGAGAGTTATTGATAATGCTTTTACCGTGACAGCCATGACGGCTCCTTAAACTCCCGGGTGCACGTCGATCCCTCGTGCGAGAGACTAGATGGCGGGGGTTCGGTTAATTTTCTCCCGAGGACAATGTTTCCGACGTTGACATTCGTCTGGCTGCTACATTGAGAGAAGTTGTAGAGATTGCCGGTATTCCAGCATTTCCAAAAATACTTGACGAACTGCGACTTTGCTGCCGGCTCGAGAGTCGGTCGCACCAGAGATGACTTATCTCTGGTCGCACCGCACATCAAACGGCGGGGACGCCGTGTTCAGTGCTATGCCGACGAGAAAATGTCCGGTGTCACGACATTGAGGTTGGTTACATCATCTGAGAACGCGCAGAGGGTCGCACGTTCACCATAGCTTCACCTCGGACGAAAAATTTAGAAGGTTAATGTAGCTTCGCCGACGACGTGTTCCAGGTTAAATTTCACTGATTTGATTTATACTTCCCACTTAAGCCCAACGTAAGATACGGACGGGGGCTGGAAGACCCACCTACACCCGCGATTTGCGAGCGCATCGGTGATCAAACGGCAAACGATCAAAGGGCGGGGGCGCCGTGTTCAGTGCTATGCCGACGAGAAAATGTCCAGTGTCACGACATTGAGGTTGGTTACATCATCTGAGAACGCGCAGAGGGTCGCACGTTCACCGTAGCTTCACCTCGGACGAGAAATTTAGAAGGTTAATGTAGCTTCGCCGACGACGTGTTCCAGGTTAAATTTCACTGATTTGATTTCTACTTCCCACTTAAGCCCAACGTAAGATACGGACGGGGGCTGGAAGACCCACCTACACCCACGATTTGCGAGCGCATCGGTGATCAAACGGCAAACGATCAAAGGGCGGGGGCGCCGTGTTCAGTGCTATGCCGACGAGAAAATGTCCGGTGTCACGACATTGAGGTTGGTTACATCATCTGAGAACGCGCAGAGGGTCGCACGTTCGCCGTAGCTTCACCTCGGACGAGAAATTTAGAAGGTTAATGTAGCTTCGCCGACGACGTGTTCCAGGTTAAATTTCACTGATTTGATTTCTACTTCCCACTTAAGCCCAACCTAAGATACGGACGGGGGCTGGAAGACCCACCTACACCCGTGATTTGCGAGCGCATCGGTGATCAAACGGCAAACTTCAGTGTCGATGAGGTTACAACCGCAGTCGCTTCAAAGAGTAGCCGATAACCCTTGACGTCTGATACGATTTTGTTTTCGCGCACACGGGAGTCACTTTCACATCACCAAAGTCCGATTAGACTCGCGGTCATCACATCTTGCAAGGTGTCCTATAAAGGCTGAACTTTAGGCAAAAGAAAAAGGCTTCGACATTTTCCGGAGTTTAGTGCTTTCTAAAAGATCAGAGTGATTGGCAGTTCACTTCTAGAGATCAAAACCGCCCGTCTTGTACGGTTGAGTGAGGTGCGAAATCGATTTTTAATATTCTGACATGAGAATCGTGAATGAAGTTTCTGTATCGAATCTGAGCTTTTCTCATCAGCGGGCAGGGGAATGCGTGATTACCTGAAGTTTTAGATCAGAAACAAAGTTTACCATACGAAGAGTTGAGAAAATTAGAGATCACACTATATGTTAAGAATAATCTACTAGATAAATGTATTATTTTGAAAGAAATTGAGTATCTTCAGATTCAGAAAAAACACCGATGTATTCTGTAAATAATATAAAATAACTAGAAGATTAGAGAAACTTGCAGATCTGTAGTGTACCAGGGATCTGTTTTGCAGTATATATCTTCGTTTTTTCCATTGCTGATGGAAAAATGTAATGTTGCAGGAATCGACAGTACAAACCACTCCGTTCTACGACGGATCAACACCTGCACAACCTACGTCAGTATTCGACGGAAAACGAACGGTAGCCACGGAGTACCAGTGAGAAGCGCGAGCTTCCGGAATTCGGGTACTTCACGCTCTTCCACCCAACAGTCACAACGTCGTGTCATCGAATTGGACTGTCAGAACGAGGAACAAATATGAGAGAGGAAGAAAATAAATATACGTGAAAATAATATAATATGAAAGTGTCTATCAAAGCTCATTGTATAAGATTCTGCACTATCCAATTATATTCAATGCTAAAGTGAAAATTACTGTAGTTAATGTACAATTATTTTGTATGTGCTTAACGTTAATACGCAGAATTTTGATAGCCCACTATGTGTTTTATAAGAAAAAAAAAAGCGGACGAACAATGAAAGAAAATGTTATAAAATAATGATATATATTAGTTAAGAGTCAATTATTTCGTTTTATAATGGTCGAATGCACTAAGCAGTGTTAGCAATGTGTGTGAATCGGTAACTTTTGGCAAATCTTCAAACGGCCAACGATTTTCTGAATGAATGTCTATTACTTGCAATTAATTATGTTTAAGAAAAATCATTAGGCATGTAGTAGCATGACAAGATATTACTTAACTATAATATCACATAGTACAACATTACATGAACATGTTATACACAAAAACATCTCTCTTTTATTGATCATATTAGCGTATGTAAAAATGATTTAGTAAATAATGATAAAGTAAATAAATAGATATATGTATATCTCTATATTGTATAAAATTTTCGCCGCCGCCATGTCAAGAATCAAAGGATTTAAGGGGGGGGGGGGGGGGGTACAGGGGGATCTGTGAGACCTGGAGATGGAGGGAGAAATCGGTCGCCGGGGCGGGAGGGTGGCAGGGGTTTCTGTGGGACTTGGGGTCTCGGATTATTCTAAGTCACTCAATGGGCCCCTAAGCCGACTTTTTCTAATTCGCTGATGCAAGCAAGCGAAGTGCGCGAACCACGATAACATTCTAGTATATATATTAGGGTGTGTCATTTTTGGGCAATTTTTTTTTTTCGACTCAGAAACAGGTTGTATACTTTCAGGAAGGTAAAATAAGAAGCCTGTAAAAATTTTAGCTCTTAATATTAATATTTAGATGCGCCTCATCGCGAATTTCTATTTCCCATTTAAATAACATGGGAAAAAAATTTTTTCATGTTTGGAATTTTATACGTTGGCAATGGCATATTGTTCGATGGAACGCATAACATATTTTATAGAGAATCGCACGCTCTACAAAAAAGATGTCTTGCATTTTTTCGATAGACATAGCCATTCTGATAATATTTGAGTTCAAAGTTCAAAATATACGAAAATTCATCTTTTTGTTAATATTATAGCGAAACTATTGACTCTATTGAGAATCTTCAATCAACTTTTATGTAAATTATTAAATTTACCATGAAAATTGTCTCATCCATGATTAATTAATATTTATTGGTGAATTGTTCAATGCTGTAGAGACCTGTCTTCTGTCACGAAACTGGTTCTAATGGGCTGATACTTATCATAAATAGTTACAAAAAAAATCGACAAAATACTCACGAAAAATATCTTTCGTTATTTCCATTAATAGTAAAAAAAAAATGTTTATGTTTATGTTAAAAATTAACAAAAAGATGAATTTTCGTATATTTTGAACTTTGAACTCAAATATCATCAGAATGACTATGTCTATCGAAAAAATGCAAGACATCTTTTTTGTAGAGCGTGCGATTCTCTATAAAATATGTGTTGCGTTTCATCGAACAATATGCCATTGCCAACGTATAAAATTCCAAACATGAAAAAATTTTTTTCCCATGTTATTTAAATGGGAAATAGAAATTCGCGATGAGGCGCATCTAAATATTAATATTAAGAGCTAAAATTTTTACAGGCTTCTTATTTTACCTTCCTGAAAGTATACAACCTGTTTCTGAGTCGAAAAAAAAAAATTGCCCAAAAATGACACACCCTAATATATATATGAATATTATACAGGATGGGCTGCAGAAAATTAGATATTCGACTTTCAGCATTTACCCAACGAATCGAATTCATACTTTGATACTGTGGGTAATATTTTGCCAATAACCAACAACATTCTGATTATTTGTGAAGTTTTATACAGTTGCTCCAATATCAGTATCACAATCTCGATGAATATTTGTACTTATGCGTGAGGTTGTCGTCGGAGCCGAAACTGTTCCCATAACATTTCAGTTGTGGTTCATTCATTATTTAATTAATTTATAAATCCACTAATGTATACATAATGTGTTTCAAAGCCCTAACTATGCCCTTGATATGAATCGTCGACTGAATTATGGGAAGTGGGTTCTCTGAATGTACAATGGGCTGCAGTAGTAGATAAGTGATGTAACATTTTTTTATGGCAGTCCACTTTTTAAAAAATATAGTCAACCAGCAGTGTTAACTCTGCCGTGATTGTTTTATGATAACTAGAGTTGCGGTCTCCATGAAATTTTCTTTAAAAACGCCTGTAATTGTTGTACAATTTTATTTTATTTTAGCTTCTATTAAAGATTTGTGGATCGATTCATACGTCTCTATCAGTTCAGTTTGGAACCAAGACGTATAAAAAAGACATCAATTCATTTAAGATTAATCTGTGAATATTAGTTCATTGCAGCTAGTCGTCGTATACATTACTGGAAAAAGGCTTAAGGCTTTGCACGTTACTCTTCTTGCAAGTTGTGAATCATCTTAAACCTATTACGCAGCGCTCTCCGTTTCAACTTAGGGATACTCGATGAACCAGCGGCTGCGACGGAGTTACCTTTGCAGTAGCGCTTGTAGCTATTGTGGAAGTCGCTCTTTTTGATTTCTTAGCAACGTTGTTCATAGTATTGACTATCTTGCGTGCATTAATATCAGCAGTGTTGACCGAACGCCCACGACTAAGGACACTCATTTCGGAGCCGATATTGTTCGTGGAGGAGCCGACAATGTATTGTAACTCATTAGGTTACTAAATATCATATAAACATTAAGGTATAGAGGAAAAAACCAAAATTGTGACACAGTATGTGGAGAGTACTTCGGCACTGTGCGGCCTTTCTGTGAAGATTGTCAACGAACACGTTTAGATGTTTCGACTCTGGTTTGAGCACTCTTCAGTTTATAATGTGATAATTTATGTCATTTTATTGTCATCTTGTTATTGTCCAAATACTGTTCTTCTTCACCTTTCATTTTGATGAAACCGATCTGAAAATTAAGGCTGCGAAAACAGGGATTAAAATTGGTAATGATTATGATCTGTATGACAACGAGGAGTGAACAGGAAGAAAATACCAACATAACACCGGGATTAGGGAAGCCCAAATTTCAGAGCTATTTTTTAACTTCTAGTCTCACCCAATAAAATAGATGTTTTCAGTGAAAAAACATTTCTCGCGAACAATGAAGCTTGTGAAAATTTACTTAGTTTGTAATAAAAAACTAGTCAAAATTTCGTTAGCTTGTAACTCCGCAACAATTGACACTTTCATGCAACCATATAAATTGTAAACCGGCGCATGCTAGCTCGTGGCCATCACTCACCGACAACACGGTATTGTTATATCATTATTATTTATTTTATATCGAGTCCCCTCCCTCATATTTTCCATATTATTATAGCGTGGTTATCATTTTCTTCGCTGCCCCGAATGGATGATTGTACGTGAATGAGATATTTAGTGCGACAGATTTGAATGTGGCATCGGCCGGAAGAAAACCGGAGCTGTAGTTTCGTCGCTGTAGTTAGACGACACGCAGAGGACACGCGCCACGGTATCGCGGTCCTATTCTTCACTAAGCTTTCGCCACTGCCTCGCCAATGTTTAAATATTGCCGTCTGCTGCGCTCGACCCGACAGACAATCTCGTGTGGCACGGTCTCTCATTCGTCGCGCCATGTTGGAGAAGAGCTGCAAACAGCCCACGTGCGCTTCTCAAGAAGTGTATTTCCGGTGATGTGGTCAACTACTACACGACGGTAGTAGTTATCTGCTGTAACGCTCTCGGTGGTTTCGACGCGAGAATTTAAATAAAGAATAAATGACCATCACGTCAGTGTGGTTACCACCGATATCCGTTCCACGTTAAAGAGCTGAAGCTCACCTCGTCCGGATCTAAATAAGTTCGGGAAATGACTCAAACAAAGAATTTCCAAATAAACGTTACGTAATTTATTTCACAACATAAACTTTACTAAATATTGAACGACTCAACAAACTTAGGAAACGTCAGCTTAAAAAAACCGACGCGTACAACTGCTAGTAAGAATCTGGCCACTGCTTTTCCAAACTCGCAGGGCCCGCGTTATGCTCGTCGGCCAGAGGTTACCCTTAGCCAAGCAACCCTCAGATTGACGTGGCCGCTTACCCCCAACCCGCGCGTGTCCAAAACGCTCGCTTTGAGCGTCCACGTTTCGCTGAAAGTACCATCTCTAGGTTTTGCGTCTCCCGGTTTTGCACCACGTGGCCCTTCACCGACGTCCGCTTGCAAGTGTGTCTGGTTGCAAGACTCGACGTTCTACAATTTACTTTTTTTTACCGACTATGTGTGTGGTAAATTCTCTTTCCAAGGATTTTACTTTTCGCATGTGCTGGCCACTTGAATTGACACTTCTTGACTTTTTAGTATTTCGAGGAACGCAGAAAGATTCTTTAGTAACAGTGCGTTTCTACACAACGTGGTATTTCCGCCTGACATACTACGAATATTATTATAATTTTGTATATTTTGAAGTAACATATAATATAATTATTGTTTTTGTATCTCTATATATACGTATATATATATATATTAGGAGTCAGCTCGCCCCAGCCGCAATGACCAGTCTCTCAACGTTGAGACATTTTAATTTACCGCGCGCAGTTTCGCAGAGTCGTCGCGCTCGCGGGTCGCGTATCGGAATTCGTTATACTTCCCCCCTTAATCAAAAAGTCGCTTCATGTGAAGGCGTGTTTTAATTTGTTGAAGTGGACAATTTTAGTGTTATTTGTTCCGGCTTATAACTCAATGTTTAAATTATTTAGGATTTTTTTATAACGTATGGTCTGGTATAATGATCCTCGAATTTGTCGTTACGTGGTTCCTTTTAGAGATAAACGCTTTGACCTACCTCAAAATTTCGCTCGTTCAGTTTTCGATCATAGAATTTCCTGCACAGGCACTTTGCTGCTTCTAAACGGGCCACTATCATAGATTCGGTTTCGATTAATCGGTTTAATGTTTCGTCGATTAGTCGTATAAAGGTGCGAGATCATGTCTGTGGTCGCAATGAGCTGACATAATGATGTAAAAACGGAATCGAATTCCGATTTCCTGCATGGCTGCAACAATTGCCGAAACGTTGCGATCGCGACGAACGTCAATTTCGCGACCGGAGCAAAGCGACGGCGGCAATCACCCGATTCGCAATCGGTAAATACGGCCCGGGTTACACCCTACACTTGTCGTAAGAAGTGCATGAATAGTGATGCTTTGAATGGTAGTTTTGCAGGACAAATTGTCAAAAGTGTGGTTAAAACTTTTCGTCCCTATGGGCGTAAGCTGCCAAGGGTCGAAAGGAAAGCAATCCCGAACTGCGCATGCGGGAGCCGGACTGTACAACATAGTCATGATATTATCGGGCTCGCCCCGCAAGACTACCATGAAGGGCATGGCTGTTCATGCACGTATTACCAAAAAATTCATTTAAGTAGCGCCTGCCGCAACGACTGCAATGTCTCGATATCTCGATATGCGATTAGACCTCCACGATTGGCAAAAGTCGTGTCGTCAACCGCGTAGCGAAGTTGGGAATCTTCGGGTTCACTTTGATCCGTAAATTTCGCATAATCTAAAATACCGCCACCGAGCGCAAGAAGAAGAGCATGAGGAGCGCAAGTATCCCATCGAAAGGTTGTGCCTTTCGAAAGAACGTAAGCTTTTGCCCGACCCACAGCAACGCTTAATATTTTGTAACCGGCGCCCGGCGCCTCCATCGCGTCGAATCCGCTCGCCAAGAGCTTGGCCTTCACCGAGGGCTCCTCGTTTCGTCCGAGCAATAAAACTGGGTTCGGCGCCTCCGGAACTGTGAACGAACATCTGCTGTTTCCACTATCACCAACGTATCCCCAGTAACAGTGTCCTTTCCATCTGTTAAAAATATGTAACTATTATGAAATATTTTGATAAAACAAAGATAGACTGTATTTTTTTAAATATTTTTAAAATTAATTTTAATTTGAATAAGTATAAATGATTCTTAACTAAGCTCGACAGTATCATCCTAGTTAATTCATTGTTTTCAAATTATTTCGTTTTGTTCCTGAAACGACATAGTATCAATGCGTATCATAATTTTTCCTGTAACACAACTATGAACTTTGGTTTTTGACTTGAAGTACGTTCTCGTGTCTGAAAAGCGACGTAAAAAAATTTAGAGAGGTCACTCAAGGAGCTTTTATAATTTTCATATAATTAATACGTTAAAATAATTATATTTTACTTAAGAAATTGAATCGCGACTATAAACAAGAGTGCAGGCGTCGATGATGCTCATTGGGTGAGATAGGCTAAGACAAGAACTTTATTTTTATTACACCTGTGATCAGAAAAGCTTTTACAGATACGTTTAATTCCCGGGATTTTTAGGCGGCATAGTGTCTGAAATATTCTACTTTGGGTAAGCAGATGGTTTGTACTTTTCCAAGAAGCAGTTACATAAGATAACTGACATATTCCTTGATAAGAATACTGTGAGAATTTATATAAAATCGCAAGGACACATAACAACTATCCTATGGGTTGCTTCCTCCACACCCGATACGGACGGACGATACGGACATACCAGCAGAACCCACATTCACGGTAAAACATCTCACCAGGGCATCTGCCGCAATAAAGACTGGTAAGGTACCGAGACCGGACGGAGTACCGGCTGAAATTATTCAGCTAATGGTTAACCGGAGATTGGAAATATATCTCGAATTAGGCATCCGGAGTACACGACGCAACACGTTACAACCAACAAGACAAACGGACAGAACTCCCAGCCAGA
The DNA here is from genome assembly GCA_947507545.1 of Clistopyga incitator. NCBI lineage: Eukaryota > Metazoa > Arthropoda > Insecta > Hymenoptera > Ichneumonidae > Clistopyga > Clistopyga incitator. The sequence goes on along the minus strand of OX382172.1, from coordinate 4,982,993 downwards.
AGTAATATTAAAATAGTTCCTGGTCTGGGAGAGGACATTAAGGACTAGGCGGTTTAGGCGGGTAGGCCGATTTTTTGGGAGTTCCACATATCCCCCCGGCTTAATGTCGGGAGATACATGTAGAGAAGATAACACAACTCCTTGAATTGAAAAAATATATATATGTGTAATAATAATGACAATAACAATATCAATCAAATATCGGGATCTCGCATCGAGTGCCTCCCAGGTGGTAGATAGAAAGATGCCCTCCAGATATGGATAGAAATATTTCGGGTCGACCAGAATCATTACACACACTGCTCACAAACATATACACAAACACGCCCTGATGGAAAGCGAACGCTAGGAGTCCCCTATAAATGAGAGCTCCCGAAGAACAAACGCGCGGGAACCCTATAAATGGGTTCCCTTGAGTGAACGAACTGACGAACGTCACTAGTGCACTGAGAGGCACGCACACTGAACAGGGAGGACGGTGCTGGGACTCTTCAGCCGCTCTCTGAGCAGGGCGGCCCCGAAGCGAGGCAGTAAGAGGATACTCCTGATGTCGCTGCCCCTCATCTCAAAAACACACACTAATACAAAAACCAAGGAAGCACGGAAATAATGGAGGCACAACGAAAGAAAAATGATTCAAACATATCAAAACCATCAGGGTCCCGGACCTTGGGCAGGCGCACCGGCAAGACGGACGAGCAAACGAAGAAGAGACAAAACGGTAAGAGACACTGCTCGGATATCAGTTTGGATATATTATGCACACATGACTCATGTATATTTTTTATAGACAGTATTAAAAAAGTTATATATTATCAAATATACGTAGATATATATCTGCTAATATATACATCATATAGTAAATTTATATCGAATATGTATCACAATATTATATCCAATTATATATCTGATGGATATATAAAAGATATATATGAGATATAGAACTTTTTGCCGTCATATATGTTGTATATAAATTATATATCTTGCTATATATCTGACATATACTTTTTTTCCATGTGGGTAGTTCCATAAATACGAATAAACGGTATAATTATTATTTTTTTAAAATATATCAGTTTTTGTAACTTAAAGGTTCTTCAGAATTAAATACTTATCTCACTTCTGTTTGTATTTGTTTGCGTAACCCTTGCATGTATTTATTACAAACCAGGGTCCAAAGTAGAACCTTGCACATGGCTTCTCAATTATGTTTTACTGTTCACAAAGTTTTCTATATTAGGAAACCAAAACTAAAGTTGTAAAAAGAAAAACATAATGAGGAAACAATGTACAGTAGAATCTCGATTATCCGAACTAATTGGGACCGAGATTAGTTCGGATAATCGAAACGTGGTGTTTTTGGGGCCGGGATCATAAAGGACACCTTTTTACATAAAGACAGTAGATATATATCGAAATTTGACATATATATTGACATTTAAATGTGTCTATTTTCAATATCTGAAAAAAGTGGAATGCTTTTTTTTATCTTTTTTTTTTTATAAAATCGCCAATTTTCAATTGGCGAACCGCTGTCACGCGGTTTTGTTCGGATAATTGAGGGTTCGGATGATCGAGGTTCTACTGTATAAGGTTGTACTTTGTATCCCTTTTTTCATTAATTAGTAAATGAAGACATTTGATTGCTTTCACATGGCGCAGAGCCGCCTCAAAACATACGAATGTTAACGAACAGAATTTTACTCACAGAGAATCTTGGTAGGTGTGAAAAGGTTGATTGACAACACCCAGTACTGGTAAGCCAGTGCTCTTTACGTATACCCCAATAAGTACAGTAACGCATTGCAAACCGCTCAAATATAATCCAGTAACTTCATCCACCTGTTCCTCCCCACTAATATAATCCGCGGTGGAGTCTAAAAACATACAAGAATTCTACAAATATGGACTTATCAGGAGCAGTTAAACAATAAGTTATGAACACCTTCTGCATACAAATCCCGACCACAAATATAATCCTACCGCAATTGAAATCGTTCACGATAATTACAGAGTCAAATGATTATTCATTAATCAGTTAAACATTGTATTTAGCAAATTTAAATAGTAAACTTTATTTTTGATTTAAAAAAAATGATTATAGTTTTTTGATTTCATGCTACTTTTTCGAGATTGATCAAAACGTTATCGTATTGTCGGAATTTTAAACGAATTCATTTTAATAAAGCCACCAATTCAATAGTTTTGATCTTTTTTATGTGTAATATAGACCTTTCTTTGAGAACAAGAAATTTGCGCAGTTATATATATTTTACTGTATTATAAATTTCAATTCCAAGAATTCTTCGGAAATACGAACAAAAAGAAATTTGTATTTGAAAAAAAGTGAAGGATTGAATTGGTAAAAAAAATATTTAATTTTGAGTCGACGTTCAATCTCTTTTTATTAAATTATGAACAAATTTGTATCATTAACATCTATAATCTTTAATTATGTTAATTTTTTAAATGATCTTTCACGTGTCACAAATTACTTAAATCCTATAAAACCCCATCTGTTGAATGTGAATCTGTATGACGTATTTCAGTTGAAACCACTTTCCGGCCGATATATTTTTATTTTATCGAAACTCGACTACCTTTTAGTATTGGCTCTAAGAATGGCTCACGATTATCATTTGTAATGATTTTTTACTGTAATGATGATTTGTAACTGTTTTTTCCACTGAACTACACGGAAATTAATTATTCCGTGTAGTTATTAAAGAAATTATTATTCGGTAATTAACATGTTCCAATTTTGACCTCTTACAGCATTGAGATCGGAAATTTTCCGCGCTTTTCGAAAAAAAATAGCCATCTTTGAAACAAGACTTCAATTAGTTTTTGATCAACCATCTTCAAAATTACTTTTTTCAAAAAAATTACAATTTATTCGAACAAAACACTTTGTAAAATTTCATATATCTATCTGAGATGGTACTTTGTAAACGTAAAGTTGATTTCGCATTCGTTTATAAACGATGCTATATATTGCGTGTCCAGCAATTCGCAAATAAGGGAATCTACACTTCTTTAAAAAATACTTAAATTTCAATCTCATCCAGTGCATGTCAACCATCACAATTCTGCAGTTTCTAAAGACATACAGTGCATCAAAATGGTGTGAGGTCAAAAGTAAAATTTTAAACCGGTCACAGCTTTCAGGCCATACCTGTAAAGACCTTTTAGTGTTGAATGTCTTACTTCATGTGTCGAAGAGTGCATTCAAAGATGAGTGTGACAATCCTAGATGCAATGGGAATTGCATGTACTGTAACCCATTGTTTAGTGAGTTTTTCATAAAGAAAGGTGTATTTGCACATTTGAAATCATAACTTTTTCAAAAAAGTTTTAAATAAAAATTCCTTCACTCATCCTAGAATGCACTTTCCGAAAGATGAAACAAGACGTTGAAAACTAAAATTTCTTCAGCAGTTTGATCCAAAAGTTTTGACACGGTCATAATTTGACGTTGTACCTCACAACATTTTGATTCACTGTATGTCATTACAAAATTGCAGAATTACAGTGCTTGGTATATATTTAATGAGGTTTAAATGTAAAAATTTTTTAAAGAAACATATCACCTACTGTAATTGTCTTCTCATAACTTTTTTTTAGTCCATTCAGGCCCCATGATAGCATTCATCATGTCAATTATTAAATTAACAAATCTCGGCCATAAAGTAGGGGCCGTTCAGACTGGAATACCTCATATACTATTCTGAGCAGGCCGACATGTAGAAAATGATGATGTAACACACAAATTAGAAACTCACCAATGGGATCTATCCATATTCCTAGATCGTTGATATCAATGTCAAAATCGCAATTCGATGTGTGACCATCAATAGGTACGTCATCGAGCGAAATTTCTTTGTGAACCTCAGATGCCAGAAGTTCAGCTATTTCCGCATCGCCGTCAAGAACGTCGGCCAATAATTGTGTCGTCTCAGCGGATGTGGAACACACCTCGACGACAACCGTCTTTCCAAGAGTGTTGCTGAATACGTTCGTTTCCTCACCCCTCACCATCTTTGCTAACTCTGGAAACTGTCTTTCTCTGAACAATATCCTCGACGAATCTCTCACAGAGATTTATGCGAAGGGTCAACCACTAAATAATTCGAGGGTGTACAACTATCAAGATCGAACAATTCTTCATAACTCAACCCATTTGAAAATCAAATATTACCCAAAATCCCAAAAATTTCATTCGCTTTCATAAACGTTTGTATTATTTCTAACGATTTCATGAAACTTCAAGCAATCATGGAGAGTTTATTTCAAACAATTGTACCGATAGATCGTCGTTTCATAATATCTATATGTAGGAATCGACGCGATTCAACCGTTCTCCGGACGTATAACATTTTCGCTACCAGCGGAATTATGAAAAAAAAACGCATCTGTAGGAAAAACTTTGCTATGTGGGACATGAAAAAAAAGGTATTCGTTGGACACTTATTTTAACTTTTATGTCATATGCTCCTTGTCTTTCCCCTTTCACCTTGTCGATAGCACTCAGTACACAAAATGTTATTTTCTATTATACTAATTATTCTTTCATTCACGTGCGAAATAATAAGACCGAATTTTCGCCTATTTTACATCTTCGCGATACTATGGGATTCGCAAAGAGGGACGCATCGCCACGAATTCTTAATTTTGTTGTTGGCTTAGGAAGACAGCGGACGAGTTCGTAGATTACCGATTAATTATTTTCGAGTGTCTGGAATTTGAATATTTCCTCTGTTTTCGTAACGGTCGCTGCATCTGGAGAAATAACCTCTATCGCAAATGTTATGTTTGCGTCATTATACTCATCAGCCAGAATATTCAGGTCGATTATCACCAGGGGTCCTGGATAGTATAAGGCACTGATCATCAATGGTTTCATCAATTAATATCCAAATAGAGTCATCGCCAATCTGATGTTAAATTTTTTCAATTGTATTGGTGCTCGCAAAATTGATGTATGTTCTCTGCACAATAAAGAGGAGCGGGACTTTATGCCGCATTTTTACAATAAAAAAAATGTGATCACTCGGCTGCTCAGCTTTCGACGTGTACATCACCTCGCTCAGGTATCACATCGCTTTAGCCTTCTGTAACCCGTCTCCATGATGCTTGTGTTGCGGAACCCTTGTGATCGTGACATGTGATCGTGATATTTATCGTCAAATACATGCTTTGTAATATCACACTAGCATTGCAGGCGCACGTCCGTTTATTCTTACATTGATATTTCAAATTTCGGCCGCTTCATCATATCTCCGATGTTGCCATAAATGAAGTAATTTATTGTTTTTTACAGTTTTCTTCAGACTACTTATTACGCTGTTATCAAAAACACATACGAAAAATTTCATATTCGAAACGGCTAATACTAACAAGAAAATAGTTTTTAAATACATGCTTTGTAATATCACACTAGCATTGCAGGCGCACGTCCGTTTATTCTTACATTGATATTTCAAATTTCGACCGCTTCATCATATCTCCGATGTTGCCATAAATGAAGTAACGTATTGTTTTTTACAGTTTTCTTCAGACTACTTATTACGCTTTTATCAAAAACACATACGAAAAATTTCATATTCGAAACGGCTAATACTAACAAGAAAAATAGTTTTTAAATACACATTTTGATGTGTCATTTTTAAGGGGATAACGCCCAAAGTCGCATTACTTCCGGCACCGATTACATTACGCGATAGGAAACTCCACAACCTCAAATTATATCACGGCAATAATCATCCGATAGGTAAACCTGTGATCGAGGCTCTACCTCCAGATACAGCGTCCGATATAAAGGCAATGAAGCTGTTTGAAAGTAAGACTCTTGCAAACAATTTATCACTAATCGGCAAAAACTTCCGCCGCCTTCCCGAAATAATGACGAAGTTTGGAAACGCGCGGAATGCACCTTCACTATAGTGCAAAGTGTCTGCAGCTCGATCAAAAAGTCGAAAAACATCTCTTCTCCAGAAAAAGAGAAATTACAGACGGTGCTGCAAAATAACACCGCTTTTGCGATTCTGACTTCTATCTGTGAAAATGAAATAGACAACTTCGCTCTTGTTGAGAGGCGAATGACCCAATGATGTGGCCTATCTGCAGTTTTCTCAATAATATCTTTCGACGTCGACAGCGTTTTTCATATTTTTTAAGCTGTATTATGCAACAATCGGCGCGGCTTCAAAGTTGAGAAGCTGAGAAATTTATTGTTGTCCATTGCTAACACATGTCGAAGGGAGAATGTAACGCTTAATGATGTATGTAAATATGTTAAGCTTAGCTGTTTAAAGGTTGCAGCGAATTTAAATATATATTAAACGTCGTATGGTATTTTTCGTAACTACAAAAAGAAATTGCCTAAAAACAATATCTTTGTGATCCTGACGGGAGGACAAAAATTATTCAACGAATGTGATTTTTGTCTATGTCCCGCATAGCGAAATTTATCATGGTCCCACATATGCGCTTATTTTTCTTAGTCTACTTGCAGTCAAAGTATTCTAAGCAGAGAAAACTCTAACTGCATCGAGTTTGTCGAGCGACTTGAGATGTTCCACAGTATATCATGGCAAGTGTACTACTCTAGTTATATTGGTTTATGAGATTCAATGATTACATACAATTTTCCGAAATTTAGCGAAATTGAAGAACAATTTTGGCATTTAAAATATTTCCCCAATACCAGTTTATTTCAGAAGATTTTTTAAATCTTCTCATAATTGTACTGGATAGGGGTATCGCAACATTTCTAGTTTGATTATTGAAACTGAAATTTTTAGAGCCTGATTTCCACCAGAATTCAAGAGTGGTTGACACCTCTGAATGATCATATTGTTTTTTTTCTAATGAAGCATGCCCGTATGGAAATAAATAGAGATAAAATATAGGCAATAAATGTATGGGAGAATTATTATGAATTTACGTGTTCCATATGGGGCTCTCCGCTGGTTTCGACCCGAGTCTGACCCTTGACCTCTCGGATTTCTTCGATAATTTATTATGTTAATGTTCCAAGTCTAAAAAGACGTCGAATTTTATTCAGATTTATTTTTCAATTTTTTCGAAGTAAAAACATTGTTAGCCCAAACCTACAAATTCTCAAAAATTCTCAAAAATACAAAGATACAAAGAAAAATACAAAAGTTTTTAAGCTTGAAGCTAAAATCGGCCGACCCTTGCTTCTAATTTTTCAGGTTTTCCCTAAAAAACTTAAAATAAAAAATTGAATTAAAAGCCAACATACTGTAGTCATTTCTTAGAACACTGATACATATATAAAACAGAGTTTTTTAATAAATCATCGAAATTAAAAGTTCAATTGAGTTATTTATTAGATTGTGAAACATAACGACTCTAACCAGTCGTCGTAGATATTTTCAACATACTTCTGCAATTTCGTTTATGTGAAATCTTTTTTTTTTGTATGCTCTTCCAGAATCAGGAGAACTATCATCACAGGATAATTTAGTACTGCGTGTGGATTATATGTGGTTAGAACCGGTTCTTCTACCAACTTTTCTTTTAAAATGTCGAATGCGCTTCTTTATTTTTCACCAAAGCTCAAAATGGCGTTCGTCGATAGCAAATTATACAAAAACTTCATCCATAATTACAAAACCAACAAACTTTCGAAAGTATGAAGTCAAACCGATAAAGCTTCATACTTGCTTGACAGCTTTTGGCTCAGGAAAGTTCTCTACACCAGCTATGCCACTATTACTTGATCAATCCTTAGTCACTTTAAAACCAAGATAATCGATTTCAGTGCACAGGAATTTGCATTTATCGAAGCATAATTCTCACTAATTTTCGACCAAGTTATCGCAAATTTCTTTAAAGACCAACAAATGGCTATCCAGTGTCTAAGTAGCAATGAAAATATTATCCATATAAACGATGACACTCCATTTTCTAATCAATTCGGCAAGAGCCCGACTATAAATCAGATCAGGGTCAGAGGTTTGTCCAACTAGTATGGATTTCCCCACATATTTGTGATAATATATATTAATGTATAACGGAGATACAGAAAACATGTTTTCAAAATGTATTTTAGTTAAGTATAGAACCCATATGCTTCATATATTCAGAAAATATATGCATTCCAGGTATATGGAATTTTTTTTTCTAAACATTTTTTATAACTGGGTGAAATACATTGAAGGCCACATATACCATATTATGCAATATTTTGCCTGAATTTAGGTTGCATCTGTTTTTGATATATATTCGATATGTGTTCATTTCCATACGGGTGTTGTATAACTATTTTTTAACAGGCTCGAACTAACTTACCTCGACCTCAATATCATGTCGGATAGTTTCCTGTATGAGGACATCGGCGAGGGTTTTGAAATCCTGGAAGAAACGTGGATTTTTGTCTTCACCCAATTTTTCCTGTACCAGCAACTTAAACAGAGCATCTTTTTGTCGACAGGCTCTGGCTACATTTGCCGCTTTTTCAGAAACCTTCAGCAAAACATGCAGCAGTCGGCCACCATCCGTCGTCATTGCAGCTTGATCCTTTTTTGTAACAGACATTAAATTTGATGTCAGGCACCCACATTTTTTTATTTTTTGAAAAAAGAATTCTGTAATTTCGCGAGTTCCAAAAATGTCATTGCTGATGCCTACGACATCGCGGCACATAGTCGTGGACGCTTATAATTTGGGCTCAAATCGCTCGTTGTTTGGTGGAGGGAACAAAGAAATCTAAAAAATCCACGGTTTACATTGGACAAACAGCCTTATGCTTTAAACATGCAACCCACACTTCAAATGTTTCCTTGTACCTATGAATGAATAAGAACTCGAGTCTAGAGGTCACGGTTCATTTGCATGCTCGTTTGTATAATAAAAACACTATCAGTGTGAGCATATCTCGTAGTATTTGCCAGAAATGAGTACGGAGTGGCTAGTGATCGGACCTTTTTTGCGTTACTAGGTCTATTTCCTTTCATGGTAAATTCGACGCTGCACACTTGGCGACATAAATTAATCTATAACCTCGGATGATTATCCTATCTATCATTAATTGATTTTAGTTTGAATATGCTTCATGTGGATATTGCCAAAAAGCTGGGAAGGCGAACCTTGCAAATTACGTCTTTATTATAAAATTTACTCCGTTGACCGAGCGTCCGTTGCAGAAGTATCGTGATCAATCCTTGCTTCCTGGTAGAGGAAGGTTAGTCAAATCGGGAAAAGTATTTCTCGAACTCCAAACGATTAGTTCCAATCTGAGACTCACTTAACACTCGATAATCCTAATCGAAATTATTTATCTATGTATAAAGTATTGACGGAGGCTGTGTTAGCTCGAAACATCGGTGTCCTGTTCTTACTTTCCACTGTTTCTTTAAAATCGGTAACTTAAGGTAATTTATCATAGTTTTAATAAAATTGCGTATGTCATAATTTTGTTTTCGAATCAACTACATTGTAAGCCATTGCGACTTCACTAAATTTATTTTACAAAGCGGCAACTAATTACGACGAGTTGGGCGATGGTATTATACCATCACGGAGACAGTGCTGAATGGATATTGTCTATAAATAATGGCGAATGTTTAATATTTAAGTTTATGTATAAGCCATATATTGTCACTGAACAAATGGACTCAATTCGAATCGGTGTGAGTCTTGATGAGGAAACATTTGGAAAAAATGAAGGTCATTGAAGATACTAAGGACTTTTCTTTGTAATAATAATAATAATTGATAGATTATTCAAAAATATGTACAAATTGAAAATGTCTCACGATTTTTTCAATTTTTGTCGTTGTATTCAAAACATCAAATGATCGTTTATCACGATTCGTTAAAGCTATGTTCTGTGTGACTCCACAAAAGTATAGTGAAAACACATGGAAGAATATTACATGGAAAAAACAACCTTCATTAGTATCAAGGTTTCTTCATAAACTCAAGTCCTAAGCCTAACATTTGCAAACAAAAAGCCAACATGGACATTCCCATGTCGCTGTTAAAAAGGTGTTAAAAAACAATAACGTTATTATTATTTATACAAAATACCGACGATTTATCTATTCATTTGATTCACCCCAAATTGAGGCAAAGCATATTTTATAACATTTTAAACGGCATGACCGAATAATTTCTTTATAATTTTATCGATTCATTAGTAAAAAGTTATTGAAGTTGTTTTTGACCAAAAGATGAGCTTTCTTTTTTACAGCTCAGCAAGAATATGTTCTAATTGTGCATACAGAACCGAGCATACTATTGTATCGACTGTCTCGTCTAAAAAGAAAATATGTTATATATTGACTTTGTTCGCCATCACTGAACTCCTGTAATGAAGGTACTCCCAGCAACGGGCCATAATCAACCAACAAACTTACCAAAAAATGTCATTAATTATTTATCTAAAAAGACAATGTGAATTTCATGAATCACTATGAAAGCAGATATGTATTTTTACGTTCTTTGTATTAGCACAGAAACTGATTGTATCAGCAATAGTAAATCATTAATCCTGTTTTTACTCGTTATCTTCAGCTAAACTACATAGCTAGTGACGAGTAAGTTGTGATATCTTGTTTCGAATTATATTTTTTTGTAAATTTTATTTTCGTATTTGATACAAAAGTTTATTTTTTTAATGATGATTTCTTTGAGAATTATCTATTACCATACTGAGAAAAATTTACGGCTCTGCCAACTGAATATCTGACTGTTATCTGCTGCTATTTTCAAGTCTGTCGGCATAGCAGTGGAACTGCCCAGTTCCAACAGCTGAACCCTTCCGCTTTACGTCGTCCGCTTGCAGAAGCGAAACGGTATAGCTGTAGGAACTGAACGATGGCTATCTTCCAGCGATCGAAAAAATGTTGAGGTTACGAAGGATAGCCAGCGTCACGATCGAGCTGCGCGAGTCTTGCCGGTCGTCGCTACCCACGTTTCTAGCGTACGCGCATCACTCTTCCAATAGAGCACCTGCACCGGCGCGTATTGCTCCCACAGCTATACTGGGACTCTTGCAGCACTCGACTGACAAAATTTCTCCAGTAAGTAAAGCATACGGTTCTGAGTACTTTCTTGCATAGATATAGTAACGAATACAATGCCAGCAAAACGATATTGCTGCTAGAACAATACGCATTGGTTATGTAAGTAAATTCATGGTTACAAAAAGAAATATGGACGCAGCAATACTTTGTTTTGTTGCTCTCGCCATAAATTTTTCTCAGTGCAATCTTGAATTTTGATAACCGCAATCAAAAGGGTTTTAATTGTAATGTATCAAAGACGCAAGTCAGTTTTTGAAGGATGAAGCGTCAGGACTATCTTAATAATAGGTTTACATTGAGAAAACGGTTTTGTTGTTCTAACTAGATATCCAGCTGCTGTAACTATCATTCGGACTGTTGGCACAGCCGTGCTCAGCTACCACAGCGGAACACCAGCACTGAACGTAGTTCCCTTGTACGAGCTATGCGTATAGCTGTGGGAGCTATACGGACTCTGTCGCAGCTGTCTCTCTCGGACTTAGCGCTATCTCTCTCGCACCTTTTGGTTTTGATTCTCCTGAATAAACGGCTTCAAGTATCGAAAAACCCAAACACTAGCCCAATACTGCAATACTTCCGCACATTCTATCCAAATTTGAGCTCTTTCTGCCTAGTATTTTGGGAGAAAATTGGTTTCGCAATTTTGAGATGGTGGAAAGATGGCGGAAGTACTACTGCCTTTCAACCGTATTGCTGCCACAGCTGTCTCGTATTGTTACCACAACTATACCCATAGCTCTTGTAACTGAACTACATGCAGCTATCAGGTAGTTAATTGTGAGAAGTACACCGTTTTCTAAGTGTAGGGCCCGGCAAGAAACGGTCGTCGTTCATTGATCTTGTAGTATAGTATGAACTTTTCCTTTTATATCCTTTTCTATTTTATACATTCGACGACGGTACTCTAAAATAAAAGGGTGGATTGAGCGTTGTGAGAATGAGAAATTGAAAAATTTCACACCCAGATAAGACGAAAATGTCAGAATCGCAGCCTTCAGTTTTTGCCCGATGATTTTCAAACATATGACCACGAAGGGAAACGGAAACCAAAGAACCAAAGAAGGTTCCCAGCAATGATGATTTCAGCAACAAGGCCCACGCGAATTTGTTCAACATCGAAAAGAGCATAATATTATCGAGGATAAATGTTCCTTTGCATACTGTTACCACCGCTGTTATGCCCGATTGTTAGTCAGATGAGGTTGAAATCGACGCCTTCAGCAAGTCGTAAATTCACTTCAATCAGATATATGTCTGTGAGGTTCAGGTTGATAGTCCTGATCTTCCTACGAGTTCTACGGCTAGCGGCATTGATCTTCGGCAGCAACAAGACAGCGACAGAGTTTTTGACAATCTTACAATCTTACTAATGGAGATTTCGAGACACCGTCAGTTATGATAATCCTATATTACAGTCGCCTGAAGAAGTGCCGAAAGCACCTGATCTAAAGAAGCTCAACACGAGCGACTCAATCAAGCGCCTCCGGGCAAAAATTTAAGAATAACAAAAGAAAGGTAAACGTCCTTCCGCAGCTGCTAAGACAAATTCAAGTAACGCAAAATTTACTCGATCCATTGCTGCTTTCTACAGCAGCCAGCAAAAATGTATTCAGATGCAGATCAATCATGCAAATAAAAAAACTCTGGTAGCCAGCTCAGAAACAATACGCTTTGGCTTTAATTTGCACAGTACCCAAGGCGTACGGCTATCTCAGAGATAAGAAGCGTTTTGCTTTTTTTTGCGTTTGGTAAATTGAAAAATGTTTTCACTTTCTATGCACTTTAGACAATTGACTCATTTCCCTAGAGGACCAGAGCAAACGTCATTTTGTGAAAACATTACGGTCACTTACAAACATTGCGAGGTTTTGTTATAGTTATCTGAATCGTTTGCTAATCGCTTAATGTCGATCAATGTTCTAATATCAATGTTTGATAGTCAATATTTTCTTTTAAATCAAAATCAAAATTTACCCTAGAGTTGGCCGAAATTTTCTTATTCTCCGACCAAAATCCACTGTCTTTGAACTCAGTCAATGCGGAATCCTTTAATAGTTCCGAATTAGTTTATAAAAACGTTCGAAATTTCATAAATCTCATAGATTGTAATTAGTGGATTAGTAGACGTTACCAGATAACAAGGTCAAATTATTATATCAACCGATAATATCACCACTTACTTATTATTTTTCAAGTAAATCAATTAAACGCGTATCCAATCGATGCGAAATCATACGACCCTTGACAATTATCATATAATATACCAATTGATAGCCCTCGGTTCGTAAAATGGATGTACAAATAACGGTATGCGCTTCGTAAGGCTCGGTGACTTGGCAACACAACGAAAAATCAATGTTTTTCGTTAAAGTCATTTTAACGCATAAGCAATCAATCCGAAATCATTTGACAATTAAAAAATGTCATATAATATTTGCCATTGTCATTTGATAGTCAACGGTTTGTCATCGAAAGCTTAAAAAGAACCGTATTTAATTCTTAAGCCATGGGTCACCTGCAAAATAGCGTAAAATCGATATTTTTTTCGAAAATCAACTCGAGACATACGCAATCAATGCGGAATTGTTTGATGGTTAACAATCATCGTACACTGAGAAAAAAAATTTGAGTCAACCAAGATATTAGATATGACCAAGATATTGACACATTGCCAACACGTTCCGGTGTCAGGAGAGAACAGAGTAGCAGTGTTTCGCACAATATCGCTAAATGCCATATGGCTAAAGCGTTTCTCGCAAACGAATTGAAGCCAAAGTGTTTATAAAACTTCCACGATATTTCAGATTCGATTGCATTTGAAGGAACTATCATCTGAAGCTGATACCCCTCGGTGTTAGTTTTTGTATTCCATCGATGAAGCCCCGGCTGTCTTTTTTCCTTGCTCGGGATTCGGGATCTCAAGAAATAATAAAATGGCACAAACAATTTTAATGTTTATGGTAATGACATGAGTCACGTCGTGTCACTGCCAAGTTCTCAACTAAACAGCATTCAGCCATGGAGTTGGAACGGAAAGGGCAAACCGTGTTAAATTGAAATTCACGAATGCACGGAGCATAGGCATGGTAACGCTATAACGATGAAAAGCTGTGCAATTGCCCAATTCGCAAACGCACAGAGGGTAGGTACGTTGACGACACAGACGGCATGTCGTGCTGCTATTATGCTAACACGGCGCCAGAACGGCGTACCGTTTTACTACCGACAGAAAACTATCACATTTGTGCCGATACGGGCAAACGTTGTGCTGTAACGAATTCTGATACACAACCCTCGAGTGTAACGAATCCGCAAAACTGCGGGCGATAAATTCAAACGTCTCAAAGCAGAGAGACTGATCATTGCGGCTGAGGTGAGCTGACTCTTAATATATATGTATATTAGGGTGTGTCATTTTTGGGCAATTTTTTTTTTCGACTCACAAACAGGTTGTATACTTTCAGGAAGGTAAAATAAGAAGCCTGTAAAAATTTTAGCTCTTAATATTAATATTTAGATGCGCCTCATCGCGAATTTCTATTTCCCATTTAAATAACATGGGAAAAAAAATTTTTCATGTTTGGAATTTTATACGTTGGCAATGGCATATTGTTCGATGGAACGCAAAACATATTTTATAGAGAATCGCACGCTCTACAAAAAAGATGTCTTGCATTTTTTCGATAGACATAGCCATTCTGATTATATTTGAGTTCAAAGTTCAAAATATACGAAAATTCGTCTTTTTGTTAATATTATAGCGAAACTATTGACTCTGTTGAGAATCTTCGATCAACTTTTTTGTAGATTATTAAATTTACCATGAAAATTGTCTCATCCATGATTAATTAATATTTATTGTTAATTGTTCAATGCTGTAGAGATCTGTCTTCTGTCACGAAACTGGTTCTAATGGGCTGGTACTTATCATAAATAGTTACAAAAAAAATCGACAAAATACTCACGAATAATATCTTTCGTTATTTCCATTAATAGTAAAAAAAAGATTCTCAATAGAGTCAATAGTTTCGCTATAATATTAACAAAAAGATGAATTTTCGTATATTTTGAACTTTGAACTCAAATATCATCAGAATGGCTATGTCTATCGAAAAAATGCAAGACATCTTTTTTGTAGAGCGTGCGATTCTCTATAAAATATGTTATGCGTTCCATCGAACAATATGCCATTGCCAACGTATAAAATTCCAAACATGAACAAATTTTTTTCCCATGTTATTTAAATGGGAAATAGAAATTCGCGATGAGGCGCATCTAAATATTAATATTAAGAGCTAAAATTTTTACAGGCTTCTTATTTTACCTTCCTGAAAGTATACAACCTGTTTGTGAGTCGAAAAAAAAAAAATTGCCCAAAAATGACACACCCTAATGTATATACTTATGGAGATATGAGTAATTATCATTATATTATATGATACTCCTAAATATACAAAATTATATTTACATTCGTAGTATATGCCAGCGGAAATACCACGCTGTGACGAAACGCGCTGTTACTAGAGAATCTTTCTGCATTCCTCGAATTAGTAAAACGTCGAGACGTGTCGATTCAAGTGGCCAGCACATGCAAAAAGTAAAATCCTTGAGAAAAGCGTTTCTCACACGCACAATAAGTAAAGAAAGTAAATTGTAGAAAGTCGAGTCTGGCAACCAGACACACTTGAAAGCGCCCTTCGGTGAAGGGCCATGCGGTGCGAAACTGGAAGTCGTAAAACCGAGAGATGCAACTTTCCGGGAAACGTGGACGCTCGAAGCGAGCGTCTTGGACACTTGCGCGTGGGGGTGAGCGCCCATGTCAAACTGAGGGTTGATTGACTAAGGGCGTAACCTCTGGCCCACGAGCATAACGCGGGTCCCGCAAGTTTCAGAAACGAGCAGACAGATTCTTTCAAGCAGTCGCGCGAGTCGGATCTTTCTAAATACGCGTTTCCGAAGTGTGTTCTACATTTTGAAAAGTTTATATTGTTGAATAAATTACGCGACGGTTAATTGGAGATTCTTTGTTAAGTCATTTTCCGAACTTATTTAGATCTGGACGACGTGAGCTTTAGCTCTCTAACGTGGAACGGACATCCGTAGTAGCCACACTTACGTGCTGGTCATTAATCCTTCGTTTGAATTCTCGCGCCGAAACCACCGAGAGCGTTACAGTGCTGCTACCGTGTTGCCACCTGTTTGCTCGGAAGAAATGCTTACAATGACGCACGCAGACAGGGGGAGTTCTAGGTCAAAGCCACAATGGGGATTAGGGAGAGGGCGGATGCAAAATATACTTCTTCACCATGCCTGCGCGGGAAGTCCGACTTACAGCCCTAGGGGCTTTACGTAGTTCGAAATTTCCGCTGCAGATATAGTGAAAAATAGTATATATAATATTCACTCCACTTGGGAGTGAAAGTAGACTATCCCCAACCACGTATTTACCTTACACGCGGTTTAATCTGTAGGCTGCCAGAAAACCTAAATATAGATCTCAATAAATGATTCACTGAGTTCGCTTAAAAATTAATACTCGGTGGTTTTTGGGGTCGCTAATTACGAATCTGGTATTTGTTTTTTTTTTAATTAAAGATGCCGGATCCAATATGGGGCTTAAATTTTTCCAAATTTTTTTAATTTTCTTGAGAATTGATATTTACGGGTTTTGGGGTCGCTGATTATGCCAGCTAAAGTGATCCAGCATCAGTGCAAGCTTTGTTTGATGAGCAAAATAAAAAGGCGTTCTATTTACGAGTGTGACATTTGCCAGGTAGCTCTGTGCATCACACCATGCTTCAAAACGTACCACACAAGAGCTACATTATCGTAGAGTGGAAAAATATTGCAGCTCTAAGATTTAAAAAAAATTAAATCATTAGATTCATGAAAAAATGTAAAAAAAATTAAAAATTATAAGATTACAAAAAAATGACGCCACAAAACATCTCTATGTCCTCGTCGTTGACTTTGGGTAATGCTGAAGGAGACATATACATATCAAATTGTGAAATTAGCGATAATATTTGAAACACTTTAATTTCTAAATTCAGATTCGTAATCAGCGACCCCAAAAACCCCCGAGTGACAAATTTCAAACAAATTCGTTTAATTTTAAAAGTGAAAATTGATGTTGAATTATTTCTTCTCTACAAGGCGCCGGCAAGTCTATATATAGTCTCTACATGTGATTGAACCTTCCTATAAAATATATTTAAGTTATAGCCAGATCATTTTAGAATTTTTAAAGGTGAATAAATTCTATCGATACCCGGCAGTCTTCAGGTTTACATAGTTTACTTTTCATCCGCAGTGGCGTAATATACTATTTTTTCAAATATACTTATATTTATACCAATAAAACTCAGTTCATCCAGCTAATTAATAAATTAATACTTGCTACTATTTATTGGCTACTTATGATCTCAAAATGCCTATAACCTTGATGTCCCTGTCCTTATTAATAGATTATATTTAATACTGACGAATACAATATGCTTCTTTATCTGAATAGATCTTGGAAATCTCACAAATACATAATCGGAGGATTAATATGCAATTATTCATCTGAATACATTGCAGAAATTTTGCAAATATATATTCAGACGAACAACATATGAATCATTGTCAGAATATATTTCAAGGATCTTATGAATACTTATTCGGATGAGTAACATAATTATTTATCCGAATGCTTCTCATAAAATCTTATAAATTTTTCGTGGGACAAACAACATACGATTATTCATCCAGATTGGGGATAAGGAAACCCATCTTTGAATCAAACATGAATGCAATATTCTTTCTTTTTTTCAAAATTTACAGAATTAGTTTTGCAGTAATAGAAACTAGCAGCGGAAGTTCGTTGTTTAAAACATTCGTTAAAATTGGTTCAAGTCACTAACAATTAAATTTTTCACCGACCAATCATCAGTCAACATGGTTGAAGTTGGTGAAAATCACTATAAACGTTTTCTTGCAAGTGGGTTAGAAGATCAGGCAAACTAAGTGAAACAGGGCTAATCGAGATTGGGCAACAGTAAAAAAGTTGTTGATACAGCTTGTCCAGGAACACAAAATTATCAATGTTTCATTTAACAAAGCAAAATAATTTAAGTTAATTCAGAAAGCTCCCTGATTCAAGATAAAATAATGCCCAACTATAAAACTATCTACTAGTAATAATCGTGTTAAGAGAGGTCTCGTTTCTCTGGCAGTGTCGATTTGAGATTGATAACAACGAATTGCCTCCTCCGGCTAAAATACCTGTGAAAACTGTTTTCTAAACTATTTGAGCAAAAACTGTAGACATTTTAGCCGGAGGATCTCATTCATAAATATCTCCTATATGAACAAAAAATGTTAACACATGAAACAACGGAGCAACACAAAACAAGATAAACATTCGCTGCACCAATACTTTTGACGAAGACCTATTTCTTCAAGACAATGTTTCATTTTGGATCATTGTAACAAATGGGAAAAATGTTCTGAAGAGGACTCTGATCAGTGCCAAAACTTTAACACATATCAACAATAAATTGATCGCTCCAAGCCAAAGTTCCAATATACTATGAGATTAGTGAAATTGTTGAAACAGTTAGAATTAACTCAGTTTTAACGTTTGAGTGAACGAAATTCAGTTTAAAATATGATAACTTACATCAGTAATTCATGAATATACAGTTTTATTAACTCTACTCCATGAAATAAAATTTTTTTAAAAATTCCGAGATAAATCTCAGAACCTGTTTATTGTGGATGTCACTTGAATTATGACAACAAAAAAACTTTAAAATATCTGTAGGTAAAAAAAAATACAAAAGAACCTGATGTAGAAAATGGATGTATCAAAAAGCATAAATGTAAATACAGATGTAAGGGGCAAATGTAAAAACCCGCTATTATGAGACAAATTTAGAAATTGCCATAAGACACAACAAATTGCTATAGATTTATAAAAACGTTTATGTTTTTTTCTGATTGTGAACTTATTCTTTTTAAATAAAAACTTATCGAACGTTGTCCGGTTTTCGATCATTAGATCCAAAAACGCATTCATTTTTTTGTTACTGCTAACGCAAGAAATTTGAACCTTCTGAGTTTCTTGAAAAAATCCATGTAATTTGAAGACACAACACATTAGTTCTACAGTCAGTACCTTTTGCAATTCTTGTTACAGACAGTGAGTGCAAAGTGTCATCAGCTTGGAAGCCAAACGATTTCCATTGCATAATGAATCCGAGCCGAATTATCGATTCGATAAACTACTTAAGGTTTTAACGGAAAAAAAAAAATCGAGTAATGAAATAGCCGAGAAACACGTAAAAGTGGCGGTAACCAGAAATCAATACTAAGTGCTTGTGAAATCGAACGAGAGCAGATTTAATCGATTGAAAATAATTTATTCCGAGGTTCCGTAACACGCGAACGCGTTATCGAACGATCACGTTATTTACGCCGACTAATTCTCGAAGATATGCCAACACAGAGTAAAATAAGAGGGAAGCTCGGTATTATTATAACTATTGTTTTGTCGAAAAGTATGTTGTACCACCGAATTCTCTTTTCAAATGGCGTACCACTCTCACAACTTCGGCCTATCGAATGATGTAGTGCTGTACTTACTATTTATATTTGGGATGTACGTACCATCCGTTCCAAGTCAACGAATGAATTTGACAACTGACCACATGGGTAACTAAGGGATATCGCGAAGTTACGTTCCGTCCATAGCAGTCGACGCGAACCAGCTGCGCGATGAATCTCCCATTCGTGTCTCTAGTCCCCTAGTTTCTTTCTCCTGGACCGAGAATTACCAAATATTACTATAAACTTTTACGAAATTACCATCGTATTGTCGTTATATTACCGGAGTGCACTTTTTTTGTTATTTTTTTGTAACTCATGCACGTAATGTCACACATTTCGTGCCTGCAAAGCGTGCGTGAAATCGCGTATTATGCTGACATAAATGTAGATAATTTTACGTACGCCATCTGGTGCGTAAAGTTATCCAGAATTCTATAGATAGCTTTACGCACCAGATGGCGTGTGTCAAACTATGTACAAGATGATTTTACGCAATGCTTCGCAGGCACGAAGATGTGCGACAGTACGTTGACATTCATTACAAAAAATAGTATGTAACACTTGTGCGACGAAGCGGCCGTCCCGCAGAGGTTAGGAAGCGGTGCACTCGACTTGGCTTGTGCGCGGCTTCCTAACTTCCGCACGATAATGGCCGCTTTATCGTACTAGTATCACAATGTACTATTTTACAACTCATGCGCGTAATGTCGCACATTTCGTGTCTGCAAAGCGTGCGTAAGATGGGGTATTATGCTGACATAAACGTAGATAATTTTACGTACGCCATCTGGTGCGTAAAGTTATCCAGAATTCTATAGATAGCTTTACGCACCAGATGGCGTGTGTCAAACTATTTACAAGATGATTTTACGCAATGCTTCGCAGGCACGAAGATGTGCGACAGTACGTTGACATTCATTACAAAAAATAGTATGTAACACTTGTGCGACGAAGCGGCTGTCCCGCAGAGGTTAGGAAGCGGTGCACTCGACTTGGCTTGTGCGCGGCTTCCTAACCGCACGATAATGGCCGCTTTATCGTACTAGTATCACAATGTACTATTTTACAACTCATGCGCGTAATGTCGCACATTTCATGTCTGCAAAGCGTGCGTAAGATGGGGTATTATGCTGACATAAACGTAGATAATTTTACGTACGCCATCTGGTGCGTGAAGTTATCTAAAATTCTGTAGATAACTTGACGCACACATTGGCGTGTGTGAAATTATCTACAAGATGATTTTACATCTTTACTTTACGACAGTACGTTGACATTCGATACAAGAAATAGTATTTAACACCAGTGCGACAAAGCGGCCGTTCCGCGGAGGTTAGGAAACCCCGTTTCCTAACCTCCGTGCGATAACGGCCGCTTTCTCGCACTACCCTGTCGGATCACCGCAACTTCAAAACAACCGAGAAACGACGGTTGGAAAACGCCGTGAAAATAACCGCTTTGTAACCGCTATTCAACCATTTTAGTAGTTTCCGGTAGCCCTATCGGATCACCGCAACTTCAAAACAACCGAAAAATGACGGTTGGAAAACGCCATGAAAATAACCGCTTTGTAAGCGCTATTCAACTATTTTAGTAGTTTCCGGTAGTGCCCGTTGAAACGCCGTATGATGGTTGTTTATGGGATATTGCTACCGTAAATCAACCAGTTTCCAACCGATCCTATTTTTCTTCTCAAAATCAAAACTGATATCGGTTGTTTCATAGTCGTTTTGTGGTAGTTTGTACGGCCAAAGGCAACCGGTCGTTTTGCGGTAGAAAAGTGGTTGTGTCCACGGTTGCCTAATCCGACAGGGTAGTATCACAAGGTACTATAATTATCTTCACTAGTCGGGTCACTAGCAGACCACTAAAAATATTTGGAAAATTCATATACTGTATATTAATTTATACTAAACCCATGTATGAAATTGAATTCAATATTCGGAAGAAAATTAAAATTCAAAGCACGTGTGGTAAAGTTTAGTTAATTTGTATGAAAAACTCAACTTTATCGACGAACTTAGTAGAATTGTGTATCAATTTTACGTTATCTCGTAATAATGTTCCTGTAAAAGAGCTTCCTGCACATTAGCAGTCATTTTACAACAGACGTAGCAATTTTAACTGAAATATATTCGACATAGAGATAGAGGGTGTTGCAAAATTCATACATACTCGTTGATAGTAGCGAACGGGGCGTGAATTCGACTCGGACTTGAAGAGTGACGAATATGCAAGTCTACTACTATTATAGATGTATCTCGCATATTGCAGAGTTCATGGAGACTAGAGGTGGTCATATGACCGTTGGTAAAGAAGCGCGTCTCTACTGCGCATGCTCAAAACGGGAGGATAAATCTCGTTCGTATCTCGGGTGATGTCAGAGTGGTTGTCTCGATAGTCGCGTTCGAGATTCGATAGCACTAGTGCGAAGCAGCGAGAGGCGAACAGGTGACGACACGACAGTTGTCACACTCATGATTTCATAATACGCCATTTTCTTTGTGTGCACTGTGCGAGCAGAAGGATTTCACATCGTATATTTCAAAAGCAAAACGAGGTAACGTGCACGCATTTTTTTTCTTCTTTGTGCATCAAAAAAAAATACGTCATTTTCGTGAAATCGCGAGTGTCAAAGGGGGCGTACTGTCGTTGGGAGATGAAGCGAGTTCCGAAACTTCGTGGAAATTTTAGACAACCACTTTATTGTGTTGACAGGTTTTTGTCGATTGGGCTCCACGCTCATCAACACATTCTATTTCATTTAAATCCCGTTTAGTGGCATGCTCCGGAAGTTCTTTGAACACACAACCTATGCCCGTGAGATTCGGTGAATTGTTCCGTCGTGTATATATATATATATACACATATACATGAATGTATATATCTTCCTATCTATACACATATATACATATATATACATCGCGTTGATTTCTCGCGTACAACGCGCTCTGAATACATTTTAGAATAACCGAAAAATGTCTTTTTGCTTATCAACCCGTTTTTTATGATAACGAGAGTCTCATCGCGCTTCGTTCGTCGATAATTTATTGTAATTAACAAAATTGTAAAAAAAGATAAACCTGTGCATGTAGAGGAGAAAAAAAACTATATGACGCGTACGTAAGTCGCAGACTGATTAACACGGAAATTGCTGTACAGTCATCGGCAGTTACTTTCCGTTGTTTCCGTGCGTGAATAACTCATTCCAAAGATCAGACGCGTTATCCCTACCACATATTGACATCATTACTGCACCGAACTTGTCCAGTGCAGAACGCAGTTGAGTGAATGCCTGGGCGAGAGAAACCTTCACTCACCGAGACCCCTTTTGTCATTTCATTCGTATGTGCGTAGTTTATTGTATCGTACGGTTGGATTTATTAGAAAACGCGATTGGTCAGTCGTACCGCGCATGTTTACACTATATTCCTGTTGCTTTAAACGCGTATGTGCGCCGCGCGTATATACGAGCCCAGCAGCGACCTACGAAATTTCACACGCTTATCGAACCTTCAACGTTTATTTGTTATATCGCCGTTACAAAATTCGAATTCGAATTGGCGAATCATAGGAATGAGTGAAGTTTAGTAGTAGCGACCTACGAAATTTCACAGGCTCATTGAACCTCCAACTGGGATTCATTGTATCGCCGTTACAAAATTCGGATTTGAATTGGTGAATGATAGGAACGAGTGAAGTTTAGTAGTAGCGACCTGCAAAATTTCACACGCCTATCGAACCTTCAACGTTTACTCGTTATATCGCCGTTACAAAATTCGAATTCGAATTGGCGAATCGTAGCAATGAGTGAAGTTTCGCATGTAGTTGGGCTACCATCGTGATTCAACAGCTGTTATACATCCTGTTTAGCCATCAAGAATGTGCTGAGTCGGCTTAGCTTCAAATCTCCTTGCGAAGCCTCCGACCAGACACTTAAGATATTCAGTTCATCTTTCGTCATTCCAGTTTCATCAATCTTACAAAGCGCACAAATTTTTGACATTATTTTCTGTTTTATTGGCGTTTTCGTTTTTTTTAATTACGATTATATGCATTTATTTTTATTTTTTAACACCGTACGTGTAACACTGGTGATGAATTTTTTTGGAATGTGGATTTTTGCCACCTCTCCTGTTTGCCAACACCAAATTGCTAAGTTACCTTTAATTTATTTGATAGGGATCTTGTTCCAAAATTTTGTTGTTTAACTATTGTATCACCGAATAGTTGTAGTACATTTAGCGAGGCTTAAAGAGGGTAAAGTGATTTACAGTAATCACATCAGTACTGCATTCTTACTGCTTTTCCCAGGATTTGTGGTGGTGTAACAAACTATTATATATAGAATGAGTCTAGTTAGCATTATAGCATGTTTTTTTAATGCAGATAAATACTTTGGTAGCACAGGGTCACCAATTTGTTGTAACCATTCTTAGACCTTTAGAAATATACAGGGTGCTTGCATAAAAAATCATATTGTAATTTTTCACTGGAAATAACTTATTTATTGCAAATTCATTGTCATAACTATCTTTCACTGTGTTTTAAAAGTGTTCAGCTTATTGAAACTTTACTCCTTAAAAAATTAGCCATTGGAAGGGATAAATTATGCCTTCGAATAGGTATTTTTTCCAAAGCAATTTTACTCAATTCTTATACAGAAAACAAAAGGTGTGACTGGTAATGACTACTAACTGAACATAAAATTGAGATAATTTAAGAACAATAATAGTACGAATTTATCATGCAAATTGAAAGGAAAATCAGAGTTACACACGGAAGCTTTCCGCATTTGAACCAGAATAAAAGAGTCTATCGGTGCATTATACAATTTAATTATTTGTTTACAGATAAATTATGCTTTGTATATCTCAAAAAAAGTTTCATAGTTGCATAATTCATTTTGTGTAAGTTACTATTGCATTAGGTGGTCGAGTTATACAAATGTCAAACAAATGGCTCCTGAAATGTACCCATATGTATAAATATCTTTCGAAATTAAAAAAAAATGTCTAATAAAATGGAGCATAATATTAATTTAATTATCCTACAAAGTAGTTTTTGTTGCTTATTAAAAGACGCTCACTCAATTCACGACAGGGTTTTAAAATATATCATAGTTATGATTGTTTATCCCAAGAAAATATTAAATGTACCATACGGTGTGCTGTAAATTTTGGTCATAACTTCTCACACAGTATTCAAATATTTTGAAAAAATTTTAGACACGTTCCTTTGAGATATGGTAATATTGCTAGAATATTTTTTAATCTAATAAAAATCTTGCTGATGTATTAAAGCAGTTTTGCAATGTCTGTGCGCAACATTACGGATATAACATTCTAACAATATTATCAAATTAAATTGCCCCAATACAAAAAAAAAGTATTATTGGTGGTGGGTTTATGAGAAATCATTAATAACAAATAAGTCATTATCTTTTGAAAGAAGTAAACAAGATAAAAATTCCAACTTCGTGCATAAACGAGTTTGAAATATTTTAACACAATTTTGCAAACGTATTTAAATACCTTAATGTTTGACTCTATATTTTTTTAGGAGTGTTTTCCAAAAAACTTCTATTGTTACATAGTCATCATCAATTTATTTATGTTCGTACTTGTTTAACTAAAAAATAAACACTGTGTGAAAAACGTGAGACACGTACATTAACATAAGTGATATCCCATACCAGCAAGACATGAAATAAACTGAATACGTTTGAATCATGCATCGGCAAGTACATATTGTTTTAGGATTGCACTTAGTTAAGATTAATGTGGTCATACCACGTTGTAAAGTAAATACAAAAAGGATGCAAAGTAGAACTTTGCACATTGCTTCCTTATCATATTTCGCTTTTTACAAAGCTACCTCTATGAAGAACTAGGTTCATTGATTCTGATATCCCCATGGAGGAAGCTTCGTAAAAAGCCACATACAATGAGAATTCAAGAATAGATATTGATATTCGCCAAATTCAATATCTACTACAATTGGCTATTAATTCGACCTTGTAGAAGATTTGAGCAGGTTTAGCCGAAGTTAACTTGAATTAGAACGAAAACAAAATTCTTTCGAAAATTCATCAAATCTATTCCATCAAATCTAAACCGTTTTATGGATTTCGCTCAAATTCACTACCCATTGTCATTTTTCTTTGGTTTATTTGTCAAGACCTATTTAGCTTTTCATTCTTTTCGATAATGTATAAATCGAAGGGGGCTTTGGTCTCTTACCAGTGTACTACATTTCAGCTTGATTGTTCAAGCCGTTTTCGAGATACAGCGGTTTGAATTTTTTCAAGCAAGTCACAGACACACACACATCCGCATATCTGAACATTTTTTCCAAACGACTTTTCTCTCGACGTTTCAAACCATTTTGAATGTCCTGACAAGAAAAACTCAATGCTTTCTCTATACAAAAGCAAAAATGCATGAATATTGATGCAACAAATGTCCTTCAGTACTCTGTAAGTTCATATTATACTATAAGCATCGAATTATGGAACAATTTACTCCATTGTTAAAAACTCACCGAGGGAAGAGAGATTTTTATATTCGAATTTATATTTTGCTTTTGTTTTCTTTAATTCGAAATATATTGTCATTCCGTTTACATAAATTTTAATCAAGTGCAATCATCAAATAATATATACGTACCAGTCTGTGAATGTATTCACGTTATTTTACCATTTTTTAAACATTATTCATAACGAAAATACGGAAGACCATTCTTTAAGCATCCGAAAAAATTCGCATAAATTCTATATAAGATATCAACGTTCTAAATTTTAGGACCAAAGTGTGCCAGCCCTCGCTTCCATTTTTTATGAATTTTTTTCAAAACAAAAATTGACAAAATTTTGATGTCCAAAAGTGCCCTTTCACCGCCGGCTATCGCTTGAACGTTTCTATGGACTTCAGACTTCGGAGAATTAAACAACAAAATTTAGAGCGATTTAGTTATTTAAATTTCGGCGAAAATTACAAAACAAAGGTAGTAGCAATTAGTACTGGCTTGGTAGAAACACAGAAATATGCACAGTATACTAGAAAGATGAGGGAGAGAAAACACTTGGCACAAGAATAAAGATAAACGTGAAGGTTGGAGGCAACAATTGGCGTGATACCAAGTGATGAGGGAAGATAGTGTAAAATAGCGAGCTGGAACAACGGACGGAGATAACGGATAAACAAATAACAAAATGGTAGGACTAGATTAGAAAAGTCAATGAATAATAGCAAAGACTAATAAGCGTAGGGAAAGTAAATTGAATTTCCAAGCTCACTGAGCAAGATAAGTAGTAGAAACAGTGCCCAAATGTGTAAAAACACAGAAAGTAGTTCTTTACTTCGTTCGGTTCGGTTATGAATATTTTATGCACGCTTCGCACACATTCAAATCCCATTTTCAACACTGTGAGGTAAAACTTTGTACAACATTCATTGGTAAACTGCACGTGCTACAAGCACGAGCAACGAGATTTTGGTGCATATGTTACGAAAAGACTATATTTAAAGACAATGCCAGTTAAGTTTTCTTTGTGAATGAAATTTTCTTTCAGTACACGAACCCAGATTTTTAAAATCAGTAATTGAAAAAGTAATATCACAAACGGAGTAAGTAGGTGAAAAGATTTCAATCTACAGGTAATCCCAATACCTAAAACCTTCCGTATATATGTAAATACTGACAAATAAATGGACATTTCTTACAAAATTAATATAAAAACAATAATTAATAGATCTCAATAAAGTATATATACATTAATTCACAACGGATTAGCAATCAATACAGTATGTTTTAATAACCAAACGAAGCCATCACTCGCTGTATTCAATCTAACACTATAATTTATTTGTCTAAAGGAACAATGAAAAAAACCTTTTTTTTTAGACATTGGTTTTCGTAGGTTCATTTTATCCCTATTACATGACTTATATGTTTTGTAAACACCTGCGTGCGACATTGGTTCTTTCTTATCTGTGAAGCGTGCACTCATATTTTATATGACTAGTCCATATGCCCGCTCCGCGCGCTTTCTCATTTGCTGTGATATTATTTGATTACATTTTTTGCAACTGAACATTTTTCTCTAAAACGAATTATTGTTGATTTAGACAGAGTTTTATGATAAATTTAATTGGTTCCCGTATCTCCAGAATACAATTTGTTCATCCTGTACCTGAAACTCTTTTACGAGAATTTTTTAGTTATCATATAACACAGTTATATAGCACAGTCCAAAATCGACAAACTTCCTAATAGGGATCGAAAAATTAGTGAGAAATGGAAAATTCTGAGGAGACAATATGCAAGGTTCCACTTTGTAACATTTTTGTGTTTATTTTACTTACTGCTTCGGTATGCGACGACTGATCTAGACAGAAAACGTTCGTATGAGCAGTTGTAATTTCGATATCTAGTTCACTAATTATGGCTGATAACTTTCCGAATGCTGGTTCAAACTGGCTTCAAACTTGGATTTGTCGGATCCACGTGATCCGTCAAATCGAAGGCTTCTTTGTATATCCGCTCGGACTCTATTTTTAAGAGTCGGTAGAGCGTACCGAGCCTTTTTTATTTCTGCCCCGTGCAATCACATCTATTTCCCAAAGCTTGCGACTCGATCTTCTTAGTCGCGAATTTACGCTTTGGCGGTCCCAGTTCAAAGTTCATTTGCGCATTCGTTGTTATAAATTTATAGCAATCGGAAATCGCCGCGTTTTATTATTACTCATAGAAAACAACATTATTGTGACCCGATAACTGTCAAAATAAAATAACTCGATTGAAACTGCTCGTTCGTTAGCACCTAGGCAACCCGTCAGCCAATCAGAGAACGAATAAGTCGACAACAATACTTATATCGAAAATACGAGCTATTTTACCCACCGAATTTTTTAAGAAGGCTTGGTTAATCACCGTATGCGGAATCTGTCAAGACGCTTGCGAAGTA
The DNA here is from genome assembly GCA_947507545.1 of Clistopyga incitator. Classification (NCBI taxonomy): domain Eukaryota; kingdom Metazoa; phylum Arthropoda; class Insecta; order Hymenoptera; family Ichneumonidae; genus Clistopyga; species Clistopyga incitator. The sequence goes on along the minus strand of OX382172.1, from coordinate 4,954,376 downwards.
AAGACGTTCACTTGTCTTGTTGTCAGTTTGATAATGCACAAAAGGGGCATTGAAAAGAAAGGTTAAATTAAACGGATAAACGAAACTTCTTGCGCAGGTATGTCACAAAATAAAGTGCGTGACAAAAGCGCCATATAGGAATCTCGACTCGTATAATTGCCACCCTCAATTCGTTCGGGCGGCAAATTTCAAACTCATCTCGAATCACCTACTTTTCGCCCTTGTCGTGACTGCCGTGTTCTAACTGTTGATAAGAACGGGTTGTAGCGTAGTCAGTAATCTGGGTATTTCGTTAGATCCTGACACGGCCATTTGCTTGTGTACATTTGCGTGGAGCGGATAACAATCTTAAAGGGGTTCGCAGTGACCCCGGTTTGCCCGTGAGGAAAGTTTAGATTGACACTAGCAATTTTCTTCCCCTGCAATATTATGATTTTCCTTCTGTGCGAAGCAGAAGCAGAAATAATTTTTATTGAACTCAGAGTTTTTAAACAAACCTAAGAATACTCCAAAGGAAAAAAATGGATGAAGCGTAAATAAATAATCTTTTCGAAGAAAATAAACGTATTTTACAAGAAATAACAGAAAATTATAATCAGTGTAGAATAATAGGATAAAAGCGCTTTTCAAATTATAATAATGAAAGCGATGAGAAACGCATTTGGTAGAATAGATTCGGTTTCCCTCTGTTCTATACACCTTAATTAACTCACGCTCGGGTCTCCAAATAATTGTACTTTTCCGGAAATTTTTGATCCGTGATCTTTTTTCTTCAAATAATCTAACTCTTTCTCTCTAAAATGTTATGCGTCATTTTAATCTTGTTTATTTGAAAAAATGTAATTTTTTTTCTTGTGGAGCTGCGAATTTTTCCTCTTTTCTAATTTTCGAAAATAAGAATTACGAAATATACGGTGATTGCCGAACCTGGACAATATTAAGGTACTGTGCACGAGCGCTTACCACTGGGATAATGCCACTTATGAATTTTTTTCATTCGAATCTTTTCGAATTATCTCCTCATATGCAATGTAGGGTCACCAAATACGACCCACTTTCAGAACTCGATGTCCACGTTGACTGTATCAAGTTGAGAGAATTGAATTACATGATAGTGGAGGGGTTTATCTTACTTCTGTATTAGTTTCCGGTCTGCCACTGTGCGTGGGCTTACATGTATTTGCTACCGTAAAAGTATAGATGTGGACAAAATGGAGACGATCACTCCAGATGTCGTGCATTGTTGCGGACGTGCTTTTGGCCCAACACGTCTGATACCAGTGTCACAGCCGAAAGAGTGTGTATGTGTGTATAAATGTACAAATGGTCTGACGGAATATCAAAAAGACAAAATATATGATAGTCCCGGGGATTCCAACTGATATTATTCCGGTACTGAGAAGGAGCCCTGACCACTACCTTAATGTCACTGTTACCTTTGCCTTTCTCTCATTCGAATTGTCTTCTTATATGCAATGTAGGTTCATTATGAACCGAAAATCGACATAAAATCGGAAAATAAATGAATAAATTTGATTGCAAAAAAAAAACAGGCGTTGCACTGTTAGAAATGTTAAAGGCAAAATAACTAAACAAGCTCTTTCACAAAAACGGGTATAGCAAAATTTACTACACCATTATAACGTAAAGTCGATGTACAATTCTGGTAAATTCGGTACAAAAGTCCTGTTAATCGATGCACAGTCTCCCAAATTCATTACTAAAGTCGTGCTTTGAATATAAGTTAACTTTAATTTTACAATAGGTACATTGAATTTTAATTAATCATTGTATATAAAACGAGATGTGTACATTTTTTCCTCATTGATTTTTTTGTTTTTTCCATGGAATTTCAATAATGGCTTACATTGCAGCCTATTTTATTATGATCCTACTAGATTGAATAATGGTCGAATTACGGTGAAATTCAAGGTCGTATTATGGCAGAAATCCCGGACCTAAATCTACCATTCAAGCGTTTGAGCTTGCCGACCGTGATTTTACAATAAATGAGAGTAGATATTACGTTTCGGAGAATCACTGCAGAATTCACGTTGCCGTGATTAGAGCGTTGACTTTTGCTGTGATTTATTGAGAAACAACGGTCAGCAAGCGCAGAACGGGGCGACCCGTGATTAGTGACGTGCGATGACGTTGACTATACTCTCGGTGTCAAAATTCACGCATGATTTTCACTATGATGAACAACGTAAATTCCTTGTGCGGTTTGATCTGCTAGGGAAGCCCAGTTTAATTTAATACGTCACATATATCTAGTTATCTGATTCAAGATGGTACGTTTTATTCCGTAATGTTCAAGTCTCAAGAATATACCAGAATTTGTATTCTTCGACTAATTAAAGCCGCTATTACCGAAACTCTTTTTACGTAATTCTTGAAATTTTTCGTTAAATTGACATTCACGTTCGGAGCGTAATATAACTTATTCAATGAATTGATTGACATTCATATATTATATTATTTATGCATACTTTTTCAGTTGAGCTGCAGAAATGGCGTCCCGAAAGAAAGTACTGCTGAAAGTTATTATTCTTGGGGATTCCGGTGTTGGTAAAACATCTCTCATGAATCAGTATGTCAACAAAAAGTTCAGCAACCAATACAAGGCCACAATCGGTGCGGATTTTCTGACAAAAGAAGTGATGGTCGACGACAGGATAGTCACCATGCAGGTACGTTTGGTGTCTGATAGTTTTGTGTCTTTGACTTTCTTTGCAACAGCGTGGTCCTTACGATTGCCTATTCCATTGCAGATCTGGGATACCGCTGGTCAAGAAAGATTCCAATCTCTCGGTGTAGCCTTCTACAGGGGCGCCGATTGTTGCGTTTTGGTATTCGATGTCGCGGCACCAAGCACCTTCAAGTCGCTCGACTCGTGGAGAGACGAATTTTTAATTCAGGCATCACCCCGAGATCCTGACAACTTTCCATTTGTCGTGCTAGGAAATAAGGTCGACCTGGAGACCAGAGCGGTAAGTCGATCATTTCTACAAAATTAAAAGTCATGACTCGTTTTTAAGTACACACGTATTAATACAAAATAAGTATCTATAGATCTTGTCCTTTCCGTCCTCGCACACGTCTGTACGATGTCGTATCTCAGAAACCACGAAACTGAATGGCTTCTAATATATAATTATTTCTTTATTGATTAAACAAATGCTTACAAAGTTTCTAGCCAACAATAGTAGTAAAATAATAAAAATAATCAGTTAAGAAACTCTGCGTTTAGAGTATCAGTGAAATTTTATTTTGCATATGTCATAAGATTTACTGAGATGGAAGACGAAAGAAAAATTCAATTTTTACGTAAACCATTTTTTGAATTTTCAGGTTTCCAGTAAAAGGGCACAGCAGTGGTGTCAATCTAAGAACAATATTCCATATTTCGAAACGAGTGCTAAGGAAGCAATCAATGTAGAACAAGCTTTTCAGACGATAGCAAAGAATGCTTTAGCGCAGGAAAGCGAGGTAAGATTCTACGAGTAATATTAAGAAAAATGAGTTATGCCTTCCTTGTCAGTTCAGTCACGGGATTTTTTTCTCTCAAATAATTTCCAAAAATTAGCTTATATAATTTCAATTAAAATCCTAAGTTTCCAATATTTTCTTTATAGTGGAAGCTTTGGTGATGTGAGATTTTTTCGTATTCATCAATTTCAGTAAGGATCGGTAAGGGCAGGGCGAAACCGTCGGAAAAAGTGATCTAGAAGGATATGTGGGTTAGTGTGTGTGTGTGCAAATGGAGCAGGAATTCCGTGTAAATCATTGCAATTTTCGACACATGCATCGGAAAATCTAGATTTCGTATCTTTTTTCACTGATCGAAGAGAGGCCCCGTTTACTCTAACTTCTGTAAAAATTTGACTGTTGTGATAAATAGTTCTACATAAGAATATACGCATCTGATTTTATTTAGTATTGATTTTATCAATTTTTTTATTTTTTAAACATTAACGTTGTGACATTAACTTTTTCAAAATCTCATTCGCGATATAAAGTCCGAATTTAGTTGGTGAATGCTATATAGAGGGCGAAGTCGGATGCGGCCGCAGAAAAAAGCCAGTTAAATAAATGTAAAATTTAATTTAGCCCAATCCTATAAATAATGGCGAAATTTCATTGAAAAGTCATTTATAAATTAAGGATTTTCGTTAACGAAAAATGGAAATACGTTTGGGCTCTACCGAGATATAGTGGTTAAAAAAATCTAAACAGTAATACCATTATCTCTTAAATTGAGTCTCTAAACCCCTTAAAATTTGGTATACGTATTATGAGTACTTTAAAGTTACTTCTTTGAACTATGAAAATACGGGTGACTGAATTGATGTGGAATGGCTTATATATATATATATATATATATATATATATATATATATATATATTTAAGAAGAAAATACGTCGAATCATTGTATCCATAATGTTTTAATCGCAGGTCGAACTCTACAATGAATTTCCGGATCAGATCAAACTGACCAACGATCAAAGGGGCAATGGAAAATCGAACGATTCCTGTGCCTGTTAGAGAAACAGTCGCAAATAATCCAGGGCAGTATAATAATGAAGAAACAAAAACCACGGATAAAATATACATACACAAACACAACACACATACGAAAAAGCAGGTTAGATTGTACGCTCCGTGAAAAGTCAGCGCGGGTTCGTGACTAAGAGAAACCTGGGCAGTGAAGAGCCTAGGGCTGTGCGCGAAAATCGGCTTAGCGAAATCAGTTTCTCTACGCACCCTTCTTACCCACTGATTTACTATTTCTTGTCGTTAAATACATGTAACCGATTTTTTTAAAGCAAAAAAAAAAGGAATGTCAGTACGGCTAACCCCATCCTAAACCACAGTAAAATTTTAATAACATTCAGTACGTACTGGTACTCTATACTAAAACTGAAAAAAATGAATTCAATAACCCTTCATTATTTCGGATATATGGAAACAAAAAAAGTCTTATTACTATGAAAAACGGAAAGAAAAAAAAAAACAGTAGTAAATTTGACGATCGTTAAGAACACAATTAAATTTGCTCAATACTGTGCAAAGAATACACGCGTGTTGCACTTTCTTACTCGCGATTATTTAACGAAATAAAAATCTTAGGGATCGCTCCTTCATTTCGGTAAGTTATCGTGTTTCGGTGTGTTACCGATATTCGGAGAATTTCCCAATCAACGCAGTTTGCAATCGATAATACAAGACTCTATTTTTCTCGTTCTCCGTTCGATTTTTCGTAGAAGCTGCTACTTTTATCGATATTTTTATTAATACCGTTTTAAGAATTCATCGAAATTCGAGGTCACTCAATTTCCAATATTGTTTCGGAATTTGTTTTTCTTTTTTTTCTTAGCTAATGTCTCATTATCGGCTAGGGTTATTATAGATGGGACCTACGGGTCTTTACGCAAGTAGGTTCCGAAACTTTTCAGTCTGTAAAAGTGAAACTGTTGTTGAGTAATGGCCGATTTTCTTGATACGTTTCACGGCATCGGAGCTACGTCGTGTTAATCGGCGATCGACTTCGGACATCAGTATATCGTGTCTTGATATATTTGGCTGGAGTTAAGTCGCGTCCAAATATTATTTCTGTCATCGAGACAATGTACCAGGATTCGAACTCTAGAACTTCCGATACTTTGCTTTACAGCAGAGTTGTAAATGCCTAATACTTATAGAAATAAAGATGATACAATTTGCATTATAATTATGATTTCATAGTAATAACATGTAGCTATTATAATCAAACGTGTGATCTTTTGGTTAACTGCAAAATCTAATAATAATAAATATATATATATATATATTCGCAGTAATCTTTTCGAAAAAATGAAATTAAAAAAAAAAACATAATTGATGCATCGAGAAAATAATAGAGAAATGTGCTCTTCCATTTTTTATACTATTTCTTTCAAAGTTTCGATGAGAATAAGTATTTTTTGCAGCTCAAGTTTTGATATAGTATTATAATCGCTACCGTTTACTATTATGAAAGCGTAATTACAAAACAAACTGTACTTTAAACGGTATTTCTTGAATTAATGGGGATTTTCACCTCAATGTTCGAGGCGAGTACGCTAACCACTGAACCAAAGTGATCGGTGTCTTAGAATATCAGTTATTCTCGTCTTTTATCCGAAACTTAAATTTGGTGGAAAAATTTCCTTTGAAAAAATAAAACTGTTTTCGCTGGGCTTGTAACAATCTGAGGGCGACAAGTGACATGTAAGCACGTCATCTTACGTTGGTATAAATTCTTCACGGTCCTTCGCGCGTTGCTTATCACTTATTATCCCTCTAGCATTGAAATTCTATTATGATTTTATGATTTTCATAATTTCATGATTGTACCGCATTCGGTGCAATCAAATTTTTGAAAATCTCGATTAATCTCGGACACATTCTTCGCTATATCTTAGCGCGATAAGAACGCTAGTTACTGAGCCACGATGCTTTCTGCGCAAATAACCGGTTTGATCAGCAAACCGACAGCGATACTCTCAGTAACACTGTTGATCCGCAGGTGTTTAACAACGCTTTTTTACTATATCATATAACTATATTTTTTTATAATTCGTTACCGTAAAGAATACAATAACTTCAATACTTTATTTATCTGTTCAAATGTGAAGGGACTTTTCAAGATTCACTACAGCTGTACTCAATAGTATTAATAACAATAGCAATAATATATGAATCATCGTCGTTAACATTCATTAGCAGTCGGAATTAATCAAAATGTTCGGAACTCCCTTATTTTTCTAAATCTCAATAATATTAAAAAGATGTAACAACAATTTGAGACATTCATATTTTATGAAATATTTTTGGCGAGAAATTCAAGTTTCAGTGTTTATCGTGAAAAAATTGAAGAGAATTGCAATAGAAAAATAAATGGAGATGACGAGAAAGTATGAAGCTTCGTATCGCAAACGTTGTCTGGGAAGCTGCGAAAGAATTAGTAAGTAAATGTGTTCTTAGAAAATCCGGATAGTTAGCGTAATAACATATCGACTGCAAGATCAAGTCACGCCGAATAGACGATGAAAAGAAGCGTTTTTCGCGGTTGACTATGGTCGGAGTAATCGAGATTCATGCCTGAAGTGTCAGCGACTAAAATATATCGAATCAAAGGGTTAATATAGAGGAATATAGATACAATACTTAAGTCGTTGTCAAAGTACTGAAAAAAACACTGCGCATGAATATCGTCAATGTCGCCGACCTTGCCAGTTCGTTACTCCGTAGAAACGGTGACCCTCGGATTGCCCAATTCAAATTAATCGATTCATTTGTCTATATTCCACTGAAAATCCAAATCCCGAAGACAAAAAATAAAATGATAAGAATGAAATCGAGCGAGACGAGTTATCAATATCGTTACTCGTAGAACAAAAAGTGAACGATAAAATCGGGGTCTCCAACCACATCCAAAGTTGTTCGAGATGAAAGAAAGAATATCTGATATGTGTAAGCATGACTGTTTCATGAGAGACTACATCAAACAATCCCTGTATGAAATTTTCTTCTGTACAATTACCGATTCCGACGTACGTTAAGAAATGCGTAACGCGTCTCGAAGCACCGCCGAATATATTAATATTACAAGACCAACGATATAAACGGGATGACGAGGGAAAGGGTTCATCAAATGATATTTTTGTTGACACGAAGATTAAATGTGGGTAGATAGAAGTTAAATGCTTGTACAGGGTGCATTTAATCAACGTGTTGTAATCCCAAGATACCATAAGTGGCTCCCCGTTACGAACAATCATCAGTAGTCTGTGCGACGTTAGTATCGGATTGCCGGCATCGAGAATCGGTACAGCATCCCTATTCTGGACGATGATGATAACGACAACAAAAAGGACAAAAAAAAACAAACAAGTAAAAATTATGAACAAAAGGTACAGCACGTGAAGTATACGGCTTCGAGACGCGTACAAACGTGGTTGACGGAAAAGCGAGAAGAAGAATTTATCTTCGCTCATGCGGACATTTCAATGTGTGTCACGACATAATACATGCTATGGCCGCACGTAGAATTATGCGCGTTGCCCAAGTTTGTACGAATATATGAATACACATGTACATAATATAATAATGATGATCATGACGATTACGATTTAATGTTTAATATAATTTTAACGATACACGTTAACGAAACAGATATTATAAATATTAATAACATTATTATTATTATTATTATTATTATTATGGTCATTATTGCTGCTGCTATAAAACAACTATTGCTACCCGTAGATTTAAGTAAAAGAAAGATAAGAACATTTATTGAAAAAAAAAAGTGAAAAATAAATTTAAAAAAAGCAACCGGCCACTTTATTAATCACCTGTTTGAGACACGGTCTCTCTTAACCATCCCATTACAAGACTTAAGGGGATGCTGAAGTCGATTAGGCGATTCGTAGTATACACTATTCATCGTAAATATGCTAGAAATATACTTCAACTTTTGCACGGAGGTAATAAAAACCTTGATGCTTCGGCGTCCGGTCGAATTAGCATTTAAGAAGACATAGAGCAAATGTTTAAAAAAAGTATACTGCTGAACCTCTTGAAAGTCAACATGGCCGCTCGAGACGTGAAAAAGTTCGATTACAGTAAGATATGAACGTTTCTGGGGCTCAGATGTATCAAATCAGACCGGACGCCGAAGCACGAAGGTTTTTATTAAATCCCTACAAAATTTGAAGTATATCTGTAGCATATTTACGATGAATAGTGTATATTATGCATTCGCCCAGTCCAGCATCCCCTTAAGATTGAATACAGAAATGAATCAGCATTTATCGATGCACAACGCATGTTACGCACGATCTAAAGCCATCGCATCTTTAGATTGGAAAATGTGAGAAATTGAATAGCGATCCCTAATAAATGTAATTCACATTTACTTGTACTGAATTTTAATAACAGATTTCCATATAATAAAAAGATCTCGTCGCTGCCGTGGCAATAAAAGATATCCAAAAGATAAAATTGGAAGCTTCCCCGGGACTAGAGGGAGGGTCTCAGGCCCGAAATGTGCTTCGCGAAAATTCCATCATTAAAAAATTTATCGCGATTGCAGCGAATGATGTAGCCCATCAAGCCACTTTTTTCTCTTTAATACGATAAAAAATTCAGTGGAAGAACTTAACATTCGCTGCAAAAATACAGAGAAAAGCCTTATAAACGGGTTCGTACCCAAAAACCCAATATTCTAGATGGAACAGTATTCTTTTTTGTCGATTTGAGCTTTATAGTACATATGATAAGAAATTCTTATATGTATACTTGACGCACTTATACCTAAATGTAAAAAAAATTTCTTAACTTAGAGTTTATAATTCAATTCCATCTTTGTCTTATTTACTCATTTATTTGACTTATCATATTTTTAATTGCTGGATTTCATTGCATGTGTGTTTATCGCTCCTGTTATTCGACTAATTATATAGTTAAGGAGGTTCGAGCGCTTCACGCTAGTCAAATAAGTGCTAAATTTAAAATAAAAATAAAGTTTTTAAAGTTTCTGGTAGTTTAATCAACAATTCCGAGGAATTGAGCATTATTCGTGTAGCGGAAATAATTCTTGATATATAGGTACATTCACAGCCAAGATTCGATTAGAAGATCGACTGATATATGCAAATGCTTAAGACGTTTTTTTCTTTTCACGCAGTTTTTCAATAAAAATAATAAACCATAATAATACTCCAAATATAATGAACTATAGCTTATTTTGATCAGTGGGACACGCTCAATCGGCTGACCGTCTAGATTTTTAAATACTATCAGTTTTTCAAAATTTACAGCCATTTGTATACCTGATGTTGGGTTAAGATATGATAAACAAACGGTCGGTAACAAAATCGACTCCGGTATCCCCTTAAGATATATCTTGGACACGGGTTATTAGAGAGAGAGAGAGAGAGAGAGAGAGATTTCTTTCTATCTCTGTTACACTCGATCACAGCGCCTCAACAGCGGCTCAAAGAGAGAAGCTCAAATCGCGACTTCAAGATACGACTTACCCCCCACCATCAGAGTCGCAAGCCTGCATGTAAGGCCGTGGAGGAGCTCAATTCAATTGCCAAGAAGAAGAAGAAGCATTTACCAGTCCACGTGCTGCTGTTGTTTGCATCTTCATTCACAATCTGCACACATTTCTGTATTACATTTAGACTTTAATATTGTTAATTTATAATCCATTTTTAATCCCTGAAAGCGGCAAAAAGTCATTCAACACCCATTATTTGGGCATAAAGACACACAAAGGTATAATTTTTAATTGTATCAGTGATAATGTAGTGATACAACATGATTATGTGAATCTAACCTTAAATTCAAAACAATTAATGTAATATAATATATCAGATCCTTATAAGTCATTAATTAAATGAGATAATTATATTCAGAAACTTAAATCAAAAACCTGTGTACTGCACTAACAGTGTGATTTTGTTGATGAGGCCAAAAAGTCATTCCACACCAATTATTTGGGTATAAAGACACACCAAGGTATAATTTTCAATTGTATCCGTGATAATGTAGGGATACAACATGATTATGTGAATTTAACCTTAAATTCAAAACAATGAATGTGATACAATATATTAGATCTCTATAAGTCATTAACTAAATGAGATAATTATTTTCAGAAACTTAAATCAACTACTTGTGTACTGCACTAAGAGTGCGACTTTGTTGATAAGGGCAAGCGACCTCAAAATTGTAGGCAAGCTGTCTTCATGCAAGTACTCTTCCTGTTTTGAATTAGCCTACTATAAAATGCTCTCTGTTGGTTTATAACATTTTGATTCGAGCGTCAATTAGAAAATGTGGTGGAGAAAGTTATTTGTTATCAACTTCAGTTTTTTATATATTGGCTTCCGATGTTTCCTGTCTTTTTATAAAGAGGAGATTGATATAATTATTTACTCAAAATCTATTTTTAGCTGTTGAATAATTGCATTTTTTTCAACCTTACATGAGTCCTTTTTATGCGAAATCAGCTGAAAAATAAACGAAAAACAAAATATTCTTTTCTTGCCTATGATAGGTAATTCTATTAGGGTACAAAAAACATTGAAGGGAAATTGAACATAAGAAAATCTGTATATAATATAATCATTTCTTGTACCCTTTCAATATTGTTTTTGAAAAACTCGCTGATAACAAAATAGAAAAGATGATCCTGATTTAAGTAAAAAAACATTTCTATTAAAATGCAATACATTGGGAAACATAATCCCACCTGAATAAGCTGAAAAGCTCTGCTTTGGTTACTTGATATTTAAATTGAAAATTCTGATTATCTCTAATAGACTATTGCCAATATTACATGTTTCTACAGCAGATGTACAATTTGCTGTTACAAAAATATAAAATATCACCGAAGAGTAGAAATTTACACATAGTATTTCAAATACTATTCAGATTTCACAAACAATGCAAACCATTTTTATTTTCACTTATAAAAAATGTTCAGTGAAATCTGATAAATAATTATATCCTTTCATACCTACTGTACGTCCTTACCTGACGTAAATCCTTCCAATCTCATGTGTAACCATTTATACAATAATTTGTGTGTTTGTGATTATATTGACATTCGATTATTGGCACAGTTTTCGAGCAATCTATATTATTCAAAAAGAACAGAGTTTCTTAATTTCTTAAGTGAGTGTCGATTTTTATTTATTGTACCACAGTAGAAGAGTAACAATTGTTTCATCTGGGTGCCGAGTTCTGGCCAGATAGTTCTACTCTTTCTCCAACCTTTCACTTGCGCCGGAACTTTCTTCATGGGCTCGAACTGATGGCGGCGTAATAACTTCAATGGCTAGTTTCTGAATTTATCATCATACACGTATTGGATAGAGCTTATTCTAAATTGTAAAGTATTGTGTAATTAACTTGACAGTCTGTTATTTTCCAAATTGCTTAATCGTTAATTATGAAATATATTAAATAACATAGACATCCTTAGAGCGTCAGCCACAGTACTTATAGGATTAGTTATGTATGGTTATTCCTTTTCCCCTGAACCATACACCTACACAAACACTAAACAATTCATCTAGACCATTTTCATTAAGATACAATAAAAAAAATCATGATATTTCAAGACAAAATTCTTAAGTATGTAATTTACTTTGTCTTATCGCCTCTCAGGTATTACCGATTGAACTACAGGACTAAAAATGTTACGCTCGGATTCGGAAGACTCTTTAACAACTATTAACACAGCCCTTAATAAATCTATGGTACTGATGGACAGTCCTGTCGATTACGAGAATAAAACGAAAGGAGGGAAGTCTATAAAAATTAATACCAAAGCGCAGCCCCCAACTACGCCCGGCGGAACACCAGACATGGCCAGAAAAAGCATTCTGAAGAAGAACCATAGTTTTGAAATTGTCGACAATAATGATTATCCAACGATGACTAAGAATGAGGATACAATTGAAACAAATACACAATCAATCGCAAATCGCGTGCCAAGACCACATAATGTAAGCCATCGATTTTCCTCTTTACAAGGTAATACAACATAGGCACTGGACAATCACTATTCGTTATTTATATCCCAACAGCTTGCGGATTTCGTGAAAGAGGAAACTGTTATCATGGGTCCGACACATTCTACCTTTAACCTGGATGATTTATCGGATGGCGAAGAGCTGTGGGTAATGGATATTCCGAAGACGGTGAGTATGAGACGGAGAATCAAGGATGTATTTTCGAGTAGCGATTTGGAATAGTCAATTACAGAATTGATATATATTACACCTTGAAACATTCTGAGCGGGCACACAGAAATGTGGAAGGGTTCGACCGTCTGTAAGAGTAATTCCGTCAATTACACCGGCACACAAAAAAAGAAAGTGGTCTGTACATTTGACTAAACCCACCTAGATTTATTTATTTCGATGCGGTGAATCCGAATCTGAGGTCCGTTTGATCCGTACACCCTCAACATTTTGAGTAGATTTGAAAAAACCTTAAAAAAATGGCGAAATGGCAGGTTTGGTGATTAAACATTTTTTAAAACTAGATCAAACATGATTTTCATGTTTCTTAATGCGCTGAGTCCTATTTCATTTTTGTCGATTTTATTTTTTGCGTATGAGATTAGTATTATCTGTCTCTACATCTCTACTGTCATGAAAATACCAGGAACTTTGATGTAGTGGTTCTGGATGTTTTGATATATAAACTAGAAATCTACTCATGATTTAAACTCGAAATGAATGGTGAGTGGTTTTCGAGTCCATTAGACGGATATGACATGTAATAAAGGTCAATGAATATTTCCTTTCTTTCGATCGATATTGAATGCAAGCATAGATTCAATAAATTGAAGGCAGGTCTAGCATTTCAAATTACCTTTATAAAATTGTTAAAATTACTATTAAAGCGCTATTTCCAACTGTTTCTAGCCATAGGACGTTTCCAATAAAGATAATGCTATGATTTACAAAACAATTTACCGACTTCTCAATTTAGAGACGAAATTTGTTCAAACTCATAATGTATGTAATTTCCGTTATCAAATTCTTTAAACAATTTGCAATGGGTTGCATTAGCCTTAGTTTCGAATTTGCGTTAGTGCGTGCATAATTTATAAACAAATACTTACGGTACACTGTCACCATCATGGCGTTGCTTATCGCTATTTTAATTTTTTGTGCAGGTGGACCCGAGAAAACTCAAAGGTCAAGTTTTGTTATTAGGGGAAAAATCGAAACTCAAGATTGGGGATGAGCGGTATTGCGCCGTAAGCAAAGATCATGGAGGATGCCTCACATGGGTGTTTAGTACTGGCAAAGACAGAAAACCATATAAAGCGGGTACGTGTTAATAATGTAAACGCGTGGAAACTACGGATTAAAAATAAGATTATCATGAAGGGCTCTGAATGAAAGAAGCCTCTCGGATTTGGAAGAGAAGAAAATTGTTGATCTTTTAATGCCTGACTTGACCAGAATCTTTGATGATTTTTTAATATAAATGCATCCTTGACAAGTAAATACATATAATGCATTATGCGAATGACGTCGAATATAAACAACCGCCATATTTATTTATTGAGACCGGAAAACATTCTTGAACCACTTATATCTTAAGAGCAACTATCGATGACTGCAATAGGATAATTTGAAGCATTATTTTATAGTTTTATTGGAGTGAAATTTACGTTTAAAAAAATTGACTAGTAAAATTTGCATTTCTTGTTGAGAATCATAAAAAAACTATTGTTTAAATTGTTTTTTAAGTTGATCTGATTTCAAATTCGATAAGAGCGGATCTGAAAATGTTAGAAGAGATGCAATAATTATAAAACTAGCCAAAACTAGCGATGAATTCCGGTCAAGTCAGGCATTAAAGGGTTAAACTATACCACAGTAAAGTACTGTAAAGAGATTATTTATCTCTAGTACAAATTTTACGAATAATTTTGACACCGACCTATAAATGTAATAGCAGATTGATAGAAAATATTGATACAATGTAACGATAGTTTATATGATGGATGGAAACAAATTTATTTATCCTATTGTGGTTATAACCATTACCATATTTCGATGCTCACTGCGTTATAAAATTAATAATTCATGTAATAACAAGAGATTATTTTTTACAGTTAATATCAAGCCAACTGGAACGATAACAGTCAGGCGTAAGCTAACTGGTATCTCGATGCCAGCTGTCGAATCATCGAACTGTACCGCAGTGCCCTTTCCATCCAATTTGAAACTTCGACACCCATTTTTTGGTCCTAGCTACGATAAAGAAAGATCTACGCAACGAAGTTGTACGACAAGGAAAGATGGTTCACTGTAGGAAATTATCGGTTTACGTTTCACATGTAATATTTTTACACAGAAACCATTATCGGATTTGAAAGCGTGGAACTTTTGAATTCAGCCGTGTAGAAAGCAAGATTTGCCGATTCGGAACCCATGGAGTTGAATATTTTTGTTAAGATTTTGTAAGCATAGATTTGCAACATTTCCCGATCCTTTTTACATATTCAAGTGTAAATTTATATATTCTCGAGTGCTGCCATCTGGTTGCAGACCCTTTTGTATAAGCCCTGTCATTGGAGGTTCTGATATGCCTAATTTAGGCTATTTCGTTTGTGTTATATGAGAATACATCCGAAACTCAGAAACATTGCCTCTCGCTCAACAGTTAAGTGGTCGCTCATCAACGTATTGACCGCGAATGGATCTGCTTAACATCAGGAATCACCGAAGCCATACACCGATTGCGTACCCATTGTCGTCAATGAAAATAAGAAATAATGGATATCTCTTAAGGAATTGCAATTGAGGCAAATTAAAAGAATGTAAAGTAAATAAAACTCACGTACCAGAGCCTTCCTTGTTATTCGAACATGGATGTCAAATCGACAATACAACAATTAATGAGGCAATATTTAGCCAAGAATTCACCCTAAATCCGCAAGTCAATGACTGGCATTTCGATATTCATCCGATAAATCACCGGCACATCTCATTTTTATTAGGCACAAACTTTTGTTTCACT
Source organism: Clistopyga incitator (assembly GCA_947507545.1). NCBI lineage: Eukaryota > Metazoa > Arthropoda > Insecta > Hymenoptera > Ichneumonidae > Clistopyga > Clistopyga incitator. Next base: position 4,938,784 of record OX382172.1, on the reverse strand, counting down.
TTATTAACTTTTGCGGAGGTTATAGCGAAAATCGCTATTTTCTCAAAAATTCAAAATGGTGTAATATTTGAACGACTTTACCGATCACCACCAAATTTGGTACATAGTAGGACTGTATGTTATTTTTCGTTTATAGAACCTTTCAGTTAATTTGCTGAAATTCGACGCGATTTATAGCAAAATTTTAATTTTTTACAAAAATTCAAAATTCTATAAAATCCGAACCGCTTTAGCGATTTTGTCAAAATTCAATACCAAACAGCATTCAACGTCTCTCTAGTTATAAAGAACTATTTAGCCATATCGGCGAACTTTTACGAAAGTTAGAGAGTATACGAATTTTTCAAAAAAATTAAAAATTCTATAAAATCAGTATACATAGATATATTTTCTCAAAAATTACAGCAATTGAAGAGGAATTAATACTCTACTTACGTGCCAAATTTGAGCTTGATCGATCGTGCCATTCGCGAGTTATCGACGATTGAATTTTCGGTCCTTGAAACACACACACACACAGAGCCACATTTTCTAAACCATTTTTCTCGACGTTTTAGGTGATTCTAAGCATACTGACATGAAAATCACGAAGAAAATGTTTTTCACGAAAACAAAGCTTCCTCTATGAGGAAACAAAACCGTCGACTGGAAAAAGGGGTCTGTCCCAAGGGACTGTGGCTTTAGAAAATAAAATTAGGTGAACAATTAAACAATTGTAAAGTATTTTTCTCGCCTAAAGTCGAACAAATCTCCTGACTATATGCAAACTATTATTGTATTATTGGTCTATTTTTGTTTATCCATAATGTTTACTAATTCAGCTCTTTATTTGAATCAGTTGTTTACTCATTTTTGTGAAATTATTTTTTCTTCTATTCGTAAATGAGCGCGGTCGTATGCAAATGCAAGGAAAATCATGGAAATTAATGCGATTCTGATTACACAGAAACACACGTAAACCCGCATACTTTTGCCATCGCGTCTTTCAAGAGTACACGAGTCTTTGTCCTCGAGCGTTATTGGCGACTGTAATCAAATGTCGCTCGGCAGTATTCGGATGCGGTGCTCCTGCGCGTAGCGACACTGCCCGAGTCATTTGTTTTCCGGGATGATTAAAAATAGTTTAGAAAGTCTACGATTTTCGGTTTTTTACATTCTTGGACATTCGGAATTTTCGAATATTCGAATAACCATTTCGAGCACTTGAAAGATTTTGTCAAATATTCGAAAATTTCGAATACTTGATTCGATTCGATCACTATTCGCACACCCCTACAATTGATTCCAATTTAAATTACTCATACATATTTTTTATAGGCCCATACGATACACAGTGGCATTGCAGCGAGTTTTGATCGTTCACAGTCGAGCCACCGCAAAGTTTTTCAACACATGTCGATCCTACACATTGGCGATATCAACAGAAGAGAATATCTATGTGCAAATTCAGGTATGCAGCAAGAGTTACCAACACGATTCAGTACTGAAACGGACTGGGCAGTCAAGTGTTGTTGATCAGTACTAATTAAATACTGGCCTGTTATGGGCCAGTTCTGACAGCCAATACCTCCAACATTAAATAAACAGTACTCAGGTGGAAGTCGTTTAACTACTGGCTGCGGACCAGACCGAACCTTGTTTTACTGTCGGCGATCTAATTTTGCCAATGTTTGCCCAACATACGGCTAGGTACTGGGATCATACTGCCCTTTATACATTTTGTTTTCTACAAGCTGCATAATATTGTCGATGCATGGTCAAAAACGCTACAGAACTGAGTGCGGATTAAGTCGAAACTTGTATTATTGCCGGTCAGCAAACTTCACCAGTGTTAGCTTGATTCCCAGTTATGTACTGCGGCGATTCTTTCGAAGCACTCAAGTATTTCACTCATAACAAAAGTAAAAAGTTTCCTCATTAATCTCTGATGAGATTGTAAAGTGGTATTTTTATAATGTTGGAAGTTTCATATATGCAATTGCGAAACAGGTTCATATCTGTGCTTTTCACGTGATTCGGTCCTTTGTTTCAGTTTTATATTAAGCGACCTCAAAAATTTCCGTGTACCAAATTTGATCAAAATCCATCCTATTATAGACCTATGGCTGTTATCCTAGACGCAATTATTATAGACTAAAAATATGAGGACTCCACGTAGTCGGTTCAGTCTAGTGGTTAACGTGCTCGTTAGGTAGTTAGGTAGTTCGGTAGGTCGTATAGGTCTTATGTTCGAATCCCACTGTCGTCATTTTACCGAGAGCGATTGAAGAAATCGTACCTGTGAGCGATTTTCTTTTTTTGTTTGTTTATCAATAATAGAATAGCTATATTAAAATAGCTGCAGAATGCCTTGTTATGCAATTGCGAAACAGGTTCATATCTATGCTTTTCACGTGATTCGGTCCTTTGTTTCAGTTTTATATTAAGCGACCTCAAAAATTTCCGTGTACCAAATTTGATCAAAATCCATCCTATAGACCTATGGCTGTTATCCTAGACGCAATTATTATAGACTAAAAATATGAGGACTCCACGTAGTCGATTCAGTCTAGTGGTTAGCGTGCTCGTTACGTAGTTAGGTAATTCGGTAGGTCGTATAGGTCTTATGTTCGAATCCCACTGTCGTCATTTTGCCGAGAGCGTTTGAAGAAATCGTACCTGTGAGCGATTTTCTTTTTTTGTTTGTTTATGAATAATAGAATAGCTATATTAAAATAGCTGCAGAATGCCTTGTTATGCAATTGCGAAACAGGTTCATATCTATGCTTTTCACGTGATTTGGTCCTTTGTTTCAGTTTTATATTAAGCGATCTCAAAAATTTCCGTGTACCAAATTTGATCAAAATCCATCCTATAGACCTATGGCTGTTATCCTAGACGCAATTATTATAGACTAAAAATATGAGGACTCCACGTAGTCGGTTCAGTCTAGTGGTTAGCGTGCTCGTTAGGCAGTTAGGTAGTTCGGTAGGTCGTATAAGTCTTAGGTTCGAATCCCACTGTCGTCATTTTGCCGAGAGCGTTTGAAGAAATTGTACCTGTGAGCGATTTTTTTTTTGTTTGTTTATTAATAATAGAATAATAGAATAGCTATATAAAAATAGCTGCAGAATGCCTTGTTATGTTTGTTAAATAAATAACACATTGGAAAATTGCCAGCATTGGCCCCCAGCACTGGGCCGATATACTACAATTACTGGACCAAAGTTGGCAAATCGTACTAAACCAGTACCGATAGCCGTACCATGCCGAAACTGGCGGATAAGAGTTAGACGCGTGTTATCATTTCCGACTTGCCAGTATTGAGACAGACAATATTTCTGTATATTCCCATAACTGGCATTCAGCACTTACAACTTTGGTCATAATATTGCGCCAGGACAGAGCCCGTTGGAGATTTGGTCATGGGTACCTCACGCCAGTGAACTAGCATTTGATCCACAGTTAGAAGTTCTCACGCGAGTCCACATCAGTATGGACTACCGCCATGTAACCGAGTGTTCCGTAAAATTGTCTTAAGTGTAACTAATTGTCATGTGCGAGTGTCAGAACGGCACAACTTTGGCTCAGTACTGGTGTTGGAGCTAGAGCCGACATGTAAAGGACTGGCTATTGTCTGAACACTAAGTAAAACGAAAAATACTATTCTAAGTTAAAATGTGCCACCATGTCCAAACGCGTCTCTCGACTAAACTGGCGGCAATTAATGAATTATTACAATTCAGATGGTTGTGTATCCTTTTGAGAAAGTATTTCACTTCTTTACATGTATTTCTCTTCTTCGAGATCTGTCCTTTCTATTATGATTTAAAAAAATATATACGTGTCACTTCTTTCCCCGAGGATTTTCAATGTGAACGAAAAATTAGGGAGGGTTTTCCGGGACGAATATCACGGAAAATGTTACGGCCATTTAGAATCAAAAGTGAATTTGAATAAAGTGTCTTCAACATGAGTTTCGGAACTGAATACTGAGCAGCTAACGATGTTTTCATATAACATCATCGTGAGTACACGCTTTAAAAAAATATTTTTCAAGCGTCACGCTCTTCATCAAGCAAGGATTTTAGTGACAGCAAGGGCTACTTTTATCCTCCTTAAGTCGGATTTTAACCAAGAGCTGGGTTGACGAGTATTCTCGACCGTACGATTATATATAATAGCGAGCATCAACATAAGTCGCTTTTATTTTAAAAATATTTTTCAAGCGTCACGCTCTTCATCAAGTAAGGATTTTAGTGACAGCAAGGGCTACTTTTATCCTCCTTAAGTCGGATTTTAACCAAGAGTTGGGTTGACGAGTATTCTCGACCGTACGATTATATATAACAGCGAGCATCAACATAAGTCGTAATAGGCGATCGAGACAAGAAAAAGACAACGATTGTCACACGGTTCCGTGAATATTGGACGTCGTCAAAGGGGATGTACGAAGAACACGTGCATAAGCGGATACCGGGTGTACCGGTTGGTAAGCATCGAGGTGGGAGTCGATATAAGTAGAGGAAATGATGATGGTGCTGTTCAGTGAGTTAAGTGAGAGTGCCCGTGCGATTCCGACGTTCTACCGCGAACTTCACCATGAAGGTACATACATGCAACGAAAAAAAATACGCGTGTTTACAATAAGCTAATTTCATTACTGGAGGCGTTAGTTGAATCGCAGATCAACTGTGGTTGTGTAAAGTGCTACTACAGGATCATACATAAAGTTTGTTTATTAGCAATTACGGCTTATCTAAGACATTCACGAAATTGTTATTATGTTTTACTAATTATAATTATTGGGAGAGACATTTGCATCGACAAGAGGCAGTTAGCAAAAGCATTTTTTACGTAGAAGTAATCGAAAAAATACATCTTTTAGAAGTATAATTCTTAGAAGACAACATTTCTTGAGTACACTTGAAAGATCCATCACCCTTAGGATATGTCACATATATCAAGTCAAAATTTTAATTTAATTCACGTGAACGTTATCATCGACACCTACCAATGCATCATTGATAAACATTTTTTTGCGATAGTCATGTGCAGAGTTTCTTTACATAGGATTAAGGTTGTGTTATGATTTTTCAAATAACAACACACCGCGGATCACTGCGCAATAAGAATTGGGGCATTCACAATCCTTGAATATTTAAATCACCAGTAATCGCAACATAACTGGGTTAATCACATCCACTGGATGATTTTAGCGCCAATTTCCGCAAATATTTTTGAATTAGTAATAACGTAAAAAATTGGATTTTAAAAGTGGGCTTCAATTGGTCACTGTTTAAATCTCATTTATTTATACGTGTGGTAGTCTACCTACTTAACCGCGTGTCATGACACTCCGCAGGACCTCCGGAAATGTCAGATATCGCCTACCCGGATTTAACAGAGAAAGTCTTGGACTGAAAATTGTATATTTACATTCCAATGAATTTCTACAGCGTGGGATAAGCTTCTCAGATCATTATATAAGTTTCAACGAAAACATTGAAGGGTCAACCTCTTAATTAATATTCTTGTGAAAAAATGCTCATAATAAACATGAACCGCAGTGGAATGGAAAAATACGGAACAACGACAATGTTCGTGTAAATGTCTGATTTTCTACGGACCGTGACATGGAATTTTTTGAAGATGATCTTCACTATTTTGTCGGTTCTCTGATTTAATCATAAATGAGTTCATGGAGCAGGCGCACGAATCACTTCCCGCAAAGTCGAGACACATTGGTACCCCACCCGTTTCCGCGCCAGGCTTCTCGCGAGAAAGTTGCGGCTGTTAATGCTCGATGATGACTCTTTCCCGTAACCTTTCTTCTTTCAACCGATGTGGTGAGACGCAAGGCGAATACATTGAATTACCCGTGCCGCGTATTTTAATCGGCGTCGGGAAATGTACGATTAATTTCTCTTTTTTTTGCACGATGGATTAATCTAGTAAGAGAAAGAACCCAAGCTACGTCGAGAAAAGATCGGCGAAACCTATATAAGAGTAACAGGGAGAGAGCAAAAGAGACATGGACACATTGTAGCAATGAAGGCGTTCGATCTGGTTGATATTTATATCCTTGTGAATAAATAAAATCGTACCTTTCTCTTGAACGATGAGCAGGACCCCCGGAATTTACATGCGGGAAACTGAGCTAAAAATGCCTCGAAAACTTTCCAGTATAATATACCTATACCAAACATTAAGACACACGAGTCGCGCCCGATCCTTTCTAACTTCCGTTATCTGGGTCGTGAAAGAGCGCGGACGAGTGTTGCCTTTGGTCTTGTCCCAGCAACCACAAGATCACGGTCGTCATCCGAGAAAATACTCTCACCTGTACCCGGTAGACAGCGAAGCACGTTCCATCGTACCGGGTCAAATATATGCATGATACTCAAAATTCATGTATATCTCGTAATCCAGTCATACGGGCGTTTCGTATTAGCAATGCATCATGAATCGTAAATATAACTCAGCTTTTCAGTGTTTTCGAAAAGATAGAATTGCGTGAATCCGTACGTGACGAAATGAAACCTAGATATGCAAGATAGCGATAAACATCGCAAAAAAGTACTATTAACCGGGTATGAGGTAAAACACTGGAAGAAGAAGTTGGGAAACAAATCTCGATGATAAAACTCTGGACCTAAATTTTCGGAGGACCTAAAGAGATACAATTTTTACGCTAAGTTTTAACACATATTAAAATGATCTTAAATGCACGTACGGTTCATTGTCCCAACAATCAGCATATTGTGTTACAAATATCACTCTTGTTTTTTCATACGGGCGTTTCGTATTAGCAATGCATCATGAATCGTAAATATAACTCAAATGCTTTTCAGTATTTCCGAAAAGATAGAATTGCGTGAATCCGTACGTGACGAAATGAAACCTAGATATGCAAGATAGCGACAAACATCGCAAAAAAGTACTATTAACCGGGTACGAGGTAAAACACTGGAAGAAGAAGTTGGGAAACAAATCTCGATGATGAAACTCTGGACCTAAATTTTCGGAGGACGTAAAGAGTCTAATGGAAATACAATTTTTACGCTAAGTTTTAACACATATTAAAATGATCTTAAATACACGTACGGTTCATTGTCCCAACAATCAGCATATTGAGTTACAAATATCACTCTTGTTTTTTTTTTTTCGAAAACTTTTACTTTTTCGAAAGCAAATTGCTTGAAAGCCCGAATTTACATTCACCTGAAATCCACAGTTTTTCCAAATAAATTGTTCTTTAATTTAATTTAATTGATCCTTACACGGTATGGCTTCAATTGCCTTTTGCTGCCTTTTCCGCCCTTTCTCCCAACCTAAATGTGTCTGCACTGTTTGACTCAGCTACACTATACTGCACACGCCATGGGCACGAGGAAATTACGGAAAACTTGTACCGGTATAGACGGCCGTATACTCTTCCGATTTCTCGGTGTATACACAAATGTTACTTACTTAAGTGTAGAGACATAGAAGTCGGAGAAAACCTGACCTCTCGCGCACTGACTGATGTGCTAGCCTGTGCACGGCTGAGCGGTCACCCATCTAAGTCGTGACCACAAACAATGCTGCTTAACTCGGGGAATCACCAGAATTGGACACCCTTACAATGACCAGAATCGGTTTTTTTCAAATTCGCATGGAAGGCATAAGAAGACGAAACTATGAACTGAATGTGATTAATGGAATGTACATAGTTTTCATTGGAAACATATCCGAAGTGAAATAACCTTTGTCTCGAGATAATAACACCACTAAATTGAAACTCTCCACAATATCTCACCGCATAACTTCCGGTTACGTTCACCGAAGAACCTAGCCAATCGGGATTCAGAATTTGACAAAATAAAACACGATAAAAATATCCTTAAGACAAACAGTCGGTAACAAAAACTGCAAAGTGTTGTACTCGACCGCACACGACTTTTCGGCAAAAGTTTTCATCTTTTTGATGCGGCGATAGACAACAAAACTTTGAAAAGTTTGAAAAGTTTTGTGCTCCGTCACAGTGCCTAGTTAACCCATTTGTTGTAGTGGCTGAATCGTCACGTTATTAAATTCGGATTAATCCATTGGTCAACAGATGAAGTATGTGTTATTGAAAATTGACGAAAATTAAATATTACTGTAATTGCATATATGGGTGTATCTCACAAACCTTTAAATTTCGCAGCTTCGAAAATCAAAATCTAATTTGAAATCAGTCGCCAATTTTTGTACTCATCTCAAGACCTTTGGAGAATAATATTTGGTAATGGGCAAGTCATTTTTTGCAGGGTGCAGGCATAAAAAATGATAAATTTTTATTGAAAATTATTCATTTCGTGCTAATTTGTTGTGAACACTTTCTATCACCGGGTTTTATAAGTGTTTAACATATCAGTGTAAAGATTACGAAAATGTTACTTCCTGACAAATGACCCGTTGAGAGTCATAATGTTACCCCTTCCAATTTATCTTCAGTACATTTTGCTATAAGTTCAGGATGTTTTTTTAACTTTGCTAAATGTTTATATCAAAACAACACCCGAAGTAATGCTGCAACATCGTTACGCGTTGCAACGTTATTAATTTCCGTATTTGAAGCAGGAAGGTACTATAGTGACTCTAATAAAACAAATTTATTAGATCTATCATGCTTCAAAAGAAATTTGATACTCACTAATTCATTGTGTATATTTCTGCCGCATTTCATAGTCAAATTAGATGAAAGGCAATATTTTTCCTCGATAAAAAATGCAAATAGATAAACGGTAAAAGTGAAACATTTTCATAAATGGAGTTTTTTAAATTTTTAGTACCTTTTTTTCAGTGTTGCACTTGTTGCAGAATTGAAATGAATTCAGAGGTGAAGCACGTTGCCTTTAAGATTTTTCGGAGGACATATGCTCACTTCCGTAGTCATTTTTTCCTTGAGTTGGACATTTTTTAACCAAATTTCCTAGTGGGCTTTTAGATAGCCAGTGATTAAAGTTGCACCGCTTCAAATATTTCAAGGGTTTCTCGGATCTGAGCTTTATAAAGGGCTTATAAAGGGTAATCGCAGTATAGCGAAATATTCTTAATTTCTCATTTAATATTTCGGTATTAAAATGTCAAGATGGCATCTTATACTCGAAATATTTAAAGGTTTTGAGTTTTTTAACATCAAGAGACGCGGTAGCGATTCGACGCCAAATTTTAAAACAAAAATGTTGCCTACACGTACCCATTTCGATATATTTAAAAAATTGAAAACCATTTGACGTATCGCGACTCAAAAACTTGCTGGATTTCGAAATTATTAATGTTGGCGTAACTCGACCCGAGTAAATATACAAAGAGATATATGATGCTAACATCAACAGGTCAAGAGCAATTTTTTTTAACATTCTGGTCAGTAGAAATCAAGTAGACTGCACCGCCTACTAATATCGTTTCACTTCGTTTGCTCATTGATTGTAGTGGAGCATGTACTGATTGGCATTACGCGATACATACAATACTTTCTCTAATTTCTCGTACAGCCCCATTTCAATTACAATACCTCTCTTACCATGACGTTCTTGTAAAAAAAGTTTCTATGTATTTTGTATTTCTATGTATCACGATATATAATTAGAATTTTATTATAATAATTGCGTATCCATAGTACTTCCTTTCTTTCCATTCCGTCTATAGCGAGAAAGTGTACGGATCTTTTCTTCACTCTAGTTTCCTGTTTAATATTAGGGAATATTGGGAACCACATAATCAGGGGCGTTTTCAACGAGAAATTTCGTAAATGTCACCGGTATGATTTGCTTTTCCGATATAATTATGAGATGGTCGAGTGAGAGGGCAGTAGCTCTTGAATAAGGGATTCTGGGTAACTTGTAATAATAATAATGTTGACCTTCCGAATATTACTCGAAATAGTCAATTTCCCACGGCCCACCGCCGAGTGGGCTTAAGGTAAACGTACCAATGGCGGGACAGGTCCCAATTGAGGGACTCTATATGAATATTTGTATATATCAAGAATTCAATTAAGAAAATATAAAAAATACTCTTATGTCTCCACCGATACGCACATTTCACGTCCCGAGATCGGGACATGTAGAAAAATACCCGTCCCAGCATTGGTACATTCTACATTTTTCAGCGTTTTAATTAATAACTGTTTTTCACACAATCAAAAATATTTTTATTGTATGCTTTTCGAAACTAGAAACTCTAAGCTTACGATTTTTTACCACCATTTGCTAAAATAATAAATATATGGATGCGAAAATTGGTATACAAAACAGACATTGCCTTAAACGTCTCGCCATTGGTACGTTTACCTTAGTTCCCCCGTATTGACGGTTTTTTTGTCGATCGCCTCAGGGCTATTATTCGACTTTTGGGCTCGGTATACGTATTGAGGGGTGCACTATAAGTTCTTGTTAGCTGTGAATTTTATTCTTGAAAAAAAAAAAAAATCAGCGTTTTCGTGAATTAACTGCCCTAAACATGCAGTTTAGGGCATCATGCTCTTCGAAATCGTTGCGAGTTACAGTTCTGGCATCTCGAATTTATTATCAATTTCTTAATCGATTATTACGATTAACGATCTCGCGGGAGTAAATATTCGTGCAACGTAGAGTTTGGAATACGTGTGCGTTGCCTTGCAACTCACCGTTACTATGAACATTTTCGATGCCTACGCTGGATCTCGCAAGTTAATTAAACAATTTATCGTATTTCATCTCGGACAATTTTTGGGAAAATATTAAATGATCCCGCTGTTTAAAATTTCGTTAAAATAAAACTATTTGCTGGGCCATATCTCGGCCCTCTACCCCAACCTGTTACCCAAGCCTGAAGGACCGTGCATTTCCGCAGCAGTTCGCTCCCGCGAGTGCATCCAGTTGTGTTTGTTAATTTTATCCGACCCCAAAAGATGACGAAGCCCCCTTTCAACATCCCATGAAATCTGAACCACTTTCAGTTTCCGATTGAACCTAACTTAAATACAAACAACATTAAATGCACATGGTCTTATGTGTAGCATAATAGACCAATTTTTACAGGAGTTAGAGCAACCACGTCCTTTATATAAATTGTTGCATACTTTTAGTCGACCGTTGCATTTAAAAAGAGCTTGCTTTTCCAGTTGTCCGCCTGGATCTCGCAAGTTAATAAAACATGGTATCGTATTTCATCTCGGACAATTTTTGGGAAAATATTAAATGATCCCGCTGTTTAAAATTTCGTTAAAATAAAACTATTTGCTGGGCCATATCTCGGCCCTCTACCCCAACCTGTTACCCAAGCCTGAAGGACCGTGCATTTCCGCAGCAGTTCGCTCCCGCGAGTGCATCCAGTTGTGTTTGTTAATTTTATCCGGCCTCAAAAGTTGACGAAGCCCCCTTTCAACATCCCATGAAATCTGAACCACTTTCAGTTTCCGATTGAACCTAACTTAAATACAAACAACATTAAATGCACATGGTCTTATGTGTAGCATAATAGACCAATTTTTACAGGAGTTAGAGCAACCACGTCCTTTATATAAATTGTTGCATACTTTTAGTCGACCGTTGCATTTAAAAAGAGCTTGCTTTTCCAGTTGTCCGCCTGGATCTCGCAAGTTAATAAAACATGGTATCGTATTTCATCTCGGACAATTTTTGGGAAAATATTAAATGATCCCGCTGTTTAAAATTTCGTTAAAATAAAACTATTTGCTGGGCCATATCTCGGCCCTCTACCCCAACCTGTTACCCAAGCCTGAAGGACCGTGCATTTCCGCAGCAGTTCGCTCCCGCGAGTGCATCCAGTTGTGTTTGTTAATTTTATCCGGCCTCAAAAGTTGACGAAGCCCCCTTTCAACATCCCATGAAATCTGAACCACTTTCAATTTCCGATTGAACCTAACTTAAATACAAACAACATTAAATGCACATGGTCTTATGTGTAGCATAATAGACCAATTTTTACAGGAGTTAGAGCAACCACGTCCTTTATCTAAATTGTTGCATACTTTTAGTCGACCATTGCATTTAAAAAGAGCTTGCTTTTCCAGTTGTCCGCCAAATTTCATCTCAATAGTTAAAATGATTTTTGTCTTATTGGCGTTTAAACTTTTGGAGTTATATACATACACACACACATACTATTTATTAGTATGAAATATTAAAAAATTTGGTAAAAATTAGGCTATTAACATTCATTTTTGTTCCCCACTGCGAATATATCCGTACTTGTGGATAATATGGATATATCCATACTTGTGGACTTGTGGATTCGAGTTTAACGTATGTAAGTTCCAGAATCTTTTATATCTTATCAAACAGGTGATGTTGTCAATCTGTGGCGGCCATTTTAATTCCGAGTTCTCCATCCCCTTAACGTGTCTTCGGGGGGTGTGGAGGGCAGAGCTTTTTAAGGGCGCCGCGTTGCTTCTTGATTTTACAATGACAAGTTTATCCTTCAGTCCCTTCGGTAGCATCCTCGTTACAGACTTAAACATAAATATATTCATATTACAGTACAAACTTAGTTTTACACGTATAAACTGCCTGTAATATATTATCGATCTTCATATATCGGCTGGATTGCAATGTGACGTGAAACTTCATCGTCTTCTTCTTCTCATTATTTTTCTTCTTTTAATTATTAATAGCTTATTCAACTTAGTCTCACCCCGCTAACAATGTTGTACAATATTCAAAATGTGGACGGAGAAAATGAAGTGATGGCCCAAACCAATCGAGTGGTTAAATACGCTCCAAATGCGAAAACGGGTTGTGACAACTAACTATCGGGCTCTACCACCAATGCGTTACTTTTAATGTTCAATTGGTTCAATTGGTAATCAAGCATTTGTTTAGGGCAACCAATTCCTTTTTATTGCATCAGAGCGGTATTTTGCTAACTCATAGGGAAAGCTTTGGTTTGGCGTAAATTTTTTTTTAGTCTTTCATGTTCGAAAACTGAAAATGGTTTAGAACGTCGGGAAAAGTTTTTTAGAAAAATTTCCGGATGTGTATGCCTGTATGCTTGCAAAATTCAAACCGCTGTATCTCGAAAACGGCTTCAACAATCAAGCTCAAATTTGGTACGCTGGTAGAGAACCAATGTTCCTTCCTATGTTTGCATTCTCGAAAAAATTGAATCAGTTTTTCAAATTTCATAAGAGTTTTAATGTTTCAAAAAATATCTGTATGTTGTTTAGCTTTCACAATTTTTTGGCTAATGAGCTAAAGAGTTCTTGACGAAGAACCCAATAAAAAATGTCTTTCGGCATTTAATTTGATCGAAATTCGTGAAGCGATTAAGATTTTATAGAACGTTGAATTTTCAAAATAATTTTGGTTTCGTTTAAATTCAAATGAACTTCGATAAAACCTGCTCAAATCTTCTACAACGTCGTATTAAGACCCAGTTTGGCGAAAAACAGTATTTTTGTTACGTTGAAATTGTTTTAAAAACATCCAACATGAAAAAAGGATAAAAAGTCGAATCTTCCACGTTGATTCCTCATTATATTTGGCTACTTACAAAGCTTCCTCTATGAGGAAGCCAAAATCTATGAACACACTTCCTCATAGCTTTGTAGAGGTGAAAAGGTAGCTTTGTAAAAAGCCAAATATAACGAGGAAGTAATGTCCAAGGATTGCATTTGCATTTGCATCCTTTTTAATATTTCACTAGCTATTTCTTTTTCTATACATTTCTTCTTCGATAATTCATTAGCTACTTTCTCGAGCTCCTATTCCGATATTCTCGAATGTATTTATCATTTTTTAATGATCCACACCATCATCAATTAAGATTCTTGTCCTGCTTGGACTTCTGGATAGATCTCGCGCTATTGACTTTTTCGTTTTCTCAATGCTTCTGATATAAAAAACATGAAGTTTGTCAGGTATATTTCCACTCATTTTATTGTTCAAAATTTCAAAATAAATATTTCCAGGTTTTCTTGTTCAGGCTGGTTTGACGTTAATTAGTTGTTTCAAGGATTTCCAGATTCTTGTAGGTTCATTCTTATTATAATCTATAATATTCTCGTAATACTCCTTTGTCGTTTGCCTTATCAATTTAACTACAACACTTCCCACTACTTTAAACTGTTCCCGAGTATAATGCTACTTTATAAGCGCCATCCCCTTGTCGGCTGCTCTACTTATCTCATCAGTGAACCATTCTTTCCCCTTCCACACTCTTGGAATCTTAATTATATTTTTCAGTGCTAAAATGTCTAAAGTACCTGCTGTACTATGACCAGATAATTTTGCATTCCGATTTATATTCTTATCCATTGATGCAGATAATTTTTTAAGACTCCGGCCAATTTTTTCTCGCCTATTTTATTATAATTTCTAGGTTTATATTCTCTATGGTTACTCTGTATTTCTCGGTCCTAGTTGTATTTTTTTCCATGCATCATCGGTTTTTTGTTTGTTCATATTCGTGCAGTTGTAAGGTTGAATTTGCAAATTTAAGATCTACAGTTGTTCTGCTATCCCCTATTATTTTCGTTGGCTTAGTAGCATACAGTTTCATCCCTAAGGATAACATTCCTGACATTAATTGCTTTTTATAGGCTGAGTTTACCGTGACATCAATGTCAAAACCTTTTATTATTAAAGATTTCCCTTTTGTTGGTAATTACTCTGTTATTTCTTCTATATGTCTTATCAAATGCGCATCTGATTCACTTGGTGAAAGGTACACCGCTATTAACACATCTCTGCAAAACTTCTAGCAATTAGATTCTATTTTCTTCAATTATTTCAGATTTTTTTTATCACCATTTCTAACATATAGTATGTTATCTCCTGTGTTCGTATTATCAATGCACGAGGATTACATTCCCGTCTTCTCGTTTTACAGACCGTAGTCTCGGTCTATCCTCAAATCGTTTATTACATTATCGTTATTATTTGTTAACATTGCCTTGCACGGAGGGTAAACGTATTTTGAAGGGAGTAGTTATGTCCAGATGCATAACTATTCACCTATTTTCAGGTTATAGGGATTATGGCCAATTAATTTCTCCTAGCTCAACTTTAAGCGATCATTCCAGTGTAAGGAGGCAAAAAATTGCTGATTTTTTCGATTATCTGTACGCGGGTTAAAATACGTTAAATCAGTCTTATTTGTTAATGTCAAATCAAAGAACTCGTGAAGAATAGAAAATTAATTTTTGTACGTTTGTATATCTTCAAAAAATAGAGTCCTCACGGTCTGGGCGTAAATGTTATCCGAAATAGAGAATTTGTAAAAAGATTATTAAACGGTTACATCCGTGCGGAGGTTTTTCAAAAAAAAAAAAAAAAACTGACAAACAGCGACTGTTTAAAATAAAATCGTCGGCTTCTTAGTTATTTTTGTTCAGAATCCGAGTCCTCGATTCATCTTGTGTCGATGAACGTTTCTCCAATTTCGGCACTCACTCGCGCCTTCGATAACCCTATAATTGGAGGCTTCGAATCATCTACCACCTGGTGTTCCATCTCAGTTTTATATTTCCAAATAGTTTGCGCATTTGTGTACTATTTTGTCATTCTCCTCTTTTCTTCTTGGATTGCATATTTGTACGTTAGATACTCGCGGTCGAATGTACTATGCTCAGCATTTATCCTCAGATTGTAAGCTTGGTTTTTGAACGTACATTTCACATACACTTTCTCTTATTCAGTGCGAACTCTCCCGAGTTGTGATGTCCTGCAGACTTGTAGCAGCTTCCTTCTCTGGTACAATTTTTGCCGTATGATAATAACCCCAGCATTTAAAGCGTCGCTTCACATTGACGTGTTAGTAAACTGGATATTTGTTTCACCCCGCGCTGAATTTATCCTTGCTGAGCGTCACCTCGTGAATCGTTTCTTCATCTGTTTCCTTTCTGTTCTCTCGATTAGTCAGCGTCTTCATAATTTTCATTGCTCTGCCCTCAGTTTCCTCTATTCCCTATTGTATTTTAATTGTATCACCTAGTTCTTCATCGTGTAGGTTTAGTTTTGATTCCACAATATGTACCATTTTTGTCTTCGGGTTTATCTGTGTTAACACAGTAATTTGCAAATCGTCTGCCATTGTATCTTGAACTGCAGCCTTCGGAACTTCAATTTCTTTTCCCGAGTCGCAGCCTAGGATTACAGTTCCATTACTAGCTTTTTTAGTTTCGTTATTACCAACTTCATATTCTTGATATCCAGCTTCTCTTTTATTACCCATTTTTTACTTCACTCTCACTGACTAATTCCTGGATCATCTTCTTGACTTCGTTCTTGCATGCAATTTTGTCTTCCGTTGCCCTCACGGTTTTTATCAGCCGATCAGTTTTCGTGTCAACTGCGCCGATGAGCTTCCACTAATTGAATCGGTTGATGCTAGTCGATCTCTGCTACCATCCGCTCCCAACGTCGTTGGCACTTCCTCATCTGCTTGGAATTACGTAAATGGACCATCACATGCTACCAACTCGCGATTCTTATCAAATAATTTATGCTTCTTCAAACAAGTTGGGTGGTAAAAAAGATTCGTGCAACTCTTATATCGCACTACTTGGATCTTAATCGCTTTTTTAGATGCGGAACACAGTTATACTCTGCGTATATTAGTATTCATACTTCCGGCTACAGTTGGTGACTGTTACCAACGTTTTTACCGGGTCACACCGACCCGAACTGTATCACATTCCCCGTGGTTGATCGATGTTTCCGCGAGGGACTAATTATGCATCACCGTGACGGTGACAATGACTGCCCACCGACATTCATTAAGTGACAAATTTCGTCGGAATGAGTAGGTCCCTAACACCGCTTATCCGATATGTATTAAACTATTCGACAGATCAGACAATTCACCGTACAAAATCGATCGTATCGTCCTAGTTTTCTCACAGTCCTCCAATTTCATTGCTTCGAATAATTACCTTTAAGAAAAGCATTCCTCAAACACCAGAGAGAGATAACGTGCTTATGGGGGCGTTGTTAATGTGGACTACGGGGATAATTCGCTGCCCATCATCTTCCGCCTTGACTTTCACCAGAGTCGCTCCGCTGAACTTTACGCTTATGACTCCATGCGACTTCCCGCCCGTGGCCGTCGTCGAGTCAACCACCGCAAGACAGGTGCCCACATGCGCAAACCTTTAAACGTCTACATACTTAAAGTAAATTGTTTTCCAACCATAGCCTCTCTTGCTCCGTGGTACTCGTACCTACATTACCTTTGTACATTGCTTTAACTCTCTTTCCATCGAGTCTGGCATTTTAGCGGATGGCATTTGTTCTAAGATTGGAAACTGTGTGGCAAAACAGTCTGCAAGTTTTTGTAAATGTATTTTTCTAACTATACGAGGATCGAAGTATTCAACGTAAATGTATTAAATCGTTTTAACCCATAGCCCACTACGTGCAGAACCTTTGAGACTAGGGCATTTACGTGAGTCATACATCCCCAAACAATGCGGAAGTTCGGAATTTGATGTGTATATAGTTGCAGAATAAACTGAAGACAACTGCTCCATGTATTTTCAAGAGTATGTGGTTTGAAATGTACAGGGTAAAAAAATAAAGAATACAAAAATAATGTCGATTCTGTGCAGTGTAGGATCATTTTATTTTTTTACCACAGAACATCGACTGCTGCCAGTCGGGTGATTTTTTTGCGATATCGACAGTCGTGCCGAAATACTCTGTTATTTTCTCACATTAAAAATAACACTCCCTTTTTCCGGCAAAAAATTACTGTTACCAAAACGTGAAAATCGTAAGGGTGTAAGGGTCCATTAGAAACCTAATTGGAATGGAATTCCAATTAGCCAAGAATTGGCTGGAATTGAGAGTTAAAATACAAACCTCCTTTCACGGACAAGAAAGATGTCGATAAAATTTAGAATCAAAATAGTAAACTTACGGTTAGATTACAACAAGCCACTGGGTTATATTTGCACAATCCATCTGATGCCCGAATGGAAAGAATTTAGAGCAGCTATTAAAAAATCTTCCAAGCAATTTTGGTACCCGTTTACTCAAAAAACCATAAAAATACGAAACTAATTTTTTTAAATTTGCTACGTGTAAAGCCAATAGGTTTGCACCTAACACTAACTCTCATGAAAGGAAAGATTCATACTACTACATTCTGCTAGATACATCCGAAAATCCCAGTTTATACTATAGCATTGAGTTTTGTGACAGAAAAACCCTTTGTAAATTTTTGTACGCGGTGGGATTTAGAATTTTCATACTCTCCATTTGGTGAAATTTGTTATAAATCAGTTGATAGTGTGAATTCTTTATGTTGCCACCTCTTGGAAAAATTTAAGCGACGTTGTCTCTTTACGATGCTCGATATTATGCTGCAAACCGGGATCACTGGTTGTGTATGGTAGAACAAAAAAATTATGAGTCATTTTGTGGGCATTTTATTGGCAAATAATAATGGCAAAAACGAAAGTAATAGAAAATGAGACTGGATTGTATAGAGGAGAGTTTTTACGTGTCCTTGGCGGATTTTATACAAATTTTCATAGTATTCTTACCAGGAAAAATGGCAATTTGTCTTACGTAATCATTTCTTTGAAAAGTTAAAAAGATCTGTTAGCGGCGAAGTCAATATTTCAAGCATTACGCGACCTAAAACGCGAACTGTCAAATACTACCGTATATCGGACCGTCCGTCGTGTACAAAAACAATGAACTTCGTACAAAGGAAAACTTGGATTTTTTACGTGTCAATCAAATGGGAAATGCAAAAGATTGTTACGCTATCTGTAAAAAAAATTGCACAAAGCTTTCTTTTTCACAACGGCCAATGTTCAGGTCCGGACTATAGATTTTTGATCTGACAAGTGAAAGAAAAATACATTTAAGGTTTTTAATATATCACGAATTGAACGGTATATGTCACATTTGTCTATAGAATTTCTCGATAAAGCAGTTTATGCATAAAAATTTTCAATACTGGAAAATTCAATTTTAGACAATTTTTTTACAATTAGGAAGCAGAGACAGATAGATAGTGGCAATGATAAAGACAAAGCTAAGAAGCTAAAAACAAGTAGGAAAAGAACACAGGCAATAGTTAGGTCAAGACACTAATCATTTGAATCATAAAAAAATGTACATTGATTGGGAACTTGTGCTACTAATGTGTGCAGCGAAGGATAAAAATCGATATCCCTAATAATAATTGGGAGAAATACAAAAACACTTTTTTCATAATAAAAAAATTATCGAGTCAGAAATTATCGTCCCAGTTACAGTTAAGCATGGAATTATAATTTTGTTTGTTACGTCCTGGCTATTGTTCCTAATATCATTTTTTATTTTTTTTTATTTGTATTCCTTCGTATACCTTCTTCAGGTATTTACGATTTCCCCACTCCCCATCATCCCCTTCCATTTCTTGAGTTCCCCTATCTCTTCCCACTATTTTCTTGAGTTCTCGCCAGAGTGTTACCAGCAGCCATTGTTTTCCTAATGCACTACTGTATCGTATTTGCACGAGGGCACAGGGAAACTGCGGAAAACCTGCGCCGATAAAGGCGGCTATATTTTACTGCCTCCCAGAAAAACTGCCTCCCGCTCAACAGTTAACGCGCAAAGTTGGTGCATAGCTAAGCGGTCACCCATCCAAGCATTGCCCGCGAGAGAAGCTGCTTAATTTGGAAGACCGCCGAAGCCATACACCGACCGCGCGCCCACTGCTGTCGGTTTGTTCCTAATATAATTAATACACCTTTTATCCTATCATTGCAATCAATTCTACAATTCCTAACGCTTTTTCTTAACTCTATGTTCCCACAATATTCTAATTTAATTTATGTATACAAAGAACACCTTCAGACGCTGACTATCCAGTCGCGCCGGATGTACATCCAATTCCTGCCAAATTGTATCCGCTACTCTAACTTTTTGTCCCGTTTCCACTTTTCTGTAGATCCGCTGTCCACACGTGCAGTGCATGATCAGCAGTCTCACGGCTCTTAACTTAAAATCGTATTCACACCTTCTTCATTCTATCAAATTCTTATTTTATCAGTCTTTAATCAATCGTCAATTAAGAAACACGGAATAAAAACGTATTAGTGGAGGCCCAAGAGCCTAACGTTCAATTACAAACGTAATTTATAGTATTTAGTAATTAACGTAAACGACGATAAATGAGAAGTTTTTACCCTTCTCAATTAATTAATTCAAAGTGCTAAATTTGGTACTTGGAATAAAGATTAAACGCGTGTATCAATCCGAAATTTGAGTTTCAACTCTTAATGGAACAAGACCCCCAAAAAAATATATTCCGTTCCAACGTCTCGTTACCTTGGGACGTAACATTGTTAATGATTTTTTAATCAATTTTAAATATTGTACTTTCAGAAAATGTACACTGTGTTACATTCGACATAACTTTAAGTTGCCCTGCTTTTTACCTATGGCTAATTACTCAGGGATACGGGCCAAACGATTTGATTGTTAACAATATTATATTCGACGTTTCGTTGTTCCTTGTTAGAATTAAATTTGAAACGAGCGTATATTTTTATTTCAGAAAATGAAATTTGTAATATATCTTTACCTTGTTTGAAGTTTTCACAACTACTGAAGTTAATTCTGACTGAATAAAAATATCCAGGGGGTTTTTATTTCTCAAGTAACCACTTAGTTCAGAATTAAGTTTTCTTAAATAATCTTACCTATAATCAAAGCGAGATTAACCCATTTAAATGGATGAGAAACATTTAAATTGTAAAAAAGGAAAGAAAACTTCGGAGCTTGAAGAATCACGGTCGTTCCCATTAGACTCCGTATTCTTCAGCTCGGTGATCCGGGCAACTATTGGGGTTTTAATGTCCTAGATATGACCGAGATTTGGAGAATCGAAATTGACTAAAATTATAAAAGTCGTTGCTTAGATACTATCGGGATCGACTTCTTACCCACTTCGTAACTGCGTTACTCCGGGTTAGGAGAGAATGGTCTCGCTAAACTCCAATTAGTCAGAAAAACTCCGATCTCCTATTATTTAACAGATTTCTTCGGTTTAACGTAGTAAGTGTTAAGGGTTTGAAGGCTTAGGCGTCTTAGAGGAAGCCTTGGCTGCAAACTACAGTAGTGGGCCTCTTTTGTTGACTTTGCGCTCTATACACGAACGTAAGTTACTTAATTATATACATCGAGGCTTCGGTAAAACTGATCTTTCGGTCAATCAACGTTGATGACCCTGTCGATGCATGGCTAAACGGTCACTCATCCACAATCCGTAAGGAAAAAGAATTCTGTAGATGGCGGTAGTTTCCTTCTAACATATCGTACATTAAAACCTTGTTAAGTACATATCCAAGCATTATAATTCTGCAATTTTGTAAAGATACACAGTGCATCAAAATAGTGTGAGGTTACAAGAGATCGGTGCACTCAAATCTGTCGCGAGGATGAGTGCTCAACGAAACGACCAGCCCGATTGATAAGAATCATCGATCAAGTCTTGCAATGAGTTATAAACCGGTGTAAATTCGGCGCCCCTTATCGCTAGTGCATTGCGCTGGAGAATGGGTGGAGTTTCGTGAATTTTTGCAGAAGATGGACCATTCCCGTCCAATATAATATTGCATAGTATAGACTCGTTTTCGCCTGAAGCAATGAGGGAGGCAATTGTGTAGATTTTGAAAATGTTCCAGGCGTCATTCGTATTCCTGATATAGTTATGAGGTAATTCGAGGGAAAGGGCAGCAGTTCACGGGTAAGGGATTTTGAAAGGCATTATAATGATGATAATGTCGAGATTTCGAAACGTACTTGATATCATCAGTCTTGCTCGCCGGAGTGGCTCAGTTTCGACTCGAGCTCCCGTGTCGACGGTTTTTCCGTCGATCGCTCTCGCGCTCGGCATCCGTAGCGTAGACTATACGGTACAGGTTCTCGTTCGCTGTGAATTTTATTCCCGAAATAAAATCAGTGTTCTCGTGAATTATTTAATGCAGTTTAGTTCATTATACTCTCGATCATAGTTCTTTGGGTTACGGTTCTCGCTCCGCCAGTTAAAAGAAAAAATTTCGGTGAGTCGTTCTCGTTTAGTTAATTATTTAATCGATGAAATTTATTGAAGATCTTGCGCAATGAAATATTTGTGCAGCTATCGTTGAGCTTGGGATACGAGTTATCATTAACGATCTCGATGGTTT
This sequence comes from Clistopyga incitator, assembly GCA_947507545.1. Classification (NCBI taxonomy): domain Eukaryota; kingdom Metazoa; phylum Arthropoda; class Insecta; order Hymenoptera; family Ichneumonidae; genus Clistopyga; species Clistopyga incitator. The sequence continues at coordinate 4,916,643 of OX382172.1, read as the reverse complement.
ACGCTGGCTCTCGTATCTTAATCAAACTATGCAATTTATTAATCTTGCTCTTGTACATTTTTGGAAATTTATTGAAATTCTCGTTATTAAAGATTTCGTTGAAATGCAGCTATTTACTGGGACATACCTCGACTATACATCTCTACCACATTAGACCAAAAAGTCTGAGCGGCCGTGCATTTCCGCAACTGTTCACTCCCGTGAGTACATTCAGTTGCGTTCGTTAACTTTACGCCGGCCAACAATTAACTAAGCTACCAATTTTTTCAATTATAGTTCTTGATCGTTAGTTTTACTTCGATCTTTCGATTCTATTAGAATCGAGCCCGCTTAGCTTGATTCTCCGGGCATACCGTTAATACGGATGAAACAAAAATTAGCGGGCACCCACCAGGGTTACGGGAGTGTGAACGAGGGTGGACGGCCGAAAGTGACAATATCGTGTTGCAGTTCCCGAATGAATTTTAGTTTTCGAGTGTGCCCACGAAAAACACGTCACAAATTGTTTTGAAATGTTCAAAATCACATAAAAATAAACCCCCACTGCCGAATGATCCAAATTCGATCCCAAAGGTCGCATCGCTTTGTTCAATTTTGAGACCAAATTTCAGCCCGATAGGTGAAAAAATGTACTGGGTTTCACAGATTTTCCGATCACCATAAGTGGCAGTTTTAACGACCCTGAGGCTATACTGCACGCCATAACTGTGATGCGATCTTTTTGTTCCCTTTCATACCCGGAGTGCCACATTCGATTCTAGTAGGAAGAGTTTTTTGGAGAATCTTCGTATAGTTTAACCCGGTCTTGACGGAATTAGAGACCTGATCAGCGGTCAGATGTTCTGCTTCTATGAGATCTGAAAATGCCACTTTGTATTTCTCTGCAGCGGCGACATCAGCTGATACTTTTTCGCCACACACTGAGAGCAACGGGTGTTGTGACGTTGCTTCCATCTCGACAGCCAACCTTCGCTCGTCTGAAACTTTTCTTGTCCTCTCAAGGACGCGTGAAATTTCAGTGCTTGCGTTCGTAGAAGAAGCCCGCTGAGAGGTACACCTGCAGCTCGCTTCTATGTGTACCAAATTCATAATGATTGGTCTACGACAACGTTTTTCGGTTTGCAAATGCGGGGTTTGAAAATGGCATCTTGTCGTTCTTTCCATAACCTCACTGTCGAGGGATGGACCCCCAAATCAGTGGCGACGTGCGACGCGGTTATTTAAACTTCGGAGAGCTTTAATTTTGATCTTAACGTCACCAATTTACGACACTTCGCTTCATACGTTTTCACAGCCGCGCAATTTGTGGTTAAGAAGCTGTCACAGGTGCGAAGAAAACAAGCGTAACCAGCAGCCGTAAGCAAAACAAGCGCATAACCGGCACACGAAAATGCCGATATGCGCGCGCATAGAATTGCAGCGTGGTGGGGGAACCTTCCCCTCGCGGCGCGGTATTTTCAAAAAAGAGCGCAGGAGAAACGTGCCTCTACGAAGCGCCTTTATAGAGAGATTCGACTGTAACATATTTCTTCATAAAGATAGCTTTGCAAAATACCAAAAATAATGGGAAAGCAATTTGCAGATTTGCAAGACTTTGACAAAAATAGCAGCAAGCAATAACTCATGAAAATTAGCAATTGTATGCCTGCCTATAAAAACTAAGTTCGAAGCCTTAACTTGGAAACATTTCTAGTTGTTCGGTTATTTAGACAGATACATTTTTATATATTGATATGCTTTCTCACATGCGATTCAATTAAATTTTGTAATGGCGTAGGCACGCAGAACCAAGTAACCAAGCAGAACATTTTTTTAAATCTTTTGTTTTTACAGCTAACAGGGCTGCTACTGACCCTCTTCGTGTTCTGCGGTCGCTTGGAAGATGCTTCTGCAAAGTCAACGACACAGACCGCGATGAACGAAGAATTACTAAGGCGCGCTGCGCTGCAACTCGACAGGTTGTCTGCCTTCCGCACGGTGGCGGAGCCTCACGAAACCGTTGCGTCTTCACAGTCGGAAGATAACAAGTATGAGGAAGTTGCGACAGATACTCAGAAGACGGAGGACATACATACAGTTCAAAAGAGAATCGATGAACTAAGGGCTTCTGCATCTGCGTTACTTCAAGAGCCCAGCTACCAGGCTATGATGCAAGACAGAATAAAACGATCATTTATTTCGGGAATAGCGAATAAGCTTGTCGGTGGCGTCGTTGGTGCAGCGAGTGGGGCATCACGTGGTATCGCAGGGCTTTCCTCTTCCAACACACCAAGCGAATATGGATCGTACGGACATTCGGTCAGTATATAATAGAAAATACACATATGCAAATTATATCAATAGTTGGAACCTTCTCGCCAACACAGACATTTATTTATTTATTTACACTGTTCTTTATCTTATTTTTCGGTATTATTAATGATAGTTAGATTGTTCATTTGGAGAACTAGTTCTAGAGTGCAAGGTATTGTAAGTCCGCATACTCAAGGTATTAGAGACGGTTTAAGCAAAGAATGATTTCTTATCCGATGTTTTGGTTCTATGTATGTGGACCCTCGTCAGATATTGTTTTATTCCACCCTGTGCACAATGTAACATCAATCATTTTTTTTTTAGCGCGCGCTTTTAGTTATCATTTTCATCTGTAGTTAATATTTTTATTGGACAGATGCAATAAAGCGAAGCTACTTACGCCTATTTGGAAATAACCATGATGTTACATTGAACGTAAAGCTGTGTACAAGACTGCAGGTGTTGCTTGGAACGTGTCGGTTCCATGCAAGTCGGTGATTAATTACATTATTAGTCACATGTCAATTTTCGATCGGGAATTCTAATGAATAACTGCATTGTATCCGACTATTTCAATGAACATATGAAGCATTCTCCGTCGATTCAGTCACTTTTTTTCGACACTTTCTGATCTGATCCATAATTGGTTATATCCAAATATCACTGAATGGTAATCTGTGTGAAGTTTTGCAGATTTTCAAAAACAATATTTTAGACGATGCCGATTTTTCAACTTGATGTTCCTGAAAAACATGGTTACAAATACGCGTTGTTTTTTCCCTAACTTTCGAGTGCAATGTTTGAAATAATTGTCACGTTATGCTGAGTATGTTTATTTACTGAAAAAAACGGAGGACTTATTTCTTTATTCAAAAACGGATTTTATTTTTGTTGGACTGAAACAATTGTAAAGTGTTTGTGCGTGACCATTGACATCGCAAAAAATCGCCATAGTGGAACGGATTAATGTTCCGGTATAAAAAAAAATATTCGTGTGATACTTTCGAAAAACAGAGGGAATTATATTTTATTATTCAAACTAGTGTATGGTTTCTTCAGCCTTTTAAATTTCAATCTATTCCATCCTATTCCATTTAACCCTCACTTGTGGCCGTAGCCGATTCTCCTCTCCCTACATCACATTTCCGCACGAATTTAGGGAAACTGCGGAAAACTTGTGCTGATACACGGAAATAAATAGATCCGAGAATACACGTGCCACTCTTAGAAAATATGGTAAAGTGATGACACATGGGCCTTGTTGCAATAGCTTCTATAAAACATTACGGGTTACGATACGTATTTGTAATCGTTCTGAAATCGCTTGATAACAGGAACGACTAATTCCTTAACAGTACAGTGATACAATCTATTTAATATTTGTCTAAAAAATGAAAACATTGTATTAATTCCTATTTATATAGGACTTATTAGTACCAATTTAAACTCTTTTCCTATATTTTTGTGAAATTAATAACATGTAGGGTTTCTTGCAATTCGCAAAGAATAATATTATTGAGAGCGATACTAGAAATGTATGTGTGCTAGAGAGAAATAATGACAAAATTTTATTTCACATTGAGATACAAAAATAACTTTCACAGCATATGCATCTGAATAATCTCAAATTCGGGTAACACATGGGCCAGAGCGTTCAGTGACTACCTCTCAAGCTGGAGAGAATACACACCCATCAGGCATTACAAACTACACGCCATGATCAAACACTAAAATCTTTCAAAACGTCCCTGTCGGATCACCGCAACTTCAAAACAACCGAGAAACGACGGTTGGAAAACGCCATGAAAATAACCGCTTTGTAACCGCTATTCAACCATTTTAGTAGTTTCCGGTAGTGCCCGTTGAAACGCCGTATGATGGTTGTCTATGGGATATTGCTACCGTAAATCAACCAGTTTCCAACCGACCCTATTTTTCTTCTCAAAATCAAAACTGATATCGGTTGTTTCATAGTCGTTTTGTGGTAGTTTGTACGGCCAAAGGCAACCGGTCGTTTTGCGGTCGAAAAGTGGTTGTGTCCACGGTTGCCTAATCCGACAGGGCCCTGTCGGATCAACGCAACTTCAAAACAACCGAGAAACGACGGTTGGAAAACGCCATGAAAATAACCGCTTTGTAAACGCTATTCAACCATTTTAGTAGTTTCCGGTAGTGCCCGTTGAAACGCCGTATGATGGTTGTCTATGGGATATTGCTACCGTAAATCAACCAGTTTCCAACCGACCCTATTTTTCTTCTCAAAATCAAAACTGATATCGGTTGTTTCATAATCGTTTTGTGGTAGTTTTTACGGCCAAAGGCAACCGGTCGTTTTGCGGTAGAAAAGTGGTTGTGTTCACGGTTGCCTAATCCGACAAGGCTCCCTACATCACATTTGCGCACGAACTCAGGGAAACTGCGGAAAACTTGTGCTGATACACGGAAATAAATGGATCCGAGAATATACGTGCCACTCTTAGAAAATATGGTAAAGTGATGACACATGGGCCTTGTTGCAATAGCTTCTATAAAACATTACGGGTTACGATACGTATTTGTAATCGTTCTGAAATCGCTTGATAGCAGGAACGACTAATTCCTTAACAGTACAGTGATACAATCTATTTAATATTTGTCTAAAAAATGAAAACATTGAATTAATTCTTATTTATATAGGACTTATTAGTACCAATTTAAACTCTTTTCCTATATTGTTGTGAAATTAATAACATGTAGGGTTCCTTGCAATTCGCAAAGAATAATATTGTTGAGAGCGATACTAGAAATGTATGTGTGCTAGAGAGAAATAATGACAAAATTTTATTTCACATTGAGATACAAAAATAACTTTCACAGCATATGCATCTGAATAATCTCAAATTCGGGTAACACATGGGCCAGAGCGTTCAGTGACTACTTCTCAAGCTGGAGAGAATACACACCCATCAGGCATTACAAACTACACGCCATGATCAAACACTAAAATCTTTCAAAACGTCCCTGTCGGATCACCGCAACTTCAAAACAACCGAGAAACGACGGTTGGAAAACGCCATGAAAATAACCGCTTTGTAACCGCTATTCAACCATTTTAGTAGTTTCCGGTAGTGCCCGTTGAAACGCCGTATGATGGTTGTCTATGGGATATTGCTACCGTAAATCAACCAGTTTCCAACCGACCCTATTTTTCTTCTCAAAATCAAAACTGATATCGGTTGTTTCATAGTCGTTTTGTGGTAGTTTGTACGGCCAAAGGCAACCGGTCGTTTTGCGGTCGAAAAGTGGTTGTGTCCACGGTTGCCTAATCCGACAGGGCCCTGTCGGATCAACGCAACTTCAAAACAACCGAGAAACGACGGTTGGAAAACGCCATGAAAATAACCGCTTTGTAAACGCTATTCAACCATTTTAGTAGTTTCCGGTAGTGCCCGTTGAAACGCCGTATGATGGTTGTCTATGGGATATTGCTACCGTAAATCAACCAGTTTCCAACCGACCCTATTTTTCTTCTCAAAATCAAAACTGATATCGGTTGTTTCATAATCGTTTTGTGGTAGTTTTTACGGCCAAAGGCAACCGGTCGTTTTGCGGTAGAAAAGTGGTTGTGTTCACGGTTGCCTAATCCGACAAGGCTCCCTACATCACATTTGCGCACGAACTCAGGGAAACTGCGGAAAACTTGTGCTGATACACGGAAATAAATGGATCCGAGAATATACGTGCCACTCTTAGAAAATATGGTAAAGTGATGACACATGGGCCTTGTTGCAATAGCTTCTATAAAACATTACGGGTTACGATACGTATTTGTAATCGTTCTGAAATCGCTTGATAGCAGGAACGACTAATTCCTTAACAGTACAGTGATACAATCTATTTAATATTTGTCTAAAAAATGAAAACATTGAATTAATTCTTATTTATATAGGACTTATTAGTACCAATTTAAACTCTTTTCCTATATTGTTGTGAAATTAATAACATGTAGGGTTCCTTGCAATTCGCAAAGAATAATATTGTTGAGAGCGATACTAGAAATGTATGTGTGCTAGAGAGAAATAATGACAAAATTTTATTTCACATTGAGATACAAAAATAACTTTCACAGCATATGCATCTGAATAATCTCAAATTCGGGTAACACATGGGCCAGAGCGTTCAGTGACTACTTCTCAAGCTGGAGAGAATACACACCCATCAGGCATTACAAACTACACGCCATGATCAAACACTAAAATCTTTCAAAACGTCCCTGTCGGATCACCGCAACTTCAAAACAACCGAGAAACGACGGTTGGAAAACGACATGAAAATAACCGCTTTGTAACCGCTATTCAACCATTTTAGTAGTTTTCGGTAGTGCCCGTTGAAACGCCGTATGATGGTTGTCTATGGGATATTGCTACCGTAAATCAACCAGTTTCCAACCGACCCTATTTTTCTTCTCAAAATCAAAACTGATATCGGTTGTTTCATAGTCGTTTTGTGGTAGTTTGTACGGCCAAAGGCAACCGGTCGTTTTGCGGTCGAAAAGTGGTTGTGTCCACGGTTGCCTAATCCGACAGGGCCCTGTCGGATCACCGCAACTTCAAAACAACCGAGAAACGACGGTTGGAAAACGCCATGAAAATAACCGCTTTGTAAACGCTATTCAACCATTTTAGTAGTTTCCGGTAGTGCCCGTTGAAACGCCGTATGATGGTTGTCTATGGGATATTGCTACCGTAAATCAACCAGTTTCCAACCGACCCTATTTTTCTTCTCAAAATCAAAACTGATATCGGTTGTTTCATAATCGTTTTGTGGTAGTTTGTACGGCCAAAGGCAACCGGTCGTTTTGCGGTAGAAAAGTGGTTGTGTTCACGGTTGCCTAATCCGACAAGGCTCCCTACATCACATTTGCGCACGAACTCAGGGAAACTGCGGAAAACTTGTGCTGATACACGGAAATAAATGGATCCGAGAATATACGTGCCACTCTTAGAAAATATGGTAAAGTGATGACACATGGGCCTTGTTGCAATAGCTTCTATAAAACATTACGGGTTACGATACGTATTTGTAATCGTTCTGAAATCGCTTGATAGCAGGAACGACTAATTCCTTAACAGTACAGTGATACAATCTATTTAATATTTGTCTAAAAAATGAAAACATTGAATTAATTCTTATTTATAGAGGACTTATTAGTACCAATTTAAACTCTTTTCCTATATTGTTGTGAAATTAATAACATGTAGGGTTCCTTGCAATTCGCAAAGAATAATATTGTTGAGAGCGATACTAGAAATGTATGTGTGCTAGAGAGAAATAATGACAAAATTTTATTTCACTTTGAGATACAAAAATAACTTTCACAGCATATGCATCTGAATAATCTCAAATTCGGGTAACACATGGGCCAGAGCGTTCAGTGACTACTTCTCAAGCTGGAGAGAATACACACCCATCAGGCATTACAAACTACACGCCATGATCAAACACTAAAATCTTCCAAAACGTATACTGAAGAGGATCCAGATCTGGGTGGAAGCGTTTAGAAATAAAGAAATTTAATTGTTAGAGCTGGCTGCCGATAACCGACAATCCACCAACTCATCATTGTAATTCGGCCACAGCATCATAACATCAAGTTTATGTTAAAGTTAAAGATTTACCCATAGGTTGTGACACAGATTCCATCAGAAAACACTGGTCGAACGTGTATGCGCTTGAACTAGATTTTCCCAGTGATCTCATTTTCAGTTGAGTACGGTCTCTTTACAGGATGTATACATGGGGCATTCCATACCAACTCAATCGGTATCTGACCCTCGACCTCTTGGATTTTAACCCTGATTTTGTTATGTTATTTTTCTATCTCGAAACGGCAACCACAATTTTTATTTAAAATTTTTATGGACAATTTATATACTTATGATCATTTACAATTGAAACACCGATGAACCATTTTTTCAAACTGAAAAAATTCTCGTAAAATCTCTATCAGATATCAATATTTTTTAGCTCAAGCCCAAAGTGGACTGAATCTTTTTATTTTTTACAAATTTACGTTTTCATTTTTTGCAAGTTCTTTCACCGCAGACTACATCTGTTCTGGATTTTTTAAACCAAACATTTTTTTTTTACAAAAGACTAGTCGCGTTTACCATTGAAAATGTCTCGACATTTATTATTGTGAACACACAATTTTTGTGAAGCTTCTGAGATTTTCAAATTATGGCCTTTAATATATTTGTTATAAATAATTATATGGTTAAAAGTAAAAAATTATAATAAAATTTTACAGACAAAAAACACGTTGATATTTTTGAAAATAATTCTCCGAATTCTAAGGTTCATAAAAACGTTCAAGCGATAGCGTGCAATGCAAGGGTTTTTATACTCATCGGAATTTTCCCTATTTTATTGAAAGAAAAAAAAAAAATGGAAGCGAGGTCCGGCCCATTTTAGTCCTAAGAAATATTGATATCTGATACGGCATTTATGAGTATTTTTTTAGATAAAAAAACAAAATAGCCTTCAGGATTTTCGTTATAAATAATCATGAGCATATAAATTGTTTTTAAAAAATCTAATAAAAATTATAGATGCTGCTTAACGATGGAACAATAACATGAAAAAGCAGGGATAAAATTCAAAAGGTCGAGGGTTAGACTCAGATCGAGACTTTCGTGCTTAACTGCGGAATGCGATAGTAATTTACACAGAATAAATTATGCAAGTATCAAACTTTTTTTTGAAAGGTGCGAAGCACAAATGCGGAAATTATCGCCGCTTCCGCGTCACTTCGGACGGTTGTAGCATTAATATACCTCTTCAGAACAAAAAGAAAAACATCATCAACTTCCGGCAAAGTGTAATGAATGATTTCTCAATTTCATGGTGAATCTGACATCCACCGTTATGTGGTTCAGGAATATCAGCACAAACTAATTTAGCCGGATAAATTGGATGCACAGGAAGGCACGTTCATCACGGACCGAATGAAGTGAACTTTATGTCGTGGAGTCAATTATTTTTCTTGCAGTATTCTGGGAGATTGATTCATGTTGCAGCATGAAAGAAAAAGGTCAGGTTCTTCGCATCGTTATTTTAGCAATCTAGTCAAGTAAGTTAATTAAATGAGATCAGAGTACGTTACTTTTATTAGAACCATTGTTTTATAGGTCAAAGTATATTCAATTGTCAGACTTTGAATGTTGGCGGCTGCGAAAGTTTACGATTTGGGAGTAAAAAAATGAAAATGAAAGTGTATTATTAAAAATCAATATTTTCCTGACGTTCGATTATTGTTGTACCCGGAACCTCAAACGAAACGGCCCCCACTGGCGATTTTTTTTTGGGACATCAACATATGGGCCCCAAGATTTTGTCATTGTTTAAACCGAAAACAAAACAGCCGTCGTTGAAGAAGAAAAAAATCCGTTTTTTAGCTCAACATTACCACAATAATGAATGTATTCAAAATATTTAGTTTGAAAGCTAAAATGAAACCAAAACTTTATTGCAGATACGTTTTTTTTCTTTCTGTAATTTCATCTTCCAGAGACGTATGAAGATCATACACGAACGTGTTGTCTGAAATAGTGGATAAAAAATCTAGGAAATATTTACGGCGGATACCTTTCAGTGTTACTTTGATGTTAGAAATTATAGCGCAGATTAAAGGCAACCGAAAAAAAGTGGCCCACTTGTTGCGTTATGCTGCATACAAAATGTATATCTCCCAGGCGTGGCTGTTCTGTAACTGCTGCCAACTGAACAAGGAATAGGGAGAAAATTATAAACATACACTTAAGAATATCATGATTGTAATCGTATCTACCGTACAGTTTGGAAGTAGTCGATATACAAATTGATATATCGAGGAATTCCGTAGATAATTCCGGTACGCATGTGTGTCGTTCAACTTACGATATATTGAAACCCTTAAATGCATGTTCTTTTCTAACTTGCTAGATCGAAAATCTATAGTCCGGACCTTAATATACCTCTCGTGAAATAAAACGTTATTGCGCACTTTTAGAGATGACGCAACGGTTTTTTGTGTTCCTCATTTGTTTAACACGTAGAAAATCGAATCCTCCCTTTGGACGAAAATCATTATTTTTGTACACGATAGACGGTGTTATTTATGATAGCATTTGATAGCTCGAATGACTACGTTTAATTCTATGTGTCCTAAAACATTTTAGACCGCATAGTGTCCTAAAACATTTTAGATCGCATAGAGTCCTAAAAGATTTTAGACCGCATAGTGTCCTAGATATCGCGGACCACCCTTCAAAAAAAAGTCTTCTGCGATGCCCATTGTTGTTCGAAAACAGATCATCTGAAATCAAAAAGCCAAATAGATTTAGGTTTTCTATCATACTCTCTAGTCGAAGGATTCAATAAAATAATGATTTTTTAACAAAATGGTCCCCGATTATGATTGATCAAATTTTCGGTGAAAAAAACACAACGTTTTTCTTAATATAGTAGAAAATATGCGTAAAAACAATCCTTCGAATATATACATAACTAGAATAGAATGTGCAAAATGACATATTGCAAGTATATTTGAATCTCGAATACCCTATGGTGTATGTGGTATACCAATAATCTGTTGATGTTATTTCATTTATAACCATACCTTTATCTTGAAATCTTTACATTTCCATGAGTTGGGGTCAAACGGATGTTTGATAATAGTATTTTGAATAACTTAAAATTTGATATCAAATCTAGTTAACTATTGACTATTTGAAAAACTATTTGATGATTCCATTGCCATATCTTACCATCCATATATTTCTTTATAGGTCGTTGCCCTTTGCCTAATTGCGATTTCTGTTGACAGTATCAAACCAAATTCGATCTAGTTCACTAATGACTGTTTGAAAAACTATTGGATGATTTCATTGCCATGTCTTACCATTCATATATTTGTTTATATGCCGTTGCCCTTTGTCTAATTGCAATTTCTGTTGACAGTATCAAACCAAATTCGATATTGGTGACTTTGCGAAAGCAATCATCAACACACTCATACAAGCGATCAAGGCAGTTGGCGGTGGTGCAATAGCTGGTGGTGGTGCGTTAGTCAAGGGCGGAGGATACCTCGTGTCAGCGAAGGGACAAATTATAAGCTCTGCGGGAAGCGCTATCACTTCGCTAGGAAAGTCGATAGCGAGCAGCGCTATAATTGCTTCACCTAAACCGGTCTATGGGCATCCAGGATATTCGTATAGTCCACATGCCCCAACGGGACCAAGTAAGTTGCTTTTTTTTTATTATTAGGCATAGTCATTTCCATGGCACTTCCTTACTGTACTTACACTAGATCATAAGATTGATATCTTATTATTACTTCTGATATACATTGTTTTAAAAGTAATCCATAACTACGTTTCAAAAATATCACAGTGCTCATCTTCTCGGTTGTGTATCCGTTGTGGAATATCGAGGAAGCTAGGACATCCACAAAATTCATTTGAAATTATCGACTCATTTCTACACTAACTGATTTTACCGCTCCATCCCCTTACGTCGAAATACTTGGGAAATATGTATTTTTTTGCCCCAGGGAATGATTTTTTCTGAAGGGGTCGTAGTAGTATTTCAGAAAAAGCACATAGAAAAATTCTATTGGTTCCTAACCGGGAATCGAACCCGGACCCACTGCGTGTGAGACACGACTCTATCCACTGTGTCACTGCCTTCTTTCTTATTCTATATGCCTTTCTTCAGATATCTCAAGACAAGCAAAATATATAATAGTAATTGTTAAGAAGAGCTTGAAAGTTGTACATTTGCACAACATAAAAATAAACAAAACGAATTTATATTTATTACAAATTCTAATAACATATTGATAGTATGGTATCTTATTATAACTTCTGATATACATTGTTTTAAAAGTAATCCATAACTACGTTTCAAAAATATCACAGTGCTCATCTTCTCTGTTGTGTATCCCTTTCGAAATATCGAAGAAGCTAGGACATCCACAAAATTCATTTCAAATTATCGACTCATTTCTACACTAACTGATTTTACCGCTCCATCGCCTTACGTCGAAATACTTGGAAAATATGTATTTTTTTGCCCCAGGGAATGATTTTTTCTCAAGGGGTCGTAGTAGTATTTCAGAAAAAGCACATAGAAAAATTCCATTGGTTCCTAACCGGGAATCGAACCCGGACCCACTGCGTGTGAGACACGACTCTATCCACTGTGTCACTGCCTTCTTTCTTATTCTATATGCCTTTCTTCAGATATCTCAAGACAAGCAAAATATATAATAGTAATTGTTAAGAAGAGCTTGAAAGTTCTACATTTGCACAACATAAAAATAAACAAAACGAATTTATATTTATTACAAATTCTAATAACATATTGATAGTATGGTATCTTATTATAACTTCTGATATACATTGTTTTAAAAGTAATCCATAACTACGTTTCAAAAATATCACAGTGCTCATCTTCTCGGTTGTGTATCCCTTTCGAAATATCGAAGAAGCTAGGACATCCACAAAATTCATTTCAAATTATCGACTCATTTCTACACTAACTGATTTTACCGCTCCATCCCCTTACGTCGAAATACTTGGAAAATATGTATTTTTTTGCCCCAGGGAATGATTTTTTCTGAAGGGGTCGTAGTAGTGTTTCAGAAAAGGCATATAGAAAAATTTCATTGGTTCCTAGCCGGGAATCGAACCCTGTACTGTACTTACACTAGATCCCCGAGTCGAAATTTTTCAACCGTCAGTGAGTGTAAAAACACTCAGAGACCATCATTTGAACGCCTGGACCTTCAGATATCCTCCATCAGCCGTATAGACCCTTACTATGAATTGCCTTTCACTGTATACACCGTATACACTCCTCATTGACCCACTAAACCAGCACTTTGAATTTCTTATATACCGTATTACACCGTCTACGCCCTCGATGCTCCTCTGATACCCAAATAACCCGCTTTTCAAATATCTCACCGTATTTTTTACATATGTTGTATGTCGATCTGCAGATTCTTTTTACAATCGACCTGTTAACTGCGTATGCATCACATATTTAATGCTTGTTCAATGCATTACTTATAAAAAATATGCTATAAAAATTTGGCCGTCGACGTGCGCGTAAACAGAAACTACACACAAGTTTTCTACCGGAGTCGCATAAAAATTCTCTTTGTGACATTTGTGTATGTAAGCGAGAGGGACACGTAGTCCACACCCGCCGTAAGCGTTAATGTATTATCGGATAGCATTTATCTACTCTCTGAATTTAAAAAAGTAGAAATTCACTTTTTCGAAGTCAATACTCACCTCTTTATAAAGTTTATAAGGGAACCTCACCAAAAGTGACTATTGACTTTTCGAAAAAGTCAATATAATACACTTGCAAAACAGTTTAAAATTTAACTTTTTTTAAGTTGCAATTTTTTTTTCATACCTAAAAAAGTGAAAATATATATATTTCGTCTCGAGGATTATTTATTGAGACACTGTCAGTAGTATTGGATGGGGGGCGAAACGGTTTCTGTCGATGAAAATTTTTACTAAAAATTTGAAAAAGTAAAATTTTTACTAAAAATTTTACTTTTTTTAAGTGACATATTTTTTTACTCCTTTCAAAGTGGAGTTAATTCTAAACAAGTGAAATTAAATCTTTCACTTTGAAAAAATTGAAATTTAAACTTAAGTTTTGTTTTACTTTGGAAAAAGTAAAGTTCAGCTTGCCAAAATAATTTTTTTTTTCTGAACCTTAAATGTTGTTGAAAAATTTGGGCTCTGGTGGGCCCTCTTAAGGATGCGCGTTATTCTGTTGGCGGTGCGTCTTGAAGCATTAGCGCGATGTAACTGAAGAACGCGTTTAGACAGGCAACAATGTGCGCTCTCACTCTCTCTATAACACTTAGGAGTTTTCGCGCCAGGACATAAACTTTTTGTTCTCTGCGACTCCCCATCTTTCTTCATCTATCTCTCGGTATCATTTGCTTCCACTCCAACTATGCCATTTGGACGTTCTAAATCAGCAAGTACTCGGTAGCGTAGTCGGTAGCGGTAGCGTTGTTAGGAAGTTAGGTAGGCAGGGTCGTCAGTTCGAATCTCGGTATAGGTAGAAATTTTATTTGATGGAAACTGTTTCTCCCCATCCAATACTACTGACAATGTCTTAATAAATAATCCCCGCGACTAATATATTTTTTTTCACTTTTTTAGGAATTGAAAAAAAATTCAACTTAAAAAAATGACAACGGTGTATACGCGTATACACGTATACGCGTATAGACGTGAACCAAGGGTTCACAGCGGTAAAAGGCGGCCCAGCAGCATTTTATTCGTGGATGGTGAGGCGGGTCTGTGGAGGGTATTCTTCGCCGTTTTTCATTGTAAACTGTTCTCAAATGGACATAAGTTCCTAGTTTACAATGAAAGGCGGGTTTAATTTACACGCGAATCGAGCCTAACTTTCACTCGCTTTACCAGTCATCATAGTGTCGATATTTCGACGGTGAACGACGGTGAAAGAAGGTTTAAATTTCGACTCGGGTCATAAGATTGATATCTTATTATAACTTCTGATATACATTGTTTTAAAAGTAATCCATAACTGCGTTTCAAAAATATCACAGAGCTCATCTTCTCGGTTGTTTATCTCTTTCGGAATATCGAAGAAGCTAAGACATCCACAAAATTCATTTCAAATTATCAACTCATTTCTACACTAACTGATTTTACCGCTCCAACCCCTGACGTCGAAATACTTGGAAAATATGTATTTTTTTGCCCCAGGGAATGATTTTTTCTCAAGGGGTCGTAGTAGTATTTCAGAAAAAGCACATAGAAAAATTCCATTGGTTCCTAGACGGAAATCGAACCTGGACCCACTGCGTGTGAGACGCGACTCTATCCACTGTGCCACTGCCTTCTTTCTTATTCTATATGCCTTTCTTCAGATATCTCAAGACAAGCAAAATATATAATAGTAATTGTTAAGAAGAGCTTGAAAGTTGTACATTTGCACAACAAAAAAATAAACAAAACGAATTTCTATTTATTACAAATTCTAATAACATAGTGATAGTATGGTTTTTTGAAGTTTCTGTAATCTATGGTAATTTCTCAGGTCATGATCTGACCTACGACGGTCCACCTCCTAGTGCCGATGCTTACGCTGGTCCCGAGGACGGTTACAACGCGGGACACTCGAGTTACGCTGCGCCCTCGAACGGTACGTCGACTCAGCATTTATCAACTTCAGAAACATTATAACAATCAGGTGCAAATGAAACGACATACACACTTTCCTTCGATTACCATATTTGATTGCTGCAAATCAAAATACTGTGATGTTCCTAATGCTGGATCTGCTATATTGATTTGTGTGTACCATTATGTCAACCTGCGACATAATCGACACACGAGTCGAGAATCACCTATGTCGCAATTGTCCCACACTTTATTTCTTTGAGAACTTGCATGAGAAGGTTCGTTTTCGAGTTTTAGTGACCTTTTTTTTTTTAATACTCCATGTGTGCATTATCAAGCTGACAAGAAGACAAGTGAACGACACTTTACAAGCGACTTAACGCATACGTCGAACAACCAATCACATAAAATATAAGAGAAATCGAACTTTTCACGCGAGTGTTTAAGAAAGATTAATTTCCTAAAGAAACACTGAGAATACGGTATAGTTCTCACACTAACTAACTGCCAGCTGCATGCAGTTTAGTTATAGGAGCTATGGGTATAGTCGTGGTAACAATACGAGTATAGCTGTGGCAGCAATACGGTTGAAAGGCAGTGCGGTACTTCCGCCATCTTTCCACCACCTCAAAATTTTGAAACCTATATTCTCCCAAAATACTAGGCCGTGAGAGCTGAAATTTTGATAGAATGTTCAGAAGTATTGCAGTATTGGGCTAGTGTTTGGGTTTTTCGATACTCAAAGCCGTTTGTTCAAGAGAATCAAAACCAAAATGGTGCGACAGAGATCCGTATAGCTCCTACAGCTATACAGATCGGTACAGCGGTATTGCTCGTACAAGGGAACTATGTTCAGTGCTGGTGTTCCGCTGTGGTAGCTGAACAATAATAGCACGGCTGTGCGAACAATCCGAATGATAGTTACAACAGCTGGATATCTAGTTAGAACAACAATACCGTTTTCTCAGTGAAGATCCCAAAATTAACCTAACAAAATATAACTTTCATTATCTATCAGCGCTAAAATTCTACTGTATATAATAAAGAACAATGTGTCGGATGAACCATGGCTCAGAACTGCGACCAGGAAATCCGGCACGTTATAATCTTTTTTTATGAACAATAATTTTCTAATTGAAATCATGTTTTATCAAGCTTTTCAAAAAAGACCTTTGTTTCACGAAGATATTAGAATATGTTAGGTTACTGCTTTAAATTATCGAGTTTCCGGAAAATTGCGTTTGAAATCGGTTTTGGCTACATTACAGGTATGTAATTGGGTCAGCAGAGGAGGTGAAGGTTGTTTCAGAGCATTCATGGTGGATGAGTAAGGGTTTGTTCGAACTAGCTTGATGATCTGTTAAATGTGAATATTTATTTAATGCCAATTTGAGAGTCGCTGTCAGAATTATATTAATTTTGAATGCGCTAACCGTATTCAACCTTGACAGAAGCACAAATATCGTAAGAATTGTGGTAGCAATTAATATATACTTCTATGATTATCCAACAAATCCTTTCGCAGATGATTAGTCTATGTATACCAAAACGCGTAACCCCGAAATATATCAGACGTGCAATAAAACAAAATAACATCTAATAAATCAGTTGGGTATTGCTGCTTACATAATAAGAGGACTAACAAAAACTATTAATAAACGAAAGCAAATTAAAACCCTAACTAAATACTAATAAAAATAAAGTTAACGACCCGACTTACTGACGTCACGTTTACAGACGACGGCGTGGACGACCATGCGGGTATCCTCATCGTTAAGGAGACGAAACCTGGGGACGGGCTCGACAATCATCCTCCGTCATCATCATCAATACACGAGTCCAATCCAAATCTGTCGGCACTAGAGGACAGTTTTGGAGGTCCACCTAAAGACCCTAGCAGTATAATCACGAAAATTACTGGAATTTTCAACTCTGGTCAGTTGCCTGTCAGCGATCAGGATCACCGGGAAGAACACATTGATTACTATCCGGAACACAATGATCAGCAACCACCTTCGTCGGTCTCAACTTACGAATCTAGTTATCAATCTAATCATGACACGGGCAATGGTGACAGCACGAATTATCAGCCTGAGGGTCAAATCTACGATTCCTATGGCATGAAAACACAGCCGTACTCAGCACAATATACAAGTAGTCATACACAGAGTCATCAGGGTAATCAGGATCATCAGCCACTCCCATTGACGACATTGAATACACACCTAGAGGTTCCAAAACCTCAGACACCGACTGACTTCAAGGCTATTTCGTCTTCCGCGGACTATCATTACCATAGTAATAATCAGCATTCGGAACCGTTAAAAATACCGATATTCACGAGCCACCAAAACTCTTTGGATCATTCCTATGATAATCGGATCGAATCATTGAAATATCAGGGCTCACCAAATTTCGATAGTGCAACTGCACTGGGACACCCGCCTCTCGGACTTAATATTGATACCTCGCAGCTATCGTTTTCTGACTACAATAACTATCAAGTGCCTAATGGGGGCTTCGATCACCACATTCAAAATCCATCATCGATCGATGGAAGACCGTCTATTCTGAGTGTTTGGAGTAGAATCAGCAGAAGGATGAATCGTCCGATGAAAAAGAGTGCGAGGTCTAACAAGGGATTGGAAATTCAAAGATCCATTGACTACTACGCGTTGGCGAACTCAAAGCTTACCAGGATATAAACTGGTGAAAAACCGCAACAAAATAGCTCGACTGCGAAGGTAAAAAACTACATTGAGTAGAGTGCAAGTTTTTTCAAACCGATTGGTATCAATGGATGGTTGAATTGGTAGAAATCGAATTTTGAATCACGCTGCGGAAATGGATAGGAATAACTTATTAATGCGTATTTAAACTTTATTTATGACAATATTTAAGTCAATTTTATGAACTCGATGGATCTGGATATTCCCCCATATTCAAATCCATTTCCCGACGGTATTCATGGCTAGAGCACATCGAGCGTGCTACAAAATTTAAAGCACCAGTGAACTCAACAAATGGATGGGGCCTATTTGCATGGCAAATGGAAACAAGTTAAACCATTTGGGGTCCTAGATATGATTCGATTCGAGGCCTTTGAAAACCCAAATTTCATAGCTCTGTCGGGATGATATTCAGCCATGAGTTTAACTCATCCGACGTATACACCAAAGTAGGAGACTCATAGATTTCACTTCGGATTTTCTTTTCAAGATCGAGAAGTGTAACTGAATAATGGTCCGACATATCTTGTTCTTTTTAAGTCCCATCGCAATTAAAGATGGCCTTTGAAAACCCAAATTTCATAGCTCTGTCGGGATGATATTCAGCCATGAGTTTAACTCATCCGACGTATACACCAAAGTAGGAGACTCATAGATTTCACTTCACATTTGCTTTTCAAGATCGAGAAGTGTAACTAAATAATGGTCCGACATATCTTGTTCTTTTTAAGTCCCATCGCAATTAAAGATGGCCTTTGAAAACCCAAATTTCATAGCTCTGTCGGGATGATATTCAGCCATGAGTTTAACTCATCCGACGTATACACCAAAGTAGGAGACTCATAGATTTCACTTCACATTTGCTTTTCAAGATCGAGAAGTGTAACTAAATAATGGTCCGACATATCTTGTTCTTTTTAAGTCCCATCGCAATTAAAGATGGCCTTCGAAAACCCAAATTTCATAGCTCTGTCGGGATGATATTCAGCCATGAGTTTAACTCATCCGACGTATACACCAAAGTAGGAGACTCATAGATTTCACTTCACATTTGCTTTTCGAGATCGAAAAGTGTAACTAAATAATGGTCCGACATATCTTGTTCTTTTTAAGTCCCATCGCAATTAAAGATCGCTATGAGGGCTATCCTCTAAATGCTTCCTCCAGTCGCGTTTCACTCGTTCAACTAAACGAAAAGAAAAAACAAACAAAACCGCAAAAATCGAAAGTCTTACTTCCGCTGTATTATTGTTGCTCAATAATGAAAAATTTGGCAACAATCAACATCCTTCAAAACACTTACTTCTTCTGGTTGTCGACTATTGACAACAAAAAAGGACTTTTATCTTAACTCTTGCTACAGTCGTATTTGGTCGTTCAGCATAAAAAGATCACAATAGTCATCGTCGACTAAACTCTTGCTGCTAAAGACAGCTAATGTCTTTTGATCAACAAACAAAAAAAGTAACACCATAGAACAGCTGCCGAACCGAAGTTCTACAATTATGATCAATTATTCTTGATCAGTACACCTACCTCAATTTTGTTCAGTTTTAGCACAATGGGACTTTTGAATCTTTTGTTCATTAAAATTTCTTAATCGATTGCTACATAATAGCAAATTGAAAGGAACTTTTGATTTCGAGAAAAAAGTAGGTGCAAACTTTCGAAAACTGTCAACTATCGAGTAAAGAAATCTAGTTCGCTCCTGATTCATAGTTTCATTACTTACTTTTCGTCACAAATACGAAATAAAAATACGAAAATACATATACGAACCCCAAATTTCTGTCGGGATATACCAATTTTTCCAATTTTCCTTTTTTCGGTACCATCTTGGTAATGATTAATATCGAGATCAGTACATATGAAAATGTACGTTTTTTAAAATTGCCGACAAAAATACATTTTATTCAACATTAAATGTGTCGTCACAGGACCCTCTTTATTGACAATAATTCATCATCTGCGTCCACCCCAATATTTTGTATTCTCGGTAAAATAACATTTTTTCCATGTAGACTAGAGGTGACGAATACCAACGACTGTGAGAAATGCAGTTCACCACCGTTCACCAAATCGTGGACGGCGCGGATCGAAGTAAAGTGAGCATAAACGTGAATCGGTTTAATCCAGTTCGTCAGTGCAGGCTTCAATTCGGTCCGTTGAAACAGTTCGGTTCGGTAATAGTCAGTTGTGCTGAATCCCCTCAAATTTTACACAGTTTCGCGAATGCTTTTTCAGTATTCTCACTCGTTATCTCTAGTCTCCATGATTTTCTATCTCCAATCATAACTCAATTTCTTCTTAATCTCAGAAACTTCAACGTTAATCTATTGCGGAGGTCGCATTTTTTATAAACTGGGTTACATATCCGTACGTAAAATATGATGAAACAATTGATTCGTGCAGATGGAGAGTTTGCTGACATTGAAAAACAGATATAGATACATGTACATTAGGGTGTGTCATTTTTGGGCAATTTTTTTTTTTTTCGACTCACAAACAGGTTGTATACTTTCAGGAAGGTAAAATAAGAAGCCTGTAAAAATTTTAGCTCTTAATATTAATATTTAGATGCGCCTCATCGCGAATTTCTATTTCCCATTTAAATAACATGGGAAAAAAAATTTTTCATGTTTGGAATTTTATACGTTGGCAATGGCATATTGTTCGATGGAACGCAAAACATATTTTATAGAGAATCGCACGCTCTACAAAAAAGATGTCTTGCATTTTTTCGATAGACATAGCCATTCTGATTATATTTGAGTTCAAAGTTCAAAATATACGAAAATTCATCTTTTTGTTAATATTATAGCGAAACTATTGACTCTGTTGAGAATCTTCGATCAACTTTTTTGTAGATTATTAAATTTACCATGAAAATTGTCTTATCCATGATTAATTAATATTTATTGTTAATTGTTCAATGCTGTAGAGACCTGTCTTCTGTCACGAACCTGGTTCTAATGGGCTGGTACTTATCATAAATAGTTACAAAAAAAATCGACAAAATACTCACGAATAATATCTTTCGTTATTTCCATTAATAGTAAAAAAAAGATTCTCAATACAGTCAATAGTTTCGCTATAATATTAACAAAAAGATGAATTTTCGTATATTTTGAACTTTGAACTCAAATATCATCAGAATGGCTATGTCTATCGAAAAAATGCAAGACATCTTTTTTGTAGAGCGTGCGATTCTCTATAAAATATGTTATGCGTTCCATCGAACAATTTGCCATTGCCAACGTATAAAATTCCAAACATGAAAAATTTTTTTTCCTATGTTATTTAAATGGGAAATAGAAATTCGCGATGAGGCGCATCTAAATATTAATATTAAGAGCTAAAATTTTTACAGGCTTCTTATTTTACCTTCCTGAAAGTATACAACCTGTTTGTGAGTCGAAAAAAAAAAAATTGCCCAAAAATGACACACCCTAATGTACATATATACTTTCCAAACTTCTATAACTTCGAAATATTTGGGAACCCCATAAAAACAGAAATACAAGGAACTCCAGACCACTTTTCTTCGTCGATAAAAATTTTCACTACCAGATATTGATACACTATATTCCGGTGTAAAAATTATTCGGGGAGTCAGCATTTTCCAACAAAAGCCGATTAGAATTCATTAGAGAATCGCAACGTTGGGATTCCTCGTAAGATCCCATATCGATTCGAATTTCGAAAGTAAAATAAGTTATTAGCGCAACTGGGAAAATTAAAAAGAGTCCCGAAATAAAATGTCCTTGGAAGAAACCATCCGGATTCCAATTTGGAGTTTATCAATTTTAACTTGTATTTTTTATCGTTTTGGAATGTTTAGTTAATTGCCGATTCTTTATCGTTAATCCATTTTTTAATAACAATTGTCAAAAAATTGACGTTTCCGTATGAAGTTGTTAAATTCATTATCGATAAACAAATTGTGAAAAAGATCGGAATTTTTCGAGTTAATTAACGACAATTATTAACCACTTTAATCAAACGTGGAAATTACCCCCTAAAACTACAATCCGATATAATTTTTTATTAATTCTCGGATTTTCGAGCAACTTGGTTTGAAACTGCATCCGGTCTGGAATCCATATTGGATCGCGTAACCCGATCAGAATCTAATTTGTAACAATTACAATCACTTTCGGATTCTACCTGGATCTCTGACTAGGTCGAACTTGGTCAAGCAGTTGTAGAAATTCTTCATGATTATATATCGTTGAAAGCGAGCGTATTTTAAAAAATAGGAATGCCTGGCCTCTATATTATTAAAATTTTAGTTCTCGGACGGGGTAACGTCTGGTCGCTCTTGAAGTTCTCTTTTATGGCTGTTGCACACGTTAATTGGATAGCTTATACCGGAGGTCTAGTAAGTTGATCGTCTAAGCGATAATAACCGGAAAAACCTTGTTTGCTCAATGTTCTTAACTAAAAGGGGAGAGCATATGGATGGTAAGAGTGACAAATACAGGAAAATACGAGAAAAATTAATAAAAAGCACTCGAAAATCGAATAGAAGGTGATAGAATGTTTTAAAATGTTGCACACGTCTGTTAGTTTTCATACTCTCACTCACTTGGTATAATTAGCGCATGATCAAAGCGCCGCTATCGACGTCACGTTCGTCGATTGTCTCAATGTAAATGATCTACCGCTTGTTATTCGTAAGAAGACGGATACCGTGTGATCTCTAGACTTTTACGTAGGCAGAAAGTTTGGCGACAAGCTCTTCCATGGCTGGAATCCGCCTCGCATGAAAAGGGAAAAAATGAAAGTAAGCAGGATGTTCAACGCACTTTCGAAGTGGCTCAAGTGAAACGACTACGATTATTTACAGTAAACAGTTCCTCGAGGCCTTGAAATTGAACGTTTATTCATTTCCTTAAGATTCATCGCTCGCACATTTCAACGCGCCTCGAACTGTAACAGGCCTCACAAAGGCCCTTTTTTTGTTTTTGTTTTGAATTTGTTACGGCGTCTACGGCTGTGGTCATTAGCCGAGACCTACAGTTTATAGTGGAATCTGAACCACTTGCAGTTCACAAAGCCTCCGGAAAAATCTTTGGCCCTGACCGGGAATCGAACCCGGACCTACTGCGTGTGAGCCGCGCTCCGATCCACTCGGCCACGCTCACCCTGTGAACTCATTTTTCAAAAAAAAAAAAAAAATTCGATGTACAGCCCATTCAAAAGAACAGCTTTTATCTCATTTTTGTTTTTCTGAGAATCACATATTTTCCAAGATACAGTCATTTAAAAAAAAAACGTCGTTATAGATTGAAAATTCTTTTTAATTATATATTCGGCATTAATTCAACTTTAAAGGATGGCAAAGTTTAAATAATTTATATAAAATAGAGGGTTAGTGTTTGAAGCGTTCGAATTCGAATGAAACGTCTCGTGTGAGCTTTGAAGAGTTCTGATCAGTCGGTACAGAATTAGATTTGAGGACTAGCATATTGAATTTAATTATAAATTGAATGATACATTAATTTTGCTTTATGTAGTTGCTCTTCCGATCGCGGTGACGTTCTATATTCAAGCTCCGATCTTACTGGGCCACGCTCATCCTTCGGAAACAAAGTTTTTCTGACAAAATATCTCTGAATTGCCAATTAAATAGACGGTGCTGTCCGTTATAATGACATATACCAAATAAACATTTAGGATTTTCAAAAATTGATAATATAAACGATGTCTTCGAAAAATATCATTTTGCACTTTCAAAAATATACAATTATATCATCAAGAGACGCGGTAGCGAACACCGACAAAAGCACCGGAAAAGCACCGCAAACTTTTTTTTTTTATTAGGATATGCGTTGCAATGAAGTAAACGGCTTTCTTTTCATCTTTCCATATGATGTTCGGACCTATTTGGTATTCAGGTACATATTTGATCGCGGATAACAATTTAAAAAATTTATATCATCGGAACGCGAATCCGAACCCCTGCGCACATGTTTCTGTTGAGTCTTAGATCACAAGACTAGTCACATCTTTGTAAATATCTATGAGTGGATTGCACTAAATTTTATTGATGAAATACACGTGTTTGACTTAATGTGCTTAGGATAATTGGACAGGCGGTGTCATAATTTTCAGTTCAGTTCATAATTTTAATATAAATGTAATAACTTATGTAAATGTACTTGTTTCTAATATTCATACTGTTTATTTGGGAGAACGCATATACTCTTTTTTGCTGGACTGTCTGATGATAAGAAAGAAATTGCCTCATATAAGTGCAGATTTGTATCTAAATTTATTATAAAAGAACCAAAGTGAATTTTAAATCCGATTCAAGAAAAAAATATCCTCTGGGGGAAAATAATGCTGCTAATATTGCATTTTTATTGCCTTGTTTTTTGTTTGTAGTTGGGTACTTCTAATCTCATTGTATATTTTTTTGCATTAGTAGTCGCACACTTTTATTTTATTAAAATATTTAAAACAAATTTAATTAAAATTTTGATAACCAATTTGTTGAATCCGCAACGAAAATGATTTCATTGTTTTTAGATTTTTGTCTAGAAATTAATTTTTTTTTTTTCGGAATCTATTTTTTTCACTGTCATATTTCACTTTTGTCAGGAATTTTTCATCATTACATTTCGTGCTTACAACAAGGTCGCCGGAAGTATTATGTCTTATCCAATTACGAGTACGCATACGCATTTCTGTTTTCATTACTCCCGGCGGACAGAATTTCATCGTTTTCCTCTAGAGGCAGCGATGAATCTGAATAGAACGCTAGAGGTGAAAAATAAACAATTCTGTCTTCGAGTTACAGGTAAAAATTGAGACTAATTTAACGAAGTCGGAACAAATAAAGAACAATGCACGTAAGTTGGCAGATGCATTAAACCAATTCACGTTTAAGAAATGCGCTGTACTCTTAAGGATTCCGTCATGATGTCGAGTACTCATGTGCCTTGAATTTAGCGCATCGTGTTTCTCTTTACGTACCTTGAAATAAACAGCGGTGTAATAAAATTGGTTTCATACTTGTATGACAATATATGAAGAGGTGCATTCACCTCTTGAGTTTCCGAGAAATAATATATGATCTTGGTGGAAAATTGATGAAAACGTCCAGAGATGTAGTTTTGAAAAATATCTATTACCTGTGTCGACGTGAGCGTTACCTTTATCAGTCATGGCATATAATTTTCAATATAATATGCTTCAGCCGTAATCTCCTACACATACTATCATCTGTACAGTGTGGGTTATCGTATAAAATTGGTGTATTAAAATTGGTTTCATGCATGTATGACAATATATGAAGGGGTGCATTTGCCCCTCGAGTTTTCAAGAAGTGAAATATGATCTTAGTTTAAGATCGATAAAAACGTCCAGAGATGTAGTCTTGAAAAATATCTATTACCTGTGTCCACGTGAGCGTTACCTTTATCAGTCATAGCATATAATTTTCAATATAATATGTTTCAGTCATAATCTCCTACACACAATATCATCTGTACAGTGTGGGTTATCGTATAAAATTGGTGTATTAAAATTGGTTTCATGCATATATGACAATATATGAAGGGATGCATTTACCCCTCGAGTTTTCAAGAAATAATACATGATTTTGATGGAAAATCGATGAAAACGTCCAGAGATGTAGTCTTGAAAAATATCTGCTACCTGTGTCCACGTGAGCGTTACCTTTATCAGTCATAGCATATAATTTTCAATATAATATGTTTCAGTCATAATCTCCTACACACAATATCATCTGTACAGAGTGGGTTATCGTATAAAATTGGTGTATTAAAATTGGTTTCATGCATGTATGACAATATATGAAGGGGTGCATTTACCCCTCGAGTTTTCAAGAAATAATACATGATTTTGATGGAAAATCGATGAAAACGTCCAGAGATGTAGTCTTGAAAAATATCTATTAGCTGTGTCCACGTGAGCGTTACCTTTATCAGTCATGGCATATAATTTTCAATACAATATGTTTCAGTCGTAATCTCCTACACATACTATCATCCGTACAGTGTGGGTTATCGTATGGTACGACCGTACAGGTATCATCACTAATCAACTACCGATCAGCTGGACCTAACCGGATTTCAACGCAGGAACGCTGAAAGTGACTTCGGAAGGTCGTTGGTATATGATGTTGGACATCAACGTTATTGTTGAACTTTTTAAGCGCCACAATAGATTCTAAACAATCTCGGAGTTACGGCATGCACTTGCCTCAATAAGAAATTAGGATTGCTTCAATCAATACATCCAAAAGTTGCAGTGATATACCAAGTGCAATTCTGAAACATGACATTATTTATAATAGTAACGTGTGCGGTGTGTATTAATTTCGAATATTTGCTGTATTTTATCAATAAGAGCAAAAGGAGAGTACCTTGTGTGGGTCACGTTCGTGTTCGCTTATGTATTCATTTATAATTATAAGCATGAATTATAATATAGATGATTTAATTTATAGACAGATGATTGAAAATTAATGTACTGATATCTTTACAATAGTTCTGCATTGCGTGTGATATGTACAATTAATTATGTAAGGATGTCTGTTTCTTGTAGTAAATGCATTTATGTTGTTTATATGTTAAAATGTTTATTGTAAAATCACGCGTTTCTCATTTTTTCATTTTATCTTCCCTTTCGATATACTTCCATGCGTTATGAAGAAATCGAATTCATCCTTGGAATGCTCTATGATACACTTATTACAGGCGATGATTGTAGAAATAAACGTACGCAAAAACGAAGGATCTCATGACGATTCTTTCATCATACTCAGGGGTCAAATAAGTATAATGGTCGACAACACCAAGTCCAAATTTACATCGTCAATTTTATCATCTGTTTTACTTCATCATCCTGACTTGGTATTTTATTTAACACCCGAGATCCCATTTGCTTGTGCGCTATTTTTATCCAGAGAGATGACAAATGATTACATGTCTCAAGAAGGCAACGATGAAGTAATATAGAATTAACATGAAAAATACTACAAAATATTGTCGATTATTTTTTCAACCCCTATTTTAACCAATAAGAGCGCGGTGTTTAACATCATATGGTACAACTAGGTCGAAATTTTGGTAGGTTAGAATTTACGCCAAAACCATCTCAGCCAAAATCAGTTTCCGCCAAAATCGCTCTGATTGGTTTTAGGCGTGACTAATAAGCGCGAGGAATCCTCAAAATATATTTGAATGAACTAACGAAGATGCGAAAGAATGGTAGATGCAGCTCGTTCTTCCACTATCCGACCCCTGAAAAGTGCTGTGTCTGCATAGTCGAGATCTTCTGAATATATCAAGATTCTCGTACTGAGAAAACGGTATATTTCTCACAACTAACTAACTGATAGCTGCATGCAGTTCAGTTATGGGAGCTATGGGTATAGTTGCAGTAACAATACGAATAGCTGTGGCAGCAATACGGTTGAAAGGCAGTGCGGCACTTCCGCCATCTTTCCACCACCTCAAAATTTTGAAACCTATTTTCTCCCAAAATATTAGGCCGAAAGAGCTCAAATTTTGATAGAATGTGCAGAAGTATTGCACAATTGGGCTAGTGTTTGGGTTTTTCGATACTCAAGAGAATCAAAACCAAAAAGGTCCGACAGAGATTCGTATAGCTCCCACAACTATACTGTATTGCTCGTACAAGGGAACTCCGTCCAGCGCTGGTATTTCGCTGTGGTAGCTGAACAACAGCCCGGCTGTGCCAGTAGTCCGAATTATAGTTCCAAAAGCTGGTACATCCGCCATCTTTCCACCACCTCACAATTTTGAAACCTATTTTCTCTCAAAATATTAGGCCGAAAGAGCTCAAATTTTGATAGAATGTGCAGAAGTATTGCACTATTGGGCTAGTGTTTGGGTTTTTCGATACTCAAGAGAATCAAAACCAAAAAGGTCCGACAGAGATCCGTACAGCTCCCACAACTATACTGTATTGCTCGTACAAGGGAACTACGTCCAGCGCTGGTGTTCCGCTGTGGTAGCTGAACAATAGCCCGGCTGTGCCAGCAGTCCGAATTATAGTTTCAAAAGCTGGATATCTGGCTGGCACAACAATACCGTTTTCTCAGTGCGCACTCAAGACTCTGGTAATTTCGCTTCGGAGTTCAATATACCAAATGACGAAAAAAATCAGATTGGATTGGGGTGAAAATGCATATAGTTTTTACAGCCCCATCGATTTCTCTATCAGTCGCATTGTATATGATTATTCAGATCCCAGATCGATATCTCGATAGTTTTTCAAGTTCAACTCAATTTCTTCATAGTTTTAGCAATCCAGACCTGTGTTCATAGTTTTAGGACAATAAAAGCGAAGAAAAAAAAAAAAAGTAACAAGAACACGATAACTTCTGGCAGCCGTGCCTTCTTGATATGGGTTTAAACGTTATTCCAAATATTATTCACTACTGCATCTATTGGCAGAGTTATATGATTTAAAAAGAAAACAAAAAAGATGTTTGGTGTAAAAAACCAACCTTTTTTCATGCAATGTTTATTTAATTAATAAAATCCTCTCTTTATTCTTATTCTCAATTAGAAATTTGCAATAGAAATTCTCAAAAGAAATAGGTTGCAATGTTGCAATTTAGACAGTGGAATTGACATGTTTTTCGGTTTTTCGATTTCCTTTTGCGTAGGACCCACTTACTAAGGAGTGCAACAAGTTACAACTTACCGTCTATACGGCGAACGGAGGATATCTGAAGGTATAGACGTTTAAATGACGGTCTCTTTAGAATTATTTAATGGTAAATGGACCGTGAAGTTAACTTAATCGAATAAAGTCGCATATACAATAAAAATAGTAAAATAATCCGTTACCGGGGTTATAATACCTATTATTTTTATATTTTGCCACTTTACAGCGGTGATAATGCGGTAAACGAAACAGTAAAACCACGAATGGCAGTGGAAAAAACGGTTAGTGGTTTTGCGGTGAATTCCTATGCAAAAAGGGACGAAAGCGTCTAACCTGGTTTTTATGGTGGTTTACGGCGATTTCGGCCGTGACTTAATATTTGACTCTTTATTCAATGAAGAGACCTGCTAAGCTTCTGAACTTTGATATTTCGAACACTCACCATAGACAATTCTGTAAATGAATAAATTAACAACGATTCCTTTATTCCATAACAAAAATAATAAATACATCGTTTTGTGAACAATTAAACCTACGAAATAAATAATGAAGTTCTCCGTGCTTCAGTCAAATGCACGTTACGCCATAGCTAATATCGTAACAATTTTCGATGAGTAATTGAGATATGAAAAATATTAGTTTTTGTATTTTAATGATGATCGAAGTTAATTAAGACAAAATGGCAGAGTCAATAAATATTAAATATTCTTTCGTGGACACGAAATCTCGGGGTCATATATACAATAATGAGCACGTTTTTTGCCGTTCAAACGAACCCTTATTATTGGGCTTTTGTAGCGGTAAGACGAGTGCCAAACTGAGAACTCGGATTCTGATTATAAGTCGTTCTACCATCTGACGAAAAAGTGGTTCGCGCATCAACAACATCCGCCTCTGCATTTTCGTAATCGTAATCTTCGCTTGCATTTTCTGTCTCAGGTGCAGTACGATGCCTCTTTTCTTCCGAGTATTTTTCGACTTCTGGAACCATGATCCTCATGGGTTTTATGTTGTCTTCTTCCAGTTGACCATCATCGTTTTGCCGTTGCCGATTAGAATATCTTTGCTTCTCGTATTGGTGGTTTAACTCCTGATAAAAAAAAAGATCATGAATACATCTCGGTAGAAGTTGATAAATAAAGCATTAATAAAGTCCGTTATATCACATAACAAATCGTATTGTAAAATGTGTTTGATTTATAGACTAAGGAATTGAAAAATGAACTTCTTGTTAAATATAGTTTTGGCAACGAATTTTTTGCAGTGAACAATACGATCGGATTCAATGTTGTGGGTATCAATTGTGGATGACATAAAATGAACCGGTTTTTTGGTATAGAGCAAGAGAATTTTTTTTTGGAGATTAATTATTGTGGTTAAAAAATTATCTTTTCTAAATTGCAAAGTAAAAAAAAATCTGTCTCGAGCACTAATGCTTTTTCCATAATGGCGCTTCTACCAATCATTGGATGCACATTAGCGTGATCCAATTCATGGTAAAAAGTGCATCATATATATCGCAAATATTTGCCTCACAGGATTAAGGAAATTTCAAAGTCATATGGTACCTATAGAGTAGAAATGGTTAATAAATTGTGAATTAAATGGTTTTTCTTATAAAAATCAGCATAGACAATTTTTTTTTAAAGTTTGAAATAAATATCCTTATCATTAATAACGTTTTGAAACAAATACTGGATAAGTTATCAAGGGTGACTGTACCAATTTTCCAATAATCGGGGAGGTGAAGTTCGTACCTGTTGCTGCTGTCTGAAGCTCTGTCGATGATATTGCTGTTGATCATACAGCTGTTGTTTCTCGTCATAACGTTGTTGTTCCTCTTGTTGATCTCGGTACTGCTGCTGTTCTTGTGGATCATACGGTACGTCGTCATCTTGTGGTTCATTAACTTCGTAGTCGCCATGTCTATTATTCGGCAGCATCGGTTCGTCGCTTTGTTCAGTGTCCCGTTCATCTTGTAACGTTTGTTGCCGTTGTTGATCTTGTTGCTGTTTCCTAATTTGTCCTATAAGGTGGCTGTTGACATTGCCAGCTGCCGCAAGTGCGGCTAACTTTTCCGCTGCCTCTTTGTTAGGCAAGGTCGTGTAAAATTGTGTCGGTATGCCATCCTCGTTTTCGCTGTTACTCACATATGTGATCTGATCTCGTTGATTGCCAGATTCCTCATACTCGATATGATTTTCATCTTGATCACTAGCCTCGGAATTTCTATATCCAAGTTCTTCGCTGCTTACACTATTCCCATGGATATTGTTGAGATGGGTGTTGGAGCTTTGTCCATTTTCTGCGGTATCCGGTTCCAAGTTGTAATCTGCGGTGACTCGTCCCGACGCATAATCTTGGCCGATGAGAATCTGTTTTTGCTGCTGCTGCTGTTGTTGCTTATTTGCTTGTTCATCATAGTTAAACGAATGCATCTGCGGCTGGGAAAAACTAGTCACGATGCCCGCGGGTTGGAAAAGCTGGCCTATCTGTTGTTGAAGTGTATGTTGTTGTAATTGAGGCTGCTGACCAATTATAAATTGCTCATTCACTTGCTGAGGAAAACTGTTGAGAAGGTCGTACAGTTGAGTGGCGGACAATGGTGGACCTGCGGGCGCTGGATGACCTACGTGAAGATCAGGCACCTGATGGCCACCCAATGACGGAGCCTGGGCCGCAGTCCCTGGAAACCCGACGTGAAGCGAACTGTGCAAATTCGTCTGCATCGGCGCATTCGGCTGACTGAATTGCACGTTTGGATTGACCAGGCCCGGCTTTAAGCCATTTACCAACCCCGGCTGATTGACGAACAGTTCATTTACTTGGAGATCGGGATTGAGCGGTGTCGCTAGTCTTGTTGCCTCAAACTCCGGTGTGTAAAACGTCGGCTGTGCTGTCTGATAGTCTCTTGGACCTATTTCGTTGCTTTCCGTCACGTCATACAGATTTTGCGTGGAGCTTGGACTCGTCATCGTTCTATGAGGTGTTACGCTCGTCATTGGATTTCCAAACCCGAAGTTCGTCACATGGCTACCTGAAGTAAACAGGTTTACAATCACGCTGTTAGCATAGTAGGTGAAGAATTGATTCTTCTTAATCAGAGTACGGCAAACTTAAAAGCTGAATGGCATTCAAAGTATAAAAGTCGATTGATTTATCCAGTTGACTAAAAACTGCACTATTTAACGTAACATCAGCTATAGCAGATATTGTAGATAGGTAAGCCCTTGTCATTATTTACGGTTTAGTTACGGCGATTATTGATTCCTATCGTTCTTGTTGCGTTCCAATGAATTGGAATTCTGGAAAGGTTAAGCCAATCTCGTCTTTTATTTGATCATACTGAAGCAAAGTTCTCTCAAGTATAAAAATCAGATTATGTACGATCATCTATTCATTTATGCAGTCGCTTCCAACAAATTATGTTCTTCATTTACATAAAACTGGGCGATCTACTTGGCTATCAACCGATATTTGCATTATTTTCATATTTCATGAGCGCAACACACGTTGCGTTTCGCGTCAACTTCACAAATCATTCCATCAACGAAACACAAATTTGAATCAGTACCAGAGTCACGGTTGAGTTCGGTTTATTCAGGAAGTTGTGACAACTTTTTGGTTTATACGGTTCATTTACACCAACCTATATTTCTTTTGATAATCCTGATGCGACCTTGCATTATTTTCAATATTTGGAGGAGATTGACGGGATTTTTATTTTAGTGTATGTTCTGACATATTACATAATGTAATTTCTGTTCGATATAGATCGTTTCAAGTTTACCGATACTGAAAACCCAAAAAAAAAAATTGCTATGGATCTCTACAAAATACGACCGTATTTTTGTCTTGCATAATGTAGAATCACGATTGATAGAAACATAAAATGACCGTATGAAAATGTTCCGTATACCTGATTTTCCTTTAACGTGGAATAAGTAATGGTCTTAGAAGGCTTCATTTTGGAGTGCGATATTATTTTATAATGAAGCGACGAGGTAGAAACGGCCCGAAACTTATTTGGGAAAGTGAAATTTCATGGGAGTCCCAGTTGTTTTTAAATTATTACCTTGCATATTGGCATTGTACGACCCATCGTTCGGATACTGGCGTTGCGACAGCTGATCCGTGGGATTCTCATTGCCCTCCCCAAGGCTATAAGGCTTATCAGCGAGACTGAGATTGGGTGCTGGAATCGTGTGAATTGCACCTTTGTCGTCATCCATGCCACCTCTGTGTGTCGGCGGCATAACCACCGTCTCCGGTCTGTATTCGAGACTGTACTCGGGAATTTTGTTCATCGGATGAAACTCTTTCACCGGCGGTCGTTGAGGAAGTACAGCATGATTCATAACACCAAGGACGGGAGCTTGGTTCTTCCACGAAGTTTGCAATACGTTGTACATTGGGGGCCGACGAATTCTAAACATATATAACATAGTAGATATTACGAAAAATCACGTTTTTCTACACTGCGCACATTAAAAACATTTTGAAAAATCGAAATACCTTCAAAAAGTCAAAATGACAAAAAAATCCATTGAACAAAAAATTTGCTTTTCAGTATATTCAATATCAATTCGAAAGCATGAAAATACAATATTTTCTAAAATAACTGTAAGAAATGGTAGAATTCTGAGTATCGCTGTTTTTGTTGAATTTTCATCTTAGGATAAGAAAAAAACACTCATTGAGCTTAGACAACTTATAATAGATGTCACTTTATATATTTTAATTTAAAAACATACACTTCTGAAAATAGTATTCGCTTTTTGCTAACAAAGAACTTCGATTAGAAGTATTAGTTCAACATTCAGAACAATTCGGCTTTTTTAATTTTTTTTAATAAGAAGTGTTCATCACAATTTCATCTTTGATTTTTTATGTTATTGTTCTATCTCTACATAGGACTTTTATGAATTTTTTTTAGAACAAATTATAATGAAAATATACTTATAATGATTTATAACGAAAATACTGAAGGCCATTTTTGTTCATTTGTAAGAATGCTCATAAATTCTGTAGCAGATATCAATATTTTGAAGCTTAGGCCCTCTCGATGTTTATAAGAACTCTTTCACCGCGGGCTATCACTTGAACATTTCTATGTACCTAAGACTTCAAAAATGTTTTAAACATTTTTCCATTTTTTATTTTTAAACTTACGATTATTCATAACCCAAATATAATTGTTTCAGAGTTTTTTTTACTTAAAGCATTTTTAAGGAAGCTTGATCTAATAGACGTCAAAAATCGAATGTACTTATATTTTCAAATTTAATATTCGATGCACCTCCAGAATACAAAATCGAGTGTGAAACTCGAAAAAAATTAAAATAACCCCGTGCCAATTTTTGTAAAATGTGATTCTTGATGAATTCTTTGGAACGTAATGAGCTGATTTTAAGAAACTCGTTGGAGAAGCATTGTTCGCCTGCTGTACTCATATAGAATGCTTTAAACACGAAACCAAGTGCAGTCTCTGTTTGGAAATGTATTTTTATTACAAAGATTGCGGACGATTAGCCGATTAAAATCACATTGTAAAATATAATATATTATATATTGTAATAATTAAAATAAAAATTCATACCGATAATTAGGTGGTTTGTAGAGTGGTCGTTTTGGTCCAAAATTACCACCGATATGCAATGTATTTCCCATTGACATTCTGTGAGAGATCGGCCATGATTTTTTGTATGATTGCGGCGGTGGTTGGGCCAATTGTGGCAGAGGTCTTCTCATCTTGTACCTTGCTTCCGTAAGAAAGATGCATGCTGACAACAGCCAGAAGACGCAGCAGGCCGCCTTATAAATTTGAATAACACATAACATTTTTATACGTTCTCATTAATACATAAGGAATATTTCTCATTTCCAATCAATATGTAAAAGTCAATACTAAAGCATAGCGGAGGATATCGATATAACACTATGTTTGACGTATCAAAGCGTATATTTATGTAGGTGACGATTGAAGAAACAGGTGTTAACATAGCAAGGCAAGTGAGAGCTCTTCTCGATGAACGGCCTCGTGCTTGACTCACTTATGAGCTTGTGTTTCCAACGTCCGTCTATGGCGCATGGGTGTAGGTAAAAGAGAAGTTCTCGAGACTTAAAGGGGTCGACTCCAAGACCGGAAGTCAGGTCCGGCGTGGTTACACTTTGCGGGTCGCTTACGGTACCTTCTATTTGTACGTACACAACACTGTGCACGCGTTTCTTACTCTCTACATTGCTTTTTAGCCAAACCGCCTACTGGACGTCCAACGCTTGGCGTACGCATCAAAAGAGACCTTAAGGAAAAACGTGACACGCGCCAGTCTGCATATGTAACGTAGAGCGTTATTATTAGTTATGCATCAGAATTCGACACAATTTATAGCTTTCTAAACGATCGTATTGATTCTTGATCTCTTAACAGATTTCTATGTAATTCCAATTTTTTATAATATAAATTGCCCTTTTTACTGTCAATGTCAATTTGTACTGTCAATGTTTCGAAACAAACAAGGACTTTTTCAATCTCACTTCAATCCTCGCACACTGTTCATTCTTTAGCATGGTTATATCATCATAAGAAAAAATCACCACTTCCACAGGTTGAATATTGTAGAATGAGGTTCGATTTTTTTCAATGTAATTTTATTTACGATATTCACATTTAAAACATGTACCTCGGACAATTTGAGCCAAGATATTTTTATCTTCATAAGAATACCATTACGAGCAATCGAAGAGATCAGTGACATTGTTTATATATTTTTTTTGTTAAGTTTGTTAAAATCTCACTTGTTAAGTTTGTATTTGCTTGGAATGCGAAAACATTAAGTCTTTTTGATTGATATGGATATACTCTCCATTTCACGAGAGATCATATTTCATGGGTGTCTATATATTTTACTTTTCACAATCCTCGTAAGCATTTTTGTTGTGATAATGTTAGTTTTGCAATATTGCCGACAGTTATAAGAGACACGACTTTAGATTTGGTACAATAGGCTAAAAAAAGTAAAAAAACGTTCATCTAGGTACGTAAAAAGATATTATACAAAAACATCTCGGCCGGAATGCCTTTTTTTAGAAAATCTTGTCCAAATTCACTTCTTTTCCCCAATGGCCATAATGGCTTTGAGGACATTTGGTAAAAAATCTCATTTTTTTCCTACTTTTTTGAAGAAATCTTGTCGAAATTCATTTTTTCCCAACGGTCGTAATGCATTTGAGGACATTTGGTAAAAAATCGCATTTTTTCCCGTGTGGCCGTAACGCTTTTTAAGGACATTCTTTCAGCAAAGATGTTTTCACATAAAAAAGGAAATATCAAGAAAGCAGGATCTCCAATTTTTTTCCATAAAGATCCATATAGGTATACAGGTTTTCTACAAGATGTGTGCAGCTTGACCGTACATATGTGTGAGTGTGTGTAAAAGCGAACCGGGGAGAATGCACCAACGGCATATAAGAGTCGTTCGGTATTCGTCAAGCCCAAGTGGGACGCGGCTATGTTCTACATCCGAAGTCGACGGCGACGCGGCAAAAGCGACGAGCCGGCTATCTACTTGGCTTGGTATCGTCATCGCGGAATTTCTCGTATCTTAGCACCGCGAGAAAATAAGAAAAGGCAAAAGCAAGGAAATTACACGGCGATCCTATACACGTTTCGCTCGGTCACGCATTAGAAACCCCGTTGCCAGAGCATCAATAGTGTCGACGTATCACTGCATCGAGTGATCGTATACATGAGCCAATTATAAATTTTAGTGCTTTTTATAGTTGCGGTATGTTTAAACCATATCTGAGGAGTATCGGTAAAGCACTACACGAGCAGAAATTGTCGTTGGGCTGATATCAGGGCCATTTGAGGAACGTTCGTGCTTACAATCAGGTCCCGATAACCTTATCAGGCCCTGACCAGTATTGTAACCTAGTGGCCCTATCAGGTACGGAAGAGGGAAGCCAATGGGGTCCTGATACGGCCCTGATATAATTTCGCTAGCCTAGGACGCTAAATCAGATTAGTCTATATTATATTACTAGCATCTGCAACATAAAAATATGCGTATTATGGTAATAGACGACTGATAGAATAATATTGAGATAGAAGAAACTGAAAACAGCTTTTTTTTCAATTTACTTTCGGAAATTGACCTGAATCGGGAATCAAACCCAAAACCTAACGACCTAGAATCCTACACGCTAATACCTTCGGTATCGACACCATATGGATTGACGTACAACGTTTTTTGTATTGTGTGGTTCTATCAATTGGTGGAAACATATATTTTTCATAGAAATGACTTCGATTTCTGTACTTCCGGGTTTTAGAGATTACCAATGAAGAATCTGAACTCAAAATGGATAAAATCAATATGGCGGACAGAAATTTCGAAAGTCACTTGTTAAAGTTTAAACCGGTGAATGTATGGTTATTCTGAGGTCGCTCGTTAGAATGTTGAACTCAAATTATAGAAAATAAAAATGGCAAATCCAATATAACGGAAAGATGTTCAAAAATTCACTTCATTTGATTTAGTTATATTGAGGGGTATTTCAAAGTTACTTAATATCCAAAATCGAGATACAAAAAAATCAAATGGCGGATTTAATATGGCGGTCAGAAATTTAAAAAGTACGTGCTGAAGTAAACATCTCAGATAACTCTTTTTCAAGCAGACAGTATTACCCATGTAGGGTGTGCCGATAAAGGTGGAACGGCCAATACTCGGGCCAATGTTGGGATGACAATTATCGACTATACAACATTAGGCCAATGCTCGGCCAAGTATCGACCCGGCAATGGTTGGCTTACGGATATTAGGCCAATGCTTGGCCAAGTATCGACTTGCCGATTATCGACTTTGCAACATTAGACCAATGCTCGGCCAAGTATTGACCCGCCAATGGTTGGCTTGCCGATATTACGTCAATACTCGGCCAAGTATCGACCCGCCAATTATTAACTTCACAACATTAGGCCAATGCTCGGCCAAGCACATTAACATGCCAATGGTTGGCTTCTCGATATTAGCCCAATTATTGGCCAAGTGTTGACTCGCCTATTGTTGGTTTGCCGATTGTCTTTAAAAACATCCGTGTACCAATTTTTATCCAAATCCATCTGATGTCCTTGTGATTGTACATGCAATTATTCTGGACTTAAAGTATGGGACATCCACATAGTAAGTTTGGCCGAGCGGTTGGCATGCTTGTTAGGTTGTTAGATAGTTTAGGTAGGTCTCGTAGGTCTTGGGTTCAAATCCCACTCACATCACTTTCCAGAAAACTATCGAAAAAATGCTATCCGTCGACGATATCCATTTTTTTTTTTTTCTTTAATAATAATAGAATAGCGTTATTAAAATAATTGGAGGCGGTCCGTTAGGAAATATATATTTTTTCAATTAATCATTAATTATTAAATTGATTTATCGTATGAGATACTCGGCTGTTCCTTACCCGCGGGACTCGGCCAACTATTGTTCGCCAATATCGAGCCGGACTTATCATTCAAGACTCGAGCAGATAATCGGGCCAATAGCGTATGCCAATGTTGGCAGTCTGAACACCGAGATTCGGCCGATGATGGGCCAAGTCCGATCACCCTCCATGGGTATAGTGCCCTATCGGGGTCGGATTCGGTGAGCGTCACGCTTCCCTGATCATAATTCAGAGTTATTTAGTCAAAGATCGTTATCTGGACCTTAACAAGCTCTAATCAGGTTGGCGATAGGCTTGCCTCGTCATTAAGCTTTCCTATCTGTACCTTATCAGGCGTTTATCATGATTAAATCAGGCTGACCATCGGTGCCTAATAAGGCTTCAGGCAGCCTGATTTCAATTTCTGCTCGGGTACAATAAGACAGTGTACGGGGCCTTTTAACGATCGTACGTATACATAAAAAAAAGTCCAGTTAACGTGACAAAAATCACACATTTGATTTGTCTCTATACCATAAGTCAAAGTCGTCTCTATATCATAAGTCAAATTTCCTTCCCAAGAATCATAGAAGTATTTCATTAAAATGTTTACTCAAATTTTCTTCCTAAGAAACATAGAAGTATTTCATAAAAAGGTTTACTAAAATTTTCTTCCTAAGAAACATAGAAGTATTTCATTAAAATGTTGAGTGTATTGATGTTAACCATTCAGATTTATTTAAATCAACCCTCAGAGATTAACGAGAAGAAAATTCTTATTTATTCATATTAAATCTTTAATTTAGTCGGAAAAATTATCTCGTTCAGCAGACAAAATTGACGTATTTTCCTCTTTATGCGATGGATTAGAAATTTTCTTTCAATTAAATGAATATTTATTTCCGTAAATTCTGGCAGTCGATTTGTCCGATTTATTTATTCAAATCATAGATTATTTGAAAACATTTGGAAAATTGAATAAATATCCACGTCTATTGAACATTTTCATTCATTCAAATAGTCTCCATGTGAAGATTTTACCACACCCAGAAAAAAACTCTAGTTAAGGGGTCGAGAATCGACGCATCGGAAATTAAATTTCTCATTTAAATGCCGACGTACTGGACTTTCATTTACTTTCAAATTTGTTTGTTTTTTTGTAATTAATATATTTATCGAGTAGTAAATATATTCAATCCTGAGAAATATTTAGTTGGGCCGCCAATTTTATGCCTGTGAAAATGCCTGTCGCTCAGAAATTGGTACGCAAACCACTGCACAGCCAAGTGGTACTCATCCAAGTTATGACCACAAATAATGCTGCTTAACTCTAGAGACCGCGCAAGCCGCACACTGACCGCACGTCCACTCCGGTCGATTTGAAGATAACATTTGTTTTTGTAAATATACTATGAGAATTAAGTAATATCGATAAATGCTGCATTGTTGAGATACTCAATGGTAAACAAATAAAATGTATTACCTTTACAAATTAAAACAATTGAACTAGTACTTTCCGTTACATGAACAAAAGCGTTTTCCATTCATTACTATCATAGAGAAATATTACATAATGATTAAAGGATCCAATGCATATTAGATTAAGAGGAAGTGACACAGTGGATAAAGTCGCGGCGTCAGTGGGTTCGGGAGGTGGGGGGCAAAATCGGAAATGACCAAAACATCGAATGGCTAAAATAGCGAATTCCAAAATAATAACCGTCCGAATCTACAATAGCCATCATTAAGAAATTCGCGATTTTAGCCATTCGATATTTTGACGCCCCACGGTTCGGGTTCAAATCCCAGCTGGACAGCAATGAAATTTTTCTATGTGATTTTTTCTGCACTACCCAGGTGGTTCAGAATCCACCTTAAGCTGCAGGTCTCTCCCAATGACTAGGCCTCGTCCGGGGGCAGATTCGAAGCACCGGCAGGTTGGGGGGTGGAATATCTATGGCGTCGTAGTCACGTTGCGTGCGTTACTTCACTGTGATTAACTCCAGATATGTAAGTCGTTATATACACTGAGAAAACGATATAATTCTCACAACTATCTAACTGATAGCTGCATGCAGTTCAGTTATGGGAACTATGGGTATAGTTGCAACAATATGAATAGCTGTGGCAGCAATACGGTTGAAAGGCAGTGGTACTTCCGCCATCTTTCCACCACCTCAAAATTTTGAAACCTATTTTCTCCCAAAATATTAGGCAGAAAGAGCTCAAATTTTGAGAGAATGTGCAGAAGTATTGCACTATTGGGCTAGTGTTTGGGTTTTTCGATACTCAAAGCCGTTTATTCAGGAGAATCAAAACCAAAAATATGCGATAGAGATTCGTATAGCTCCCACAGCTGTACGGATAGCTCCCAGAGCTATACTGGCACAACAATACCGTTTTCTCAGTGTACGTCTATGATTCAGTATTTACACACATCGGGGCGCGATTAGCTCCGGTGCTGGGAGAAAAAACCTAATAGGATGTAATTAGATGGGATTGTAAAAGCCTCAAGAAGCCATACACAGGTTTTAATATTATACAAAAATATATCTATATTATAAAAAGATCTCGCTGTGGCCGCCGGGCACAAGAATCGAGCTTAACAACCATTGCCATGACAACACCATGATAACGGTTACTATGCGACGCTCACCATGGCAACAGTTGCTATGATTGCTATATCTCGATTGCTATGGTTGTTATATCGCTATACCATGACAATGGTTGTTCTCTCTATATTATAAAAGCCCCCGATGGGAGTGCGCGAACCACAATAATATCCTAGTATATATTAAATCAAAAGAAAGTTTTAATTGATTGTAACGGCAAATATCCAATAAATGTATTTAGTAGTGTCAACTAGATATTTTTTTTCGAATTAATAGGTATTAAATAGCAATAAATGAAATATTTTTCCCGAGTCGGCGGTACAGTGAACGTTGCTTTAAAAAAATGAATATATTCCAGATAAAGAAACTGGAAAATTGCATAAGTACATATTTGTTCCAGGGAAAGCAAATTTTCGTTGATTAAAATAATTAAATGTTGAATGCGTAATTTTAGTTAATATTATTGAATCTTTCTTCTGAGTGTACATTTAAATATTATATCCGATGTAAACGATTTCCGATTTGCGTCTTCAGACTGGCAACCGGCACTCTAAAAAATCGTCGTATACCGAGACTCATTCAAATCGAGTAACTGCATTTTCTCGATCGTCATTCTACCTATCCCGTAATGAATTTTTACCTGATTCTTGTTCCTTACAGATTCTACCTGAGTGGATTTCCACCGGAAGAGTTTTGATTTTTCAAACGAATTAGCTTTGCTCGGTCAAAACCCGGGATGTTTGGTTACTACATATACGGAGGACCGCTATTATACAGAAGGTCACCCACCCACATGTCATTCGATTATTGCGGTCACATATATATTCGACGCAACTCTCGAGATATGGAAGTGAATATAATCTATATGGTCGAACTGGTCTAGTGGATAGCATA
Source organism: Clistopyga incitator (assembly GCA_947507545.1). NCBI lineage: Eukaryota > Metazoa > Arthropoda > Insecta > Hymenoptera > Ichneumonidae > Clistopyga > Clistopyga incitator. The sequence goes on along the minus strand of OX382172.1, from coordinate 4,874,811 downwards.
TCATTAGAAGGTAGGTCATATAGGACTTTGGTTCAAATCCCGCAAACGGTACTTTTCGGAGAGTGTATTGGAAAATTCGAGTTTGTGGACAATTTTTTGTTTTTATTCATTGAATATCGATTAAATAACATTATCAACATGATTTTATTAGGTCTCATTGTCGACGCTAGTCCCGGAAATTATTAAATTTATCGTGATATTCCATATCGTTAATACTGAATATGACAATTAATTTATTTGTATCAAATGCGTATTCATTTTATATTAATCGAACTAAAATAAAATAATTCAGTTGAAAAAAAAGTAATTCTATTAAACGGGTATTCGAATAAGAAATTGGATTTGCATTGACTAGTCTACTAGATTTGTTTGAATACGTGATGATGGATATGAGCATTTTGTTTACGCAGTAATAATTTATGTATGATGACATTCTTCGTAAGAAAGGAATATGCTTTTTAAATTGGATTAAAAATACTTCTTAAATTTTGGGGTGTTCCATTAAATTTTAAAAGTAAAAAAATAAATTCGCGTATTTGCCATTTTTTAAGATCACATTGATTACAGATTTTTATGAAAGTCTTGAAGAATACACCTTTATAAAAATGATGAAATTTGTTTTGTGCAATGAAAGTACAAAATTCTTAATAAATTATTTTTGTGTGATTTTCGTGAGATAGAAACATGCCAATTGGTAAAGAGGAAAGTAAAAAATTATTTTGAAATGCTCATATTTTTTAGGATATGGAAATATCGGAGTTTTGTTTATGAATCATCTTTGAATCAAGGTAAACTTTTATGCGAAAATATTACAAAAATAATCTACCGATTCTAAATCGGCTTTCTGAAATGTTGAGCCGTTTTTATTGTTCGTAAAAAATTCTCAAAAGTATTACGCACAGAAATATAAATATTCTAAAACTAATACCATGACATTGAAACTGCTGAATGTAACGATCTGTAATTTTGCACGAAGTACATTTTTTGTGTGTAGGATATAATAGAAACTTCAAAACCCACATGTCTGTGAAGTTTCAATAGAAAACTTAGTTCTAAAGCGTATAAAATAATCGTAATGTATTAGCCGGAAGTCCCAAAATGTAATTTTGCACAAAATAGATGTTTTACTCGTAGAATATGAGACAAATATCATAACTCAGATATATTCTCGGTTTTATATGCAAAGTTATGCAAAGTTATGTTTTTTATTCTTTTTTTATATGATACAGTCCTCCACCGTTAAGGGTGGTCTAAAAAACAAGAAACGTACGAAAACCCTACTTTTTCGGATAAGGAAAAAATTGTTAATTGTTACATTTGAATATCTAAATTTGGTAAATATATTATAAAGAAGGAATACTGAAGTTCGATATCTTCAAAATATCTTTAGATTTCTCGTTTGTAATAATGAAAAATACCATAAAAAACAACATAAAATCGTAACCTTGCAATTGTTTTTATTATGGGCCAAGCAGTGCTTGTATGGCTCTTTGCCTGCATCCACGATTTCTATTTGGTTGCAACCCAGAAATCACCACGGGGAAGTGGCACATAGACTCGTTCTACCCATGCCCACTCGACCACACATCCGTGTGAAGACAAAAAAAAATAAATTCTTTATAGCGTGATTTGATAATCACATTTTCTTTGGAAGAACAGCATTTTTGTCAAAACCACGTTTCTCAAAACCACAAACGGAACTAGCTCCCTCCGTCACTATCTTAACGCATCATTCAGCAGCTTGAGTATGATAAGGAATTTCATAGCAACCGAAGTCTGTGTGCAATGCGAAAACGGTATTGTTGTGCCAGCCAGATATCCAGCTGCTGGAACTATAATTCGGATTGCTGGCACAGCCGTGCTGTTGTTCAGCTACCACAGCGGAACACCAGCGCTGAACGTAATTCCCTTGAGCAATACAGTATAGCTCTGGGAGCTATCCGTATAGCTGTGGGAGCTATACGGATCTCTGTCGCACCTTTTTGGTTTGATTCTCCTGAATAAACGACTTTGAGTATCGAAAAACCCAAACACTAGCGCAATTCTGCAATACTTCTGCACATTCTCTCAAAATTTGAGCTCTTTCTGCCTAGTATTTTGGGAGAAAATAGGTTTCAAAATTTTGAGGTGGTGGAAAGATGGCGGAAGTACCACTGCCTTTCAATCGCATTCCTGCCACAGCTATATTCGTATTGTTACTACAACTATACCCATAGCTCCCATAACTGAACTGCTTGCAGCTATCAGTTAGTTAGTTATGAGAACTATACCGTTTTTTCAGTGTGGGTTGAGCTTCGCTTTGAAGTTAATTTCGCTTCGAACCAAATGACTTTTTTATACTCTAGCGGTTGACATGAAAAAGAAAGTTTGTTCAGACAACTTAAATTAATTTATTAATTATTACCAAAGTGCAGACACTCTGAAAATTACCCAATCAATATTTTTTTCTACATCGCTATATATCTGAGCTCAATTTGTTTTTTTTCGGAGTATTAAGTATTTAAGAGTATTAAGAGTATTAAGAGTTTAAGTATTAAGTATTAGGAGTATTATTCATTTCGACTTAAATAACTCGGTAATGGTGCATCATTGCATTTTTTATCGTACTTTATAATCCAAATATGTATTTTGCGGAAAATTATAGCTTGGGACATTCGGCTATTACAACATTAGCATTTTTTGTTTTGTTAATACCAAAAATCTAAATTATCCACCAAAACTCAACAGTAGTGTGGGTTTTGAAATTTCTATTATATTTTATACATGAAATATGAATTTGCTGCAAGATGTCAGCTCGTAACATCCAGTCCTTTCAACGTTATGATTTTTTACATAATTTTTGTCACAAGTAAATGATAAAAACGAAAAGTCGAATGTGCCATCTCAAGATACTAATTAACATAACTCCTTTTTTTTGTATCGGGTTTCGTTTGAGTTCGAAGTGACGGTTTTTTAACTTTACTATTTTTAAGCCCACCCTACTAATTAGCGAGAGGGACGAACGTACATTCTTTTTTTTGCGAATTACTAAACGTTTTTGAATTTGAAATATTAGCTTTCTATTTATGACTGCATGATCTCAGACTAATTTTCTTTTATTTCTATATTATCTCGTCACTTTATTTTCCGTAATATTTATTCTGTGCTCTTCATAAAATGGTTGGAGCGGGTAGCGAATAGAGTAAAGCAATAGGGCAGTTATAATCATAATTTTTTAATGACACATAGAAGTGAAATTTCTTGTAAAAAAAAAAACAAAAATTGTGGTTAGAGAATACGTGCTGGATCTGTTCGAAACAAGAACGCGCCTGCAATTCACTTCAAAAATCTATTGCTTAATATTACAAAGACACGGACTATTTGCGTAAAAGATTTATTACGTGCTGAAAAATTTGCAAAGCACGGTACTGTAAAATTGTAAATAAATGAAATTGTTATCTTTATTCTCCATTAAAAAACTGGTAATTACAACTGTCTTACTGCTCATTTTGATTCATTATCCATTTTAACTATTTTAATAAACAGTGTAGAATAAATATTACGGCTAAAAATGTTGAAAAAATGCATAAACTAATGAAAACTAACATGTCATGGCTAATTGAGCGAAAATAGAACTTAACTTTAAATAATTTAGAGAAAAATGACGAACATCCCTTCCACTTTTGAATTAGAATTCAAATATTGGTATCCACGTGCAGTATTTTTGAGAGTTTTTTGCCAATAATAAAAATGGACCGACATTTCGAAAAGGCAAATTTTATGTTAATTCATAGAAGCAGCATAATTTCAAATTGTTGGGTCATTTGTTCAATATCCTCTCATAATAATACACTTCAAAATGAAGAAATTTCAAAAACAATACTTTTCATATCCTAAAAATTGGAACATCTGATTGTTTGTCTTGTTTTCTCTTTATCCGCCATAAATTCATGGGAATTATTATTCCACACCTTAACAAAATTGTGAACGTTCCGAGAATGGACATTTATACGTTCAGGATCAAAGGATGGTTGAATTTGGATGGAATACCCGAAATGTATCAAATTATTACGATGTTTCGTCATTATTGATAATGACACAATTAATGAGGATTGCAACTAATAACGACGGGCCATTTTACCTGGCAAATCAGAATTCAATCATAAAGCTAAACTTCTGTATTTTTACCTAATAAGATGTCAACTTCGTAAAGCCATAGAAAATTTCTTCCTTTTACTGTTTTGGATTTCAATTTGAATGTCAATCACTGATTGATAAAAACTTGAATCCGATTTGACTGCAATTCGGTACATATGTCCCAAAAAAAAGGCCTAGATTTCTTCGAATGCGTCTTATGATATTTAAAGAGATATTTGATTAAAAAAATAATAGATAGACTAACTGGAAATGTTGGTCATTCAGTATCAAAATCAGTATAAGAAATGCACTGATAACAAGCCATATTCCGAGTATTTGTTTCAGCTGTTTTATTTTATTATTTAGTAAAATATATTTTTCGGGTTAACATTTCAAGCATGATATTCATCACATGTGCAGCTTTGTACTGAACAATCAAATCATCCTTTGACAATCAATTTTACGAGTCATTTTAACATAAGAAACATTAAGCCAACACATGAAATGCAACGCAATTACTGAATTAAAAGCATGCAGTGCATCGACATGATGTGATGAGGTGAAAAGTAAGATTTTCAACTCGTCGTACATTTCAGAACAAACTGGTGAAAAAATATGTTAGTGTTCGATGTCACATTTCATCTGTCGATGACTGCATTTTAATACAAAGCTATCATCAGAAATGTGGAAATAAATTTTTTTTACTGACAAACTCACTAGCCAATTCGTTAAAGTAAATCCAATTTTCACTGCATCCAGGATTGCTACACCCATACGAGAATGCACTCGTTGACAGATAAAATAAGTCAGCGCACACTAACATTTATTCACTAATAATTCAGTCTAAAAACTACGATAAAGTTAAAATTTCAATATTTATCTCACAACATTTTGGCGCACTAGTAAAAAACTGCAGCATTCTAATACTTTATATCAATTTGATGAGGATTGAATATATGATTTTTTTTTTTTTTTAAGTCGAGTATCACCCACAGAATTATTTTTCTTGGGACTTTTGTTAGGTGGCTCTGTCCCCTTCAACAAAATTTTATTAAATAATATAAACTTGAATTTGAAGAATGGCGTTTTAATAATCAAAATATTCCTTGTGACATAGTGAATCAATAGAGTACTATAAAATGACAGTAATTGCATGCGTTTTATAAATAAATGAATAAAAATGGAGCTGGATAGAATATTTCAGATTATCGTAATGAAAGCAAATTTAAATCCAGTTTATTCCTAACTTAAATTTTTCTAAACAGATAGTCTTGGAATTCATTGGTATACATTTAGGGTAATATTATTTGTTTACTAATTAGAGTCCCTGGTTTACGAAACAAAAATACCACGATAACGTTAAATGAATTTTTAATCCAATTACGAATCAAATAAATAACGAAAAGTGCTCAATACATATATTAAAGATATTTCATCGATCAAAATAAGCTATCTTGCGAGAAAACCGAATCAAAATGACAAATGAGACGCATAAAAAATTCATAAAAATATGCCCCTAAATTGATAAAAGTAAACTCGGTTATTTTTCTGAGTATTTTACATTTTCTTGAAGCAGGTGCTTCTTTAATCCCCGTTTACCTTAGTTCACACCTTATTTATATTTATACACTAAAAGGGGTGAACAAAATTTTTGATATGCTGGTAGTATTTTTATTTTTGATCATATCGAAGAGACGATTTATTTGATTTTATCGAGTATGAGGTGAATACGGAAAAAGGTGTCTTTTTAATTCAAGTTAAAATATCCCTACCTTCATGATTATTGTCCAAGTGCTACCGTTAACCGTGGACGATGTTGGATGTTTGTCGCTCCTAGATCACTCGGTCCTTGCCGCAGTTGATCGGAAGACGAAGAGATGCGCGTGTTCGCGTGAGAGCGAGTTCCGATTCCGGGCTAGACCCCGGTGATTGGTCGGTGAGGAAGCACTGATCGTTCTGCACGCAATTAGGTCATTGTCCTCCATTTATACTCCGGCCTAGCGAATGTATCTTCGAGAAGCAGAGAGTAGCTCATCGGGCCTCTCCTACCTGACTGCCACTGCGACCACACACACCAACATACTTTATACAGCCCATGCCCACCACTCGCTTTTCAAAACTCCTTAGACCGCACAACACGGCACATTCCCAAGTGAACGCTACATGTATATGCATTGCAGTAAGAATATTAATATATGTAACTTCATTATCAAACCTCAAACCTTCACTTCTCAGTACAGACTGGTAAATTAGGTAGACTATAACATACGCTAGCAGATGCGATGATAAAAAATCCGTTGGTGCATAAAAAATCATTCAGTCACCCACAGAACCAGTTTATTTTAATCATCTTGTGTCTTCATGCGATACGCAAGAATGTACGAGTATTCCAGAATTGAAAAAGACCGCATGTTTATTAGCAGAGACCCCACTGTTACGTGTGAAAAAGTTATTTTTTTGCAATTGTCGAAACCACCACTCGCTTTTTAAAACTCCTTAGACCGCACAACACGGCAAATTCCCAAGTGAACGCTACATGTATATGCATTGCAGTAAGAATATTAATATATATAACTTCATTGTCAAACCTCAAACCTTCACTTCTCAGTATAGACCGGTAAATTAGGTAGACTATAACATACGCTAGCAGATGCGATGATAAAAAATCCGTTGGTGCATGAAAAATCATTCAGTCACCCACAGAACCAGTTTATTTTAATCATCTTGTGTCTTCATGCGATACGCAAGAATGTACGAGTATTCCAGAGTTGAAAAAGACCGCATGTTTATTAGCAGACACCCCACTGTTACGTGTGAAAAAGTTATTTTTTTGCAATTGTCGAAACCACCATTCGCTTTTTAAAACTCCTTAGACCGCACAACACGGCAAATTCCCAAGTGAACGCTACATGTATATGCATTTCAGTAAGAATATTAATATATGTAACTTCATTATCAAACATCAGACCTTCACTTCTCAGTATAGACCGGTAAATTAGGTAGACTATAACATACGCTAGCAGATGCGATGATAAAAAATCCGTTGGTGCATGAAAAATCATTCAGTCACCCACAGAACCAGTTTATTTTAATCATCTTGTGTCTTCATGCGATACGCAAGAATGTACGAGTATTCCAGAGTTGAAAAAGACCGCATGTTTATTAGCAGACACCCCACTGTTACGTGTGAAAAAGTTATTTTTTTGCAATTGTCGAAACCACCACTCGCTTTTTAAAACTCCTTAGACCGCACAACACGGCACATTCCCAAGTGAACGCTACATGTATATGCATTGCAGTAAGAATATTAATATATGTAACTTCATTATCAAACATCGACCTTCACTTCTCAGTATAGACCGGTAAATTAGCTAGACTATAACATACGCTAGCAGATGCGATGATAAAAAATCCGTTGGTGCATGAAAAATCATTCAGTCACCCACAGAACCAGTTTATTTTAATCATCTTGTGTCTTCATGCGATACGCAAGAATGTACGAGTATTCCAGAGTTGAAAAGACCGCATGTTTATTAGCAGAGACCCCTCTGTTACGGGTGAAAAAGTTATTTTTTTGCAATTGTCGAAAGCAATACTCGAAACCACCACTCGCTTTTTGAAACTCCTTAGACGGCACAACACGGCAAAGTCCCAAGTGAACGCTACATGTATATGCATTGCAGTAAGAATATTAATATATGTAACTTCATTGTCAAACCTCAGACCTTCACTTCTCAGTACAGACTGATAAATTAGGTAGACTATAACATTCGCTAGCAGAGGCGATCATAAAAAATCCGTTAGTGCATGAAAAATCATTCAGTCACCCACAGAACCAGTTTATTTTAATCATCTTGTGTCTTCATGCGATACGCAAGAATGTACGAGTATTCCAGAGTTGAAAAGACCGCATGTTTATTAGCAGAGACCCCTCTGTTACGGGTGAAAAAGTTATTTTTTTGCAATTGTCGAAAGCAATACTCGAAACCACCACTCGCTTTTTAAAACTCCTTAGACGGCACAACACGGCAAAGTCCCAAGTGAACGCTACATGTATATGCATTGCAGTAAGAATATTAATATATGTAACTTCATTGTCAAACCTCAGACCTTCACTTCTCAGTACAGACTGATAAATTAGGTAGACTATAACATTCGCTAGCAGAGGCGATCATAAAAAATCCGTTAGTGCATGAAAAATCATTCAGTCACCCACAGAACCAGTTTATTTTAATCATCTTGTGTCTTCATGCGATACGCAAGAATGTACGAGTATTCCAGAGTTGAAAAAGACCGCATGTTTATTAGCAGAGACTCCACTGTTACGTGTGAAAAAGTTATTTTTTTGCAATTGTCGAAACCACCACTCGCTTTTTAAAACTCCTTAGACCGCACACATGGCAAATTCCCAAGTGAACGCTACATGTATATGCATTGCAGTAAGAATATTAATATATGTAACTTCATTGTCAAACCTCAGACCTTCACTTCTCAGTACAGACTGGTAAATTAGGTAGACTATAACATACGCTAGCAGAGGCGATCATAAAAAATCCGTTAGTGCATGAAAAATCATTCAGTCACCCACAGAACCAGTTTATTTTAATCATCCTGTGTCTTCATGCGATACGCAAGAATGTACGAGTATTCCAGAGTTGAAAAAGACCGCATGTTTATTAGCAGAGACCCCACTGTTACGTGTGAAAAAGTTATTTTTTTGCAATTGTCGAAAGCAATACTCGAAACCACCACTCGCTTTTTAAAACTCCTTAGACCGCACAACACGGCAAATTCCCAAGTGAACGCTACATGTATATGCATTGCAGTAAGAATATTAATATATGTAACTTCATTGTCAAACCTCAAACCTTTACTTCTCAGTACAGACTGGTAAATTAGGTAGACTATAACATACGCTAGCAGATGCGATGATAAAAAATCCGTTGGTGCATGAAAAATCATTCAGTCACCCACAGAACCAGTTTATTTTAATCATCTTGTGTCTTCATGCGATACGCAAGAATGTACGAGTATTCAAGAATTTAAAAAAAACCGTATTTTATTTAGCAGGGACACCACTGTGACGGATAAAAACGCTATTTTTTGCAATTGTCAAATTCAATCATTGTCAAAAGCAATGCCCGAAGCCACCACTCGCTTGTTAAAACTCCTTAGACCGCACACATGGCAAATTCTCAAGTGAACGCTACATGTCAATTCCAGAATTACATTCCAGACTTTAAAAAAACGGTACGTTATTTGGCAGGGACCCTACTGTTACGGATGAAAAAGTCATTTTTTTGCCATTCTCGAAGTTAACATTTTTTTTTAAATGTGGGGTAACAAGTTCAAGTTAAAACAATTAAAATTGACCAAGTTCCGGTTGATGTAGCGAGAGCAGACAGCGGGACTGATTGTGACTTACGATTCCGCAATATGAAGGTCATCGCGGCCTTCACTATCAATGAATGTACGATTTTCTTCTATTGTGGAAAAACTTTTGTAGTGTAATTCGCTATATTTTTATATTTCAAACTTTTACCCGTACAATTTTAATTGGAAAATTCAACCGTTATGCAGATGTTCGTCAAGTTGCGTGGAGGGCACACGTTCAATTCTTTGTCCATTTCAGTGCACATGCTTTCTTTGTGTCATAGCGAGTTCACGTTATGCCATTTTTCATATTTCATATAATTAAAAGAGATTAATAATCAGGAACTACGAATAATGTTATAATGTTCTCAGGCGCCTACCATCGCTCGGTGTACATAAGTAATAATTACAAAACAGAGAAACGAGTATTGGACGGAATATTCATGTGGCAATTAGCACTGAAATGTAATTCCAGCGGTGGCTGTATTGGTGAAAGCAATAGGCGTTTAATACATAGCGTCTTGACGCCAAATATTAAAAAACAATTAACTTGGCCGTCTCGAATCTTTCACTCTCTCGCTCTCTTTTGTTTTGACTCGGAGCTACCCGTATGGAAATATATGTATGCGGAATATATGAGCATGAAATTAGCCGGGTTCGGGTCATTTTTTACCTCGCATTTTGTTATTCGAATAACCTTTTCTTACGCAAGCTATACCCAGAAAGAACGTACTCGTATTTTTTATGGCGTAATTTTTTAATTTTTCAAAAAATGGGATCTTCAATGTTTTGACAAAACGAATATATAGTGAACTTCAAAAATTAATATCTCCGGTTCTATTTGCTCTAAGAAGATGAACCAAGACGCGATTTCAAATTTTCTAAATAAGGGGCCATAAAATAATTTTCTAGTAAAAAAAAAAATCAAATGGGGTCGTTTTTTCCGTTTTACCATGAACAACCGGAAAAACAACCGAATAATATTTTTATGGTGATCGTTTTCGCAGTCGTTACGACCGATGTCCGGTTTATTGTTTGCAAAAAACTACCCGGTTGTTTGATGGTCATTTTTACGGTGAATGAACTGTGGAAACGACGGTGGTCAAGGTTACTAGGGATATGTCCCATATAGCCCAATGAGTGTTCGAATATATAACCAAACTAGGACGGTATTGTGGCGCACGCGCGAATAATCCCCGATCCCACGGAAATCCCCCATCCCTCGGGATCCCCGATCCATCGGGAATCCCCTAATCCCTCGGGAATCCCCTATCCCCAGGAATCCCCTAATCCCTCGGGAATCCCCTATCCCCAGAAATCCCCTAATCCCTCGGAAATCCCCTATCCCACGAGAATCCCCTAATCCCTCGGGAATCCCCTATCGCACGGGAATCCCATATCCCTCGGGAATCCTCCATCCCTCGGTTGCCATCTTCTTTTTATAATATAGAGAGATAAGTATTTATATATAGCTAACTAAGTTTTGCAATTGTGACGTTTCTCGTTTTTATCCGAGAAATTAAACTGTAGCAAAGAGATTTTGCGTGTGCCGCTTGTATTACCGACCGAGGAGAGTACTGTTCTTAGCGAAGTTTTAAACGGGAAGAAATGGAACCTCTAACTCCCACGTCCCACACAAGTTATTCGATACAACAGTTGGGGTGATCTCGAGAATTAATTCTTCCGGTGTCCAGCGGTTATCTCCAGAAATAGTTTGTTTTCAATTTCGATAAAATGTCGTTAGCATTTGGTAGCTGCGAGACACCGGGCTGTACAGCAGTCGCCAGTTTGCAATGTCCAACATGTTTGAAAATTGGTATTCAGGGCTCCTACTTTTGCAGCCAGGTGAGAATTTTAGGTTAAGCTACAGCTCCTCCCAACTTTTCTCATTTCATTCCCTATGCTCCACTACAGTGAAAAATGTGAATGTCCCTTTTCATTCCAAATATACTGCTCAGATTACCGGTAGTTATTTATGGAACGACAGAAATTATATTTGTGCAAATTTACATTGTGCAAATAATAAAAAAACATTTTATCTGGAAATCCAAGCGGAACTAACCACATTTTCAATTTCTACTTTTTTCTTACTGTCTGATAAAACAGTAATGAAATTCATAATTTAAACAGTCTTCAATATTTATTCATTAAATTAAGTAAATTGAAATTTCAAGATTCATAATTAAAAAATGATGAATCTTGAAATCCAAGCGCAACTAGCTACATTTTAAATTTTTATCAAATAGTAACAAAATTCACAGTTTCAACAGTCTTCGGCATCAATTCATGATGTACTGCTTGTTCAGAATATTATTTAGTAAGTGTGTATTATTTAGTGAGTAAATTTTTATTGTGTGAATAATAAAGAAATATTTAATCTTGAAATCCAAGCGCAACTAGTTACATTTTTTATTTCTATCAAACAGGAACAAAATTCATATTTTCAAGTCTTCTGCATCAATTAATTATGTACTGCTCGGTCAGAGTATTAGCGATAGTTATTTATGGAACAACAAAAATGCTATTTATGTAAATTTTTATTGTGTGAATAATAAAGAAATATTTCATCTTGAAATCTAAATGTAACTAGCTATGCTTTTAATTTTTATCAAACAGTATTGAAATTCATAATTTAAAAAGTAGAATTTTAATACATTTTAAGTAGAAATTCCTAAATTAGTTAACACAGTTGAACTTGAAATTATGAGTATTTCATCATGAAAAGTAACTTATCTTATTCCCTTGAATATCATTCAAACTGAAAAAACAGAAACTCATAGGAAAGTCTCCAAATATATTTTTTTAAATAGGAAAAAGTTTATGAAAAATCTCTCTAGAATTTATTAGAAAGCTGACATGGCATGAGTCAAATTAGTTTTACATGATTGTGATGAACCAGATATCTTCTGAAAAGTTGGTCTATCTTTATTTTTAATCTATCGTTGTTGGACACATGGACCATAAAATACTATTTGTACAAGTAATTGATAGTTTAGTGGTTAGAGTATGATAATCATTAAGTTATTAAATAGCTTTGATGGGTAAGTAGTTTTGAGTTTGCGAAGTAAATGTTTATGTTTTTTTCGATTGCACTCATTTGTGGAACAAATATTGCTAATGAAACTCTCATATTGTCATATATTTTTGAAATAGGATCACTTTTCAAAATAAAATGTTGGTAGTTTGACATGAATATGCTATGTAGGTAAGGGGCTGTGAATTTGAAATCTGGGTGGGATATATATTGCAAAAAGATCAAAAATAAATTGAACCTGATACATTTTTTATTTGCAATCTGTGGTTTCGAGTTATAATTTGAAAGCTGCCAGTGAGTGGCTACCTTTGCCACAAATAGAGAAGCAGTAACTCTTCAAGTCAGGAGCAGCGCCCAATAAAGATCAACCAAACCAAGAATGGCCATGTGAAGGCAACATTAGTTTTTTCTTTTTAACTTGGCATGGAGGCTCTACCATGACTCTGGATATACAGCTTTTTTATTGAATAGATAGAATTATAAACAGACACATCCAATGGTACTTCCCGAAAACTTGCAATCAAAAAATTATATTTAAAGTGGTAGAATTTCTAATTAATTCCTTTACCAAAAAATGTAATATTCACACAATTTTGGTCTATTCTATTATCAAAATATTATATTTTTAACATTCTGAATGGACATTCAGAGATAAGATTTCTGTAATATTTCAGAAATGTTTCCGAAATATTTTGATGCAATGTGGGATATTACTCTAGCTATCAAACTAGTCCTTATCAAAGGAATATATGTATATCAGTATAGTTTCATTTCTAATTTGTTCTAAACATTTTGATATTAATGGCAAACATTAAATTGGACATCCTACATTTCTGAACTGAACAAATGTGCTAGTGTTTGATTCAATTCAAATACTGTGTTCAAAATGTGTAATAGTGGTGCACAAAAACTGATGTTGACTACTCTACTTGAATAAAATATTGAATTAACTTATATACTATAAGAAATTCTACTCCTACCTATTCCGAATTTCAATCGGCCGCTCTAATTTATCTCAATATAATCACACTCTTACCGGATAATGTTGAGTGATTTTAGTTTGCAAAAAAATAAAGTGCACAAGTCTGGGTGAAGCAGTGAATGCCACTGACTTTATTAAAATTATTTGAAAATTAAACTTGTTATGCATATGAATTAAAAACATTACGAATTATTTTTATTTTAGTTCTAATAATTTGTCTCATCAAGAAACCTAGGGTTTTACCCAGAGACCTTGTTAGTTTGGGAGTGAATCAAGAGCTGATAAATAAAAATTACATAAATTACCAAAAATAAATCAACACTTTTGCTGCATGGTAAACACCATTGCCTGTTTGAAAAACCTGCTGCACAAATTTTAGTTATTGACTAAATAACAACTGAGTTTTTTAAACATAATAAGCATTGCATGTTTTTATGCATATCAATGAATGAATCTTATGAAGCATGTAAATTAAAGAACATTTCATTATTTCTGTATTAACTCTGATCATAATTCATTATGCCAATGGATGCAGTACTATGCGAAATGACTTTAGCAGATTGCATCTGATAAAATTTGATCCAAACTGCCCAAACTTATACCCATAGGGGGTCGACGTTACATATTTTTTATTTATGGGGATCACTTATGAATATAGTCTTAGACTCAAGTGAAGTACGTAATATTAAAAAGATTTATTTAGACAAACAACAATAAAGTGTCTTACGATATTGAGCTATGCTTAATTAGATTATTTCTGCGCCAGTCTGACCCAAGACCAACTGGTCAACTTCATCTTCGAATGAAGACTGATTTTCGGTATTGTAGTTGTTGACTGCAATAGCCAACAATTGCTGACTTGGCAATTTGTTTCTGTGAGCCCCGAATGGCCGCAGTCAATATCTGGTTGATCACCTCATGCTGAATGGACACATTCTTACCTATGTTGGGTGAGCGGCGTCAATAGAATTATCCTATTCCTCAATTATGAGAAAGAAAATTATTTCCAAATTTTTATAAAAATAATTCGGGACACAACAAAACAAACAAAAATCATTACATTTTACCAGATGGCATTAGAAGCTGAAGGGCTAGAAGTATATAAGCTAGTTTTGGCTGCATGATATTGAGAATCTGCAGTTTGCATTTAAAACTAGAGTACATAAATTTCAGTTAATCACTTAATAACCACTAATTTTATCGAATTTATTAAAAAATAAAACTTTGCACGTATATAAATTCAAGAACTCTTGACTACATTTGTCTACGTTCTGGTAATTAATTTCACCAAAATGCACAAAGGAAATAAAAAAATTGTACAACTGCTAAATATAACCATGGAATATAACCACTAAACTTATAAACAAATATAAACCTCCTTATTTTTGTTCTTAATTCAATATTGCTTAATAATTTGAAATACCAACAACCATATTACTTGCTTCTGCTTACTGAACATGTCGCTCATCTAAAAATGTGTACCGCTGGTTTATTGACCGTCGTTCCTTTAAATTCTCTTTAAAAATTGAATAGCTAATGCAGCTCTTTGCTTGACTGTAGTTAATAAGCTTCATAGCTTTTCGTGCATGACCTTCATCCGCGGCCATTTTGGACAGACCGCATTCAAAGCAATGCAATTGTGCGACAGTAGATTGACGTCACGATAATACATGTTTGCATACGTTAATTAACTTTATCACTTTTTCATTTGTCGCACTGCAGATTGTAATAACACCTCCGTAAATTCACTGGGCGTTAATTTTTAACACTGATTGTTAATGGACTGAGATCGTGTTCTCTAGACTTTGAGCGCGCGAAACAGAAGCCTAATTTACATTTCGCTCATTCGAACCGGGAACACCCAGAATTTTAGCCTGGTACGTTACCAATTATGCCGCCGTGTTATAATCTCTTATACTTTTCTAATCTCGCTTTATAATCTCTTATACTTTTATAGTCTCATTAACAGTATACTAGTTATGCCTTTATAGTGTCATATTAACGGTAGTATGTTGTAGGTTGTGACCGAATATCCCTGCTATTGATTGTTGATCGACTATTAGCGGTCAACTTTTCAGGTGATGGAATATTGCGGAGTTCGCTCTGTTTAATGAATCTGCTGTAAAAAAAAAAAAGATACATTCAAATCATACCAACGTTTTCCCATAAAAAGGTAATTTGAGCATCTGCAGAGTGAATGCCATAGGCACTTCTGTGCGTTTTTTCAACACGCAAGTGCTTAAACATGATTAGATCTTAAATATATCTTAGTTCAATCGACAGAGTATTAAATTAGTTGATCATCATGTACGTGAACAAAAAAAGTTAAATATAATCACTAGTTGCAAAATTAAGGTCTCCCATACCGTGTACACGCTCGTCTCTTAATTATATTGACTAATGGGTAGCATGCATATTGTATATCTATCACTGTTTTCGGCTACTCAGCATCATAAATCACACCGATTCATCATTAGAACTGCACCTCTACCGCTGCTGATGTTGTTTTAGTTAAAATGTAGATATTCCATTAACGGAAACCACTATTTTGAAAACCTCTGCAAAGAACTGTGTTCTCAAATTGGACAAAACTGTGTGCGTATTATTGGTGTTAATTTTAATAGTCTAGTTTGCATTAAAACACAAAATAATTGATGTGTAAACTCAAATTCTGGTGAACTTATCGTGGACAATCACTTGGTTCTTTTGACTCTAGGACTGTTTCAAGGGCAGCTGGAAGACGCACAAAATCATCCACCAGATCGTCAGTGAGTAGTGCTTTTCAATGGCTCACAAAAAATGATAATACAAACCAGAGCAGTTTAAATATAATTGTTTCCAGAGGGTGAGACCGGTAAGAATTCGTCAGGAGAGTACAACCCATGGCCATCCTACCACTTTACTGGAAAATTGCGGCCTTGGCCAAGGCCACCGAGGAGAGAAGTTCCCGAGGCTATCGAACGACCGGATTATGCGACGCATCCTAGAGGCGAACCGCTCAGTGAACAAGCAGTTCGGGGCTCTTCACAGATCAAAATACTCGACGATGAGGAAATTGAGAGTATGCGAGTTTCTTGCAAGGTACGTAAATTCATCGCTTTTTCCGGGTTTACCAACAGATTCATTTGTTTTCTATTTACAGAGATAGGGTTCACCTAGTACTTTTACGTATTAATTACACGTAGCTAAACTAGCGTAATATTATTTTTTACGAAACGAAGTAATGTCGATGGCTTGAGTTATATCGTTAACGAATACGAAACGGCGATGCTATCGTATTTAAATTAAGGTCATACTTAAGACGTTTTATATTGTTATTCATATCATTTAGAATAATGTTGCGGAAGGTAGCAGTCGGTTTGCTGTGATAGATCACTGCACTCGACACGCAAATACTCTTTTCGAAGTATGCAAAGGCAACAGATTTTTTTTATCATTCTCAACGCATATTAGAAGAATTCTCCCAAGCTAAAACGTATGTTCAAGTTAGAACGCAAGAACAAACAAGGCAAATATTTTTTAAATTTTCTTGCTCATCGAGTTTCTTCAAGCTTCACACAAAAGAAAACTTTTCTTAAATAGCGATATTTTGAAAAATACTGAAAATTACCACAATTTGCAATTTAAAAATGTTCGTAGCGCCAAACCGTATAATGTGTTCATCGATCAATAGAAAATCAAAGTTTTTGTCAATCCCCAAGACAACGCGATTTTTTTTTATTTTATCGAAATTCATGTATTGCAAATTTGATTCTAAAAATACCGAAAACATAACATTTTGACGCTGTCATGGACCGTAGCTTTCGCCTAACTTATTTTGTTCATATTTAAACCAAGATTGTAGATGAGCGCACTGAATTTCCAGAAACTAGCTATCCCGTGGGATAAAGTAGCAATTCCTGAACGATAAAGAAGCGATTTCTGTGATATCAAGTCGGACATGGAATTTTGAGGCACTGGGTTCAAGATGACTGGAATTTGAAGCGAGTAGAATCGAGTTGGCCATGAAATTTTAAGCATATGATTTCAAGTTGGGCATAGGAATTTGGTCAAGAGGTTTCAAGTTAGTCATGGAATTTCGGTCCAGTGGTATGATTGACGATTGAACTGTAAAATGAATTTTAAATATTTTACCAAGGTTTTGGAAGCGCTCGTATCACGCGAGCCACAATAACTCCTAGTATATAGATATAGAACATTCCATACAAAATTAGCCAGACAAAAACGATGAATATCATCGATTAGGTTCAGAATTTGTGAAAATGTTATATTGTGCAATCGGTGAAATATATGCCTATTTTTCATTCTGTATCTTCATACATGTTTCTATACTCGCTTTATGTGCATGATTCAACCGGATTGAAGTTTCATGGGTACATCGAAGTATTAGGACCATATTTTTAATTTCGGATGAAAATTTTTTGAATCGGTGTAGTCTCGCCCGAGTTGCGTCACGATTTCTAAAAAATTAGAATATTTATTATCTCGAAAGTTTTTTTATAAATATCTGAAATGCGATATCAAATTCGCACAGGCTATGATGCAAAAGCACAAAAATTATGAAACAGGTTTTTGAATTCCTTTTATACTAGTTTACGATTCGACGAAATAAAATGATCATCCTAATGCAGTATAGTCAGGACAAGGATGTGTAGTTATAGCCAGGACGCATAAACTTTACTGATATGTCACTTTTCGGTACAAAAATAGAATCTTAACAGGGTTGAGTGAAGACACTTCGAGTGTAGGTGTTGACAAAAAATATCCAGCGGAAGTAGTGAACCACAGTTTTCCTAGACTCGGCGTGGGCCTTTTTGGGATCCGAAGAGAAACCAAAGCGCTAAAACCATGCGTGTGCCCATGCACTCTGTCGCTCAGTTGACGCGTGCATTTAAGTTCAACGCTCTAGTAACATTTAGTGCGAAAATACGTGAGACGCGTAGTGTAGCTCGTTTTTTCTATTTAAGAACTTGGTCTTCTTGCTATGCAGAAGTAACGTGAGACGCAACAATGATCGTCTATGAAAATTGATTTCTTGTATATTCCGATGTTTGCAGCTTGGCAGGGAGGTTCTCGATGAAGCAGCGAAAGCTTGCGACGTCGGTGTAACAACAGCCGAACTCGACCGAATTGTTCACGAGGCGTGTCTCGAACGGGATTGCTATCCGTCGCCCTTGAATTATCATCAGTTTCCAGCGAGTTGTTGTACATCCGTCAACGAAGTTATCTGTCATGGTATACCGGATACGAGACCGCTCGAGGACGGTGATATTTGTAACGTAGACGTGACAGTTTATCATCATGGCTTTCACGGCGATCTCAACGAAACTTTTTTCGTCGGTAAAGTCAAACCCGAAGTTAAAAAACTTGTCGAGGTTACCTACGAGTGTCTCTCTCGGGCTATTGAGATGGTTCGACCTGGCGAGAAGTACAAGGAAATTGGCAACGTCATTCAGAAGTACGCACAAGCCAATGGATTCAGCGTCGTTCGTAGTTATTGCGGTCACGGAATTCATCGGCTTTTCCATACAGCTCCCAATGTACCGCATTATGCCAGTAAGTATATTTTTTATCAATTCGCTATTTTAATCCATACAATATTGTATTGTGCGACGAGGGTGGAAAGTTGGTGATTGCGCCGAGTGGAAAGTGTGCCCCCAAAAAAATACAATACAATACGATTCCGAACACCGACCGCAGTGGGTGCGTGGTCGGTGTATGGCTTCGGCCATCTCCCAAGTTAAGCATCTTTTCTCGCGGCCAGTACTTCGATGGGTGACCGCTTAGCTATGCACCAACTTGCGCGTTAACTGTTGAGCGAGAGGCAGTTTTTCTGACTTTCTGATGTATTCTCATACAGCAGAAAGACAGTAAAATATAGCCGCCCATATCGGCGCAGATTTTTCGCAGTTTCCCTGTGCCCTCCTGCAAATGCGATACAAGAGTGCATTAGGCAAGAGTGGCTGCGGATAACATTCTGGGAGGAACTCAATGAACAATGGAAGGGGATACGAAATACAAATACAAATTAAAATGTTTAAATACAATTCAGACAGGCGTTGCCTATAAGATAACTGTGATTAAACATTGACTTTGAATCAACGATGGTAAATCAACTTTGCTACGGCCCTGGTGGCCTAACGTGGTAGGCTAGAATTCTGAGTGTTCTCGGTTCGAACGCGGGTCCTGTCGGAATTGCTTCACAACATGTTTGAGATTAAATTTCGTCGATTTTGGCTGCTTGAGTTATTAATTTACGTTATGAAGCAGCTACATTCGATGTTTGTGAAGAGTCGTACTTACAAAATTCGAATTTGGCTTCGCTTTCGGGCGATTTGAATCTAGCGATCATTGTCTTAGATCCGGATTGTGCTTTTGAAAATTCTATCGTTTAAAAATTAACCGCTGACTGTCTCATACGATGAAAATTAAATGGAAAGTAATTACGTGGTTACGTTTTTTCTAGAAAACAAAGCGGTCGGTATAATGAAGGCCGGGCACTGTTTCACGATTGAGCCGATGATCTCCCAGGGCACCTGGCGCGACGAGATGTGGCCCGATGATTGGACCGCGGTCACTGCTGATGGACAATGGTCAGCGCAGTTTGAACAGACTCTTTTAGTCACCGACAATGGCTGCGATATTCTCACCAAGCGTCGTACGAATAACGGTCGTCCCTGGTTCATGGATCATGCCTAATCAATCACTCGAAAAATCGATTGCGAAGATGGCATTCACGTTGAGAAAAAAACAACACACCGAAATTATTTCCCGAATGTATAGCGATAGACTTGTCTGGGTTAATCATCGTTACACCTGATTCAATCACTATTACATATACAATCGATTTAATTGACAATTTCGTTAACGTTGCATTTGGTAGTGAATAGCCCTAAAACCCAAATCGATATCTCAAAAAAATATGTGATGACTTTTCGTAAGATCGTACGTGCCTTGTATCATACAGTTTTTCACTTTAATCCCCTTGTGCGACTAAACCGTTGTGTAAATACCGTCGATTGTTGTTTCAGAAACTCTTCGATTCGAATAATACCACAACGCGCTTACCCGTTATCGATAATTCATTGGTAAAAATAAAATATAGCAACATTTATGAGACCAGTATCAGAATATGAACCTCGTAAGCCCCAATAGTTACTTACTAAATGCAATGAATTCAGAAAATAGAAAGCTGAATATAACAAGTGTTACAATGTATCATCATAATTGGGTTGCGGATTACAATATTGATATAGTAAACTTATTATTGACTTCCGAGAGAAACATCTTTATAGAGGCACAGCACGTCAGTGGACCACTTTTTTCGAATTTCTTAAATATGCACCGTATTCGTCACATCGAAGTAATGAACGGCACCCTCCGTGAATTCCGCCTGATTTTTTGATCCAATATTTCAGAAAAAATACGGCTTTTTTCATACTCGATTTATTAGTCAGAGCGGTTCGGATCAGTACATGGGACATAAAATATATGGTGTTAACACTATTAATGCGAGCTCGTCACGTAGATGGTCGTTCAGCCGTCATAGGAACGTTGAATGACGGCTTGAAATAATGACCCTTTTTACGACGAATGGCATTTTTGGGTCAATTTGTGACCGGTTTATGACCAAAAAATAATTGACCGACATTTTCAAACTAAACAGATGTGTTGGTCATTTAATGCTCATAAACGACAATGATACCCATTGACGAATGTTAAAGCTGTCGCACGAACCGTGTTTCGCAATAATGGCGGGAATGAATGAGTGAGGGAAGGTCAAGTCAATAACTTTAACATTTTTCGCAGAAAATAATTACCACTTTCCTCGGCATAAAGGCTCTCACGATTTGAGAGAAAAGCCAGGGCAAGCTATATGGTTTATTAACATACAAAAAAATTCAGTACCAGATACATATTAGGTTGGGGAAAAAGAAATCCATCATTTTTTCGGTAGGTGGCTGTACTGATAGATTTCTCGTAAAGTATCGATCAAACAATTTCAGATTTATGCTCGTTGGAAAGGTGACATTTCGCAGTAAAAAAAAAGTCTTTTGCTGTTTTTTGTTTGGTGCATTCAGTTGTGAGTTACAGGGTGTTAAAAATAGAAGTGAACAAAGAGAAAATTCGGTACATTTTACAGTTTTTCATTGACAAAGGCGAAAATGCAAGCCAGGCGGCTAAAATTGTGAATGGTGTTTATGGTTCCGATACTGTAACACCCAATTATGTGCAATTTTGGTTTCGTAGATTCCGTTCAGGAATTTTTGATGTTAAAGATGCACCTCGCACAGGTAGGCCGGTCGTCGAAAATGTCGATAAAATCGGAGAAATGATCGAAGTTGACCGGCATGTTAGCAGTCGTAACATCGCCCAGGAGCTAAAAATCGACCATAAAACAGTTTTAAACCATTTACACAAAGCTGGATTCAAAAAGAAGCTCGACGTTTGGGTGTCACACCAATTAACAGAAAAAAACAGGATGGATCGAATTTCCATCTGCGAAGCTTTGGCCAAACGGAATGAGATAGACCCATTTCTTAAACGGATGGTGACTGGAGATGAGAAATGGATCACATAAGATAACCCTGTGCGAAAACGATTGTGGTCAAAGAGCGGTGAAGCACCTCAAACGGTGGTCAAACCAGGACTAACGGCCAAGAAGGTTCTGCTATGCATTTGGTGGGACTGGAAGGGGATTATTTATTATGAGTTGCTTTCATATGGCCAAACGCTAAATTCTGATCTCTACAGTCAACAACTGGACCGTTTGAAGATAGCGATTGACCAGAAACGGCCAGAATTGGCCAACAGGAATGTATCGTGTTCCACCAGGACAACGCTAGGCCACACACATCTACAGTGACTCGCCAGAAACTTCGGGAGCTTGGTTGGGAAGTTTTAATGCATCCGCCATACAGTCCGGACTTGGCACCAAGCAATTATCATCTTTTTCTTGCATTGCAAAATTTCTTTAATGATAAAAAATTGGCATCTAGGGAGGATTGTGAAAATCGACTACTAGAGTTTTTTGCAAATAGAGACCACGACTTCTATGAGAGAGGCATTATGAAGTTACCTTTAAAATGGCAACAAAACATACAACAAAACGGTGCATATTTGACCTAAATCGGACAATCCGAAGCATGTTAAATGAAGTCCTGAAGTTCATATAAAAATAATGGATTTCTTTTTCCCCAACCTAATATAACAGATTTACAGTACAACTTATAAACTAATACGCTGCGAGGTATCTCATCGCAGAAAGAACGCACACTTTCTTATAGATCACCGTTAAAACGATAAGTGACAACACTACATAATGCCCTGCCAGCTTATGCGTGGGACACCTCCTTCGACACAGGCCGCCTCACCCTTAAGGGCCCAACCCTGTGCCGCCGGGCAGGCCCACTTGATGGCCCTGCCGCGTAGGTAATCGCCAAGGGAACCCGGCACGTCGAAGGGGGTCGTACGTGGCCGGAATTCCATGATACACAAACCTTTTGTCTTTAAGCAACACTTATCACAGAACCAACGCGCTATACTTCAACCTGAACAGACGATGTCGCTCGAACAAGTGCCCAAGTCTGCCTCGGTCCTTCCTCTCGGTCCCGAAATTCTCCCCACTCACCATCCTTTCAATGGATAGTTTGCAGCGCCACAGCCTAGCACGAGGAACGCTGCAGATCTCGCCCTTATCGCGCGGAATTCAAATTCCTCTCAAATCAACTTGAGCCAGAACACTCATTAAAGCTTCCGTCGATTTGTATTCGATAAATGGCATCATAAAAAATGGCATCACACGACCTAAGTTTCACATTTCGATTAAGTGGTTGGGCTGTATTGCAGAGGTAAGACGACCGTCTATTGCTTCCATGCTACTGCGAACGATACCCAATGCTAACATCTTTGATTACCGACATAGGTTGCGATGGCGGTATTATTTTAATTGAATGTACGATTGTAGCGTTCGGTTACGGTAAAGTGCGAACATGATAACGATCAAAAGAAGCACGCCAAGCATGCAGATAATCTCAAAGAGGCCCAGGATTTACAATCAGCTACCGAAGGTAAGATGTATCAGGATTCGCGGATTGAAGGAAAGATTTACAAAAACCACACCGCCAGCCGAAAAACCGGTCGTTTACTTTTTTTGCGATTACCTCGAATTTACATTTTTCGAAATTGTCCACGTAAATTGATTGCTTGACTAATTTTTTTTATTGACGTTTTTTCTCTTGAAATTTTCGGTTGTAATACCCCGAAAGCTTGAAAATTATCGGATGTTTCCCGATTTTTTCGTTGCGTAGCAACGACTGAGATAAAAATCACGAGCGCGCAGCGCAGCGCGAGGAAATAAACAGTATTTTGAAACAAAACTGATGTATTGCTTCGAGGTTTCAATTCTTTATTCGTATATTATTTCTTAATCTACAATCTTCTTGCTTTTCGGGGGCGTAAAGGATTCCATGTAACCCTCGTATTGTCCGTTACAGATATAATATTCATACCACCCATTTGCAGACCCTTAATGGCAGACTAAAAAAAAATTGGCTATAACTTTATATGTACATGTTCCGTAAATATTATATCGATAATTGATTACAAACCATTCTGCCGGGACCCATACCACGCACTCGTACTCTAACCATTTTAAAGCCCTGTTCCAGTGCTTTCTGTGAACAAAAAAGCAGTTGTTTTTATACTTCAGATTCTGATTCTTATATCACCCACGGCATTCACTACAAATTCCATTTCTTGGACAATACAATATCAAGCGTTTGATTCAATACCATCTGGCAGTTAGTATTTTCGTTATACATTGTACGAATACAAGTTCTTTTTTTGCTGTGTCTGAGATTAATGTTTGGTAACTTGTATCCAATTTTCAACGAGGTCCCATGTATCATACTGAAAAAAACTTATAAGAGATATTTTCTGCTTTTCGAGTCTCATGAATCGATCTCATAATTGGTCACATTTTATTACGAATTACAAACTGCCTGTGAAATATGCCGATTGTAAAATTCAACGCATTAGTAAATATAATGTTATGTGAATTTATATATTTATATGCCTCTATATTATGAAGTCTCTTACTGGAATAGATAGATTTTGCACTGTGTTAACTTATAAAGTATTTTACCCTGCTTGAAGCCTAAGACGTTGCTATTTAAAGATAGCATATGCTTTTTATTGCTGATCACAATACAGGTTACAAAAACGACACTAACGTATCGGTGGTGCGTCTTGAAATGGTAATTGGAGATATATCCCATTCCTGAATGATATCTACTATGATAATATTTTCTGACAAAAAACTCGATAGCATAGCTTCCATGTTGGCGAAGTATAGTTGTTGAAAGATTATAGAATATAAAAGGTTCAAATATTAAGAAGAGTTTACTTTCGACTATTCGAATAACCAAAGATCTTTTATACGACGATCATTCTAGCAAGTCTATATTCTTGTATAAAGCTATTCTTTCAGAAATCTACGCTTCTCATTTTCTTTATAGCAAAGGTTTTCCCGAGTCGCAGTTCTGTCCCTTCTTTTTCGTCCAAACCACCATCAAACTTGATCGTCCAACGTTAGAATGATCAGATTCGTTTAAAAGTAGAGACTGGCGAAATTTGGATCACTAATTCTAAGGAAAACCCATGACAATCACAGAAAACAACCCAATAAATGGAAATGTTCAAGTCACGTAACGAAAGGAGAGACACAGACATCCAAAATTAGTTTTGAAGATTATATAGTCGTGCTCAATTGAAATGAACCAGCAGGTTTTTTTTATTATCAGAATGTTTCTCGCAATCTTTGAAAAATGTTACATGTACGATCATTATTTAAAGTAGAATATTCATTTGTTTGTATATTTCCGTTGGCTACTGGAATAATACAATGCAATTTCTGTGTCCCTGTTATTGATTTTGCTGTTTTGTATTGCAGATCCAATATTTTCTTTGTTCCAATATAATCATTTTCTGGCGAAAATATTACAGCAATACAAGGAAAACTACTTGGATTAGATGCCTATTCATATAATTATTGAACTGTCGTTATCTGGTCATAATTTTTTAAAGATTGCAATCTTAAATAAATGCTTTTCATCATACCAGCACGGAAATTTCGACTTCCAGCCCTGCAGGCTTTACGTAATTCGAACTTTCCGCTGCAGGTATGGTGAAAAATAATATACTATTTATTACCATTATTTATAAACGGACCTAACGACGCATTAATCACTTCAAAAACCTTTTAACTGTGTAAAATTTTAAAACATACTTGAACATAACAAAAATAATAATATGTAGTAACAAAAATTAGAATTAACAATGATGAGTAAAAAAAAATTCTCGAAAGTATCCAAACTCTAAAAAAATTAGTTGCCATGAAGTGCACACTATCGGACCGGGTTCAAAAGTGGCAGAAGTTTATTATGAACAATTTCCAGAAAAATCAAAATATGCATGATTTCCAGAAAACGACTTTGAAATTTTGAAACTAAGAGACAACAGAAAAAAAATTCCAGACATTGAAAAAATTTCAAAATTTATCTGACGGAGTTTTATAATGGATACTAAAAAATGTCCAAACAAGGGTGCAAAGTAGAACCCTGCACATTGCTTCCTCATAAATTTTGCTTTTTGCAAAGCAACCTCTACGAGGGAGTATGGTAACTGATCTTGGCTTCCTCATGGAGGAAGCTCCGTAAGAAGTAAAATGTATGAGGAAATATTATGCCGGCTTCTACTTTGCACCCTTGTTTTTTTATACAATCAAATATGAACTCGTGAGTCTGCCAAGACTGGACTGGAAAAATTCGAAAATATCTGTAAATAAATTGCTACTTTTCGCAATAGATTGTACAAAATTGCTATGAAAATATGTTACCGTTCATCATTTGTGAGCTACATCTGACATATTTTTTTCTGTTTATCGTAAATTTCGCACTCATTCAACTCCTAGCTCAAAATTTAATACCAAAATTCCCATCGAAAAAAAACAAACCGCAAGATTAATAAAAATCAAAACCTCATAAAACTTTAACGGTTCAACCGATCTTAACCAAATTCAATAGGGATCACCGGTGTAAGAAAGCTCACATTCATACCAATTTTGAGCTCAATACCTCAAATCTTGAAAGAGTTATCGTGTATACAGACTTTTTTTTAATTTTAAAAACACGTGAAAATTTAACGATCGCGGGATTTTGACAAAAATTTCTACGAACAATGAGATTTGGCCTCTCTATCTATGGTCGAAAATTCAGCTCGATATCTCGAGGCGTACCCGAGTTATAAAAGTTTAAATTTTTCGAGCGTGTAACATAGACACATACAGACATTTTTTCTAAACAACTTTTCTCGATGTTTTGGGCCATTCTAAGTATCCTGACATGAAAATATCTAGAAAAAAAAAATTAACGAAAACAAAGCTTCCTCTATGAGGAAGCAAAATTACAAAAATCAAAAATAAATTTTAACCTGTTCGATTTGGCACGGACTGCCCCATTATACATTTAATACAAATATCACGTTGCAAGTTCTCAGAAGTAATTAAAAAAATATATTATTTTTTATTTGGATTTTTCCCTTGGCGCGGTTCTCCAATTTTGATTGATATTTGTAAAAGTGTCCCTCAAGGAAATGTTGAGAAAATATAATCGATTTCATTTTTATACGTGTGCCAAGCACGTTTTCAATAAATTTGAAGTGAATGTCAAAGGGATGTGGCTTATCAGTTATGGACTCACGGTACTCAAACTGATGGCAGTGGACTGTGCCGCAATATTTGTTCCTTTCCGTGCGTTTTTGAAGCCCTCAGCTCCACAAGACCGCAGCAACTTCAAAACACCTGAAACCAAATGAATTATCTATTAAACGCAGTCCTGTGAACTTTGGGTCGGCCAATGATACATTCCATGAAAAGACATAAGACATTTTACAATTTACCTTTATGATCGGTAACAGAGATGATGGTATTGTTCTTTGTAACCCTGATATTCACGATGGGAACTTCCTTGAAGGGTATGCCATTGAATAAACGGTTTGGTGTATTTTCATCAGGAAATATGTTCGAACTGTAAAGACAATTAGTAGAAATTATCTAGACAAATGAAGTTTGC
This sequence comes from Clistopyga incitator, assembly GCA_947507545.1. Taxonomy (NCBI): domain Eukaryota; kingdom Metazoa; phylum Arthropoda; class Insecta; order Hymenoptera; family Ichneumonidae; genus Clistopyga; species Clistopyga incitator. The sequence goes on along the minus strand of OX382172.1, from coordinate 4,847,174 downwards.
ATCGTTGGAACGCAATGATTTTTAAAAATTAATTAATGAAGTAAAAACTAGCGAATCATTAGGAACGCCATAATATAGTTTGACATGTTTTTCAATGCTAGTAATCGCTATATGTCATTTAATTTGTACCTTCTATAATAATTCAGGCTCATCAGAATTTTTCACAATTTATTTCGTTGCATTTCAACGATCCAAACTTTAGCATCGTGTCTTCTCTTTAAATAGAAATTCATTTGATGTGACCTCACGTATATCCAGTTTATGACACTCTTCTGATTTTTTTCCTTTTGTAGCAGTTATTGTCCCTATACCGGGTAACGCACATGAAGTATTATAAAGCAGTAACTCAAACTATTGATCATATTCAAAAATATTTTGGATAAGTTCCAGTGTTTGAGAAGACCGTTATAATGGACCATTCAATTTTTTTGATCGGCAGAGGCGCTGAAGGTACGTCGGGTTAACTCCAGTTTATAAAAATGAAAAAAATTGGTAATATTTCATAAAAAAATAATACGTGATCCCATTTTAAAAAGTGGAGTCAATCTTAATGTAGCTTTAGCGCCTGCTCTAATAAAAGGAATAGTAATAATAAAATCTTAAAAATTTAAATAACTGGTAATCATATCATAAAAAAATAATACATAGTTCTAACTGCACTAATAAAAGTAATAGTAATAATAAAATCTTCAAAATTTAAAAAATTGGTAATAATGTCATAAAAAAATAATAAATGGTCTCATTTAAAAAAGTGGAGTCAATCTTTAGTGCCTCCCACTCATAAAAGGAATAGTAATAATATAATAATAAAAAATTTTTAATTGATAATAATGTGATAAAAAAATAATGCATGGTCCCATTTTAAAAAGTTGAGTCAATCTTGATGTAGTTTTAGCGCCTCCACCGATAAAAGGAGCGTAATTCACCTGCTTGAACACTGAAACTTTTGTCTGAAACATTTTTGGACATGATCAACAATTTAAGTGCTGTTGCTGTGTATATTAACCCGCCAATGATTGAACCATAGGAATGTTCGTTGAATAACTTTCACACCATAAAAATCCATTCATTCTCACGTTAGTAATGGAGCACCAGATATGATTTCCAATGTAATCTTACATCAAATTACGATAAACAAACATATTGAATTTTATAATACAATAGGCCAATTTTGATACCGAATTTAGTGTCAACAACTGCGCCATGACCTAAATTACGTAAACCCCGGAGAGTATGAGAAAAAATGATCAAGAGTGGATTTATTTTTTTCCAACCTTTTATCAAAGCATAAGTGATGATAAACACAATAAATGAACGATAAATTACACTCGCAAATTAAACTCTAATGTCGGAAGGAAACTCTTTTCGTGATAATAATATGCATACTTTGGCTTAACTCTTTGTCTCAAATATTATTCCACCGATTAAGGTGACCTGACTTAAGTTACACTGACCGAGCTGCCGTAAGTGCGAGTGAGGTAGCTAAATATTCCCGAAGTGTTATTATTCGTCACGGTTGATTTAAAAAATAAAAATCGAGAAGTACTGACTGCGGAATACTAAAACGCAGTCAGTACTTCTCATACTCAATTGTCGCCAAGAACAACGCTTTACAGTTTTCGTTACTGATCGAGCTTAAGACACATCGTCTTAAGCTAAATCATAATTATGGCAAGTCGAGAGGACTCACTTAACGACGACGCTGTCAATGTCAACGACATTTTCGCCCTCGGTTCCTTCGTCCGGTAAAGGTAACGATGCCTTCATCATTTTCCGATCGTCGGCTTTTCGCAGCATGCAAGCTGTGTGCAAATGCTTGGTGTACGCTGGTTTTGGGACGTGATCACGGGGTGTTACTGCATATAAATGCGAGCAACTTGCATTTACGAATGGACGTTCCAGTAATTTTATAACCGAACGCAACATCGTGTATTTATCTAATGTAAAAAATCGGTGCTAAGTCTAATTTATCACGATGTTTTGCCGACCATCAGATGTACGAACTAGCAGAAGACAACTTAGCACTAACCACTAAGAGATGAGTAGGGAGATGCACAACTCTCGGGTTTTACGTAGCGCTAAATCGTAGTGGCGAGCGCGGAAGTTTGATTTGGTGATCATCGGCTTAGGCGATATAACAGATTTCCGCGTTACAGGCGCTTTCCTATTACAGGCTTAGCCTTAATACCAATCGAAATTAGCCTAACATTTATGTTCTCGAACGACCAGCCTGGTAGGGAGGACTTCTTATCCGCCTCCTTTTCTGTATTTAAAACCATGTAGCCTAGACCCGTGGCCTAGACTACAGGAGGACGAACGTTTATGGCGAAAGCGCAGATTTTTGGTCGACAAAATTGACCCTCGGAAGGGTTGTAAATATTATCACGTGCGGCGCTGCCTTCGCTCTGCACTGGCGTGAAGTGAGCAAGGTGTGCGTCGAAGATCGATTTGAAATCAATTGTGTGACGTCATGTTGGAGGCTTCGCAATGCAAAGCACAACTAATTTTCAAACGTCGGCGAGCGTAATATGTATAAGGAATAAAGTACAGAGCGAAGGCAACGCCGCACGTGGTGATATTTACAACCCTTCCGAAGGTCAGTTTCGTCGACCAAAAATCTGCGCTTTCGCCATAAGCGTTCGGCCTCCGGTAGTCTAGGCCACAGGTCTAGACTACATGATTATAGTCATCGGCCCACATCACCGACTGTTTCTCAGACCTAATCAGTCAAGGTTTATATAAACTTTGGGCAAAATTACCGACGATTGGAAATTGCATTGGCCGGTAATGCAGAAATCTACATATTCCAAAGCTAACGCTTTCCGCCGAGAGATGCGGCTTGATGTCAACGCTGTCACGGATGCCAGAATCGAGCGAACTACAGCTTTACGGATGATACAAATATACCGAAACAGCTGATCAGGGTGGATTGTTTCAATAGTTACCCTTGGAACATGTATTACCGACTGTTAGTATTTTCAAACGTTGGTAATTTTGCTCATAATTTGGATATAAATAAAGAAAAATAGTTTTGCTTTAAAATAATTGACTGCCAGCAAGATCCAACGACGTTAAGATAATTTTATCAGGATAGCGTCATTGTATAGAATAAAATTAGACTTTTTATTGCTGGCCTTTTTAGCACTATTATCGAGTGACGTTTTGACGTGATTTGAACCTGTGTATGAGTTTCGCATTTTACCTGGACAATTTCATACGGCAGTTAATGCACGGATATTTTTTTTTTTTGTAGAAATTATGTAGCCAAAAGCAATCGTGACGAAGAATTGTTTTCTAGTCCAATGTTGGGCACGAAACCCATTCGAATTCGGCCACCTGTATGCTGACCGGTACTAACACTCCATGCCTCCCACTTCTGCGTGTTTGGCACAAAACTTATGGGTACTGATTCGATGCCAACCCAAAAATAACAAAAGATAACAATGACAGAATCGGCTGGCTATTTTGGCAGCGGTGCTGCCTACGGCTGTCGATGGAGCGGCGATTTGTGGGAATCAAATAGTGGTGATCTAAAAGCCCGAAATGTTCGACCGCAATGTCATCAGTTGAAGCCCCAGATTATACACATTTAAAAAAATGTTATGCAACATTAGTTTATAGAATCATGTATATTTTAAATGTATATAGGTCATATACATTATTAATATTAATAATTATTAATTTTAATTGTATATAGATCATATGCCTTAGAATTATCAAGCTGGTCCATACAAATTGACGCATTTTGAGTAACAGCTTGGCATTTTTGATGTTTAAGTTGCGAAGTGACTTGTTGACAATAAACTGAAATATATAGTTGTTTCACTTAATAGTTTTTCTTTCGCTTCGACACCTCTTTCTTTGTACTTTTTACCCAAGCCCAGATAGACACATAATGACACCGTGCGTCACCGAAAAAATGTGAACGCTCGGCATGCTGGAATGCGAATGGATGGTATTGACTTTTTAATTTTTTACCATGTTGATTGATTATCTAAAGTGAAACTAAGCGGGAAGCTATCTGCCAAAATATTATTTATCACAAAGATCACACTTTTCAAAGTAAAAATTGGCAATATAACTCGCTCAGGGTGAACCCGATAGACGTATTTGAAACCCAAGGAATTGGGTTTGTCAATTCGTCGCATCGAAGCCAAATTCATGAGTTTTTCACATTGCATCAGATCCAGAAAACTTGGCTTTCGCTGTCCTTTACAGTTACACTGTTTTTGGGTATGGCTTTTTTTTTTTTTCAAGGTCTACAAAGCAGTATCGTAGGCAAATTTCTAAAATGTTACAACCATGTTAGCATCTGGGACACGATCTTTCGAAATTTCACCTTTAAAAGAATTGCTTGAATTAATAGGCGCACAGTAATCGGGAAGAGAATGACACTTACCAAAGACGAATCCTTCGAGCAGTGTTCTTTGAGCCATGCTCAGAGTGTGAAACCTATGAATCTAGTTAGTTGAAACCTCTGAACTAATTGGGTGGTCGAAGATCCTTCTGATTTATCGTGTAAGGGGGGGGGGGGGGGGGTATTTAAAAACAAAACAAGGATGCAAAGTAAAACCTTACACATTGCTTCCTCATTAAATTTTGGCCTTTACAAAGCAACCTCTACGAGGAAGTCTTGTAATTGATATTGGCTTCCTCGTAGAAGCTTTGTAAAGAGCAAAATTTAATGCGGAAGCAATGTGCAAGGTTCTACTTTGCATTCTTGTTTTAAATGAATAAATGAAACACCGGTACATCTCATTTTTATTAGGCACAAACTTTTGTCTTACTTTCTTAATTTTTGAGGAAGTTATAGCGAAAATGTATATTGTTTTCAAATATTCAAAATGGTGTAAAATTTGAACGACTTAACATGTCAGCACCAAAATTAGAGTATACGACATTTTTCGAAAAAATTAAAAATTCTATATAATCAGTATACACAGATATATTTTCTTAAAAATCACAGCAAGGAAAGATGAGTTATTACTCTACTTCCGTGCCAAATTTGAGCACGCCTACACACACGCACATTTTCAAAACCATGTTTCTCGACGTTTTAGGTGATTCTGAGCATGCTGACATAAAAATTTCGGAAAACAACTTACGAGAACAAAGCTTCCTCTATGAGGAAGCAAAATTAATTTTATGAGTAGTCCATATATTGTATTTGAAAAAGACAGTTTTTTTTTACTTACTTGACCTCCTTAACAAATATTTTGAGAAAATGTATATCATATATTCAGTTCAAGAAGAAATGTCAGAAAGTAGAGTATAAATAAATGTAGTGTGAATTCCCAAACGCCAAGCACCACAAGCTAATGTTCCGAAGAGCTCTTCCGGTTGTTTTTTATATCAGGAACCAAGCGCTTACTAGCACTTGGAAGAACTGTTAGACTTTTTTTGCCCCACTTGTCGCAACCGTAAAAAAATGTAGAGTCGCAAGATTCTTATGGAAGTTCTCCATAGAAAATAAAATAATCGCTATCCTTTTTTTCGGGAAATAATAACAATAAAATAAGTTTTTCTTGTTTTAAATCCAACAAAGAAAAATAATTCGCTTCGCGTGCGAGAAGTCGCACTTCTCGCACTAGAGGCATAAAGTTATACACAAAAAGAGTGTGGGAAACTTTTTCTGATCTCCTGTAATTGGAACACTCGCTTTCGGCTCAGACTGCAAACTCAGACACTTGTCAGAAAAAGTTTTTACCACACTAGTATCGTATAGCATCGATATGCTATTGTTTAATTTGCTGGTGGAACAAAAAAAAGGCTTGTAAGGTCAGGAACTCGGATATTTAAGAAATTGGCTGTGAATAGCTAGAACTATAGTTTTGCAAATCTACAAACCTAGCAAATCTGATAGTGTACAGAATTTCACGGTGGCAAAAAATATTTATTTATTATTTTTGCCAAAAATGTTATTTAATGCAATATATAAATATCACGAGGCGCGGTAGCGACTCGAGAAGTATTGAAAGAAAAGTTATCGCTCTCCGTACGACATTGCTAATCGCGTAATATTTCACGGTTAACGTTCCTATACAGAAACAAAAATTGTCAACGTCTGTAAGACGTTCCCTTGATGAAGAGTATGTCGGTATCGGGCATTTCGCCCTTGAAATTTTCGCGAGGTCCTTTCTTTGTCTATGTATTTCTCGCTTCCTCTACTATTGTGCCATTTAGGTATTTCAAATCCGCAAGTACTCGATAGCACACTCGGCCACAGAATAGCGTTGTAGGAAGTTAGGAAACTCGGAGTTTCGAATCTCGGTATAGACAGTAAAAAATTTCCTACGACGAAAATTGTTACTTCCCATCGACTACTATTGATAATGCCTCATTAAATAATCCTCGAAACCAAGAATGCATATTTTTATTTTTATTTTTCATTCTACTATATTTATTAATTATTCTGCTTTGACCCACGCGGAAAACAATTACGAATAAATTGCAGAAGTTGAGTTATGCTACCAAGCAAACCAAACAGTAGTAAACCATATTTACTACGGTAACGAAAACTCATGTTGTCACTATTTTAACAAATAAAATTTGCCGCCGTAGCATAGGGCATGTTGCGGCAACACAAGTTTTTCTCTCCGTGAAGAGACGGATTTTACCTCGAACACAAGCTGCAGCAGGTGACAGGTCAGTCCACGCTCATCCCTCTTTTGAATAACAATTTTGTAGGTGAGAGTGAAATGCGCTCGAAATGTAGCTCGCCCTCGAAATAATTCATTACGAGCTTCTCGTACTTCGGACGATTCCACTGAACAACCGCGAGAAGTGCCGCTCACTGGAGCACGTGCATTCCTATCTCTACCCGAATTATTTCACCGACGAAAAATCAGGCGCTCATCCTAACAGATCCTACACACCAAGAAACTACTACCATACCCCCGGTTTCCCACGGGTTTCCGACTACTGCGAAACTGCGGACATACCCACCGCAATTTCGCAAAGATTCGACTTTGTAGGTTTTTCACTATAAAAATTAAAAGTTGGAAGAATCACACATAAAAAATTACTTGAAAAATGAGTACTTATTATTAATGCATAGAACTGATTTCATGTATAAAATTTGACTTCGTTTTGCTGACGTTCATGCAATGATATCGTATTTTCTATAAATTAAAAATCTGAGAAATTTGAAACATATTGCAGATTATGACGAAACTATGTTTTATTTGTCTCTATACAGTGACGATTTCATTGATACATTTTGAGTTCATTAACTCCTATTAAATTTAGGGCAACAACGTGAATTTTTCGAATATTTAAAAACTCTACAGAATCCGAACCGCTTTCCCGATACCGGTCAACTCCAATACCAAATAATATTATAAGTATCTATACTTATGAATAATTATTTAGGAAAATATCGCTAATATGACGAAAGTTAGAGCGCGCATGTTCTTTTTTGAAAAAAATTGAGAAGCTATACCATTGAAATTTCTGCATAAATTTCGTTAAAAAAATCACCAGTCAAACACGGGCTGCTGCTTCATTTACGTGCCAAATTTTAGCTCAATCGGTTTAACAGTTCTTGAGACATAGGTGAATGAAATATGGAAGCTCCGCACACCCGCAAATATGTGCACATACAGCTGGACATTTTTGCTGAACCACTTTTCTGTGTTTTGGACCATTTTAAGTGTCCTGATATGAAAATTGCGAAAAAAAAACGTTTATGTGACAACAAAGTTTCCTTTACGAAGAAACGAAATTTTTTTTCTTTGGTAGGATTCGAACCTGGGACCTCTCTGATCGTTGAACTGTGCTTCAGACCACCCGGCTATTTGTTTCGAAGACGCTAAGGTAACTCTGATATATGCACGGACAATATTGTTTCCGGGATAATTGGCGCTTGTGGCGAACGAAGACCAAGGCGATTTTGCGCTGCGCAATAAACGGCAGCATAGACAGGCGGTTGTATGGAGATGTGATGATGTTCTAGCAGACGGAGGTTTGTCCTGTGCCGGGCAGACTCCTGTATTATACTTAGGATGTCTCGATAGTGTCGGAAATAAAGGGAAAATGCGAAAGGTGCTTCTCAGTGACTCCTCGTTTCCGTACGTGAATGTTAAAAAAATAAAATAATGACCGTGCATTCGAAATGATACATGGTTCTTGCCAAGTGTTACGTCTTACCCGAGGTTAACCAACACGGTCAGTCTCGCTTTTGCGTCAGGGCTTGTCAGCATTTTACAGCAGGGACGGCGATCTCGCCTAACGATTAGGAGGAATGGACAATACCTGGAGACGTCTGGATCTGCTTTGCGATGATCCGTACCCTCGTGGTGATGACTTCTTGATCTGGTATCAGTTAGAAGTAAGTAATAGGCAGCAACGTTAAATTCACTCAAAGATTTATTGATCACTAATTGCCGGAATTGAAGTAAGTAGCCGTTGCTCGATTATTTAATGAAAGTCATCCTGGTCCCTATTGGCGCTTGTGGCGAACGAAGGCCAAGGCGATTTTGCGCTGCGCAATAAACGGCAGCATAGACAGGCGGTTGTCTGGAGATGTGATGATGTTCTAGCAGACGGGGGTTTGTCCTGTGCCGGGCAGACTCCCGTATTATACTTAGGATGTCTCGATAGTGTCGGGAATAAAGGGAAAATGCGAAAGGTGCTTCTCAGTGACTCCTCGTTTCCGTGCGTGAATGTTAAAAAAATAAAATAATGACCGTGCATTCGAAATGATACATGGTTCTTGCCAAGTGTTACGTCTTACCCGAGGATCAGGTTAACCAACACGGTCAGTCTCGCTTTTGCGTCAGGGCTTGTCAGCACTTTACAGCAGGGACGGCGATCTCGCCTAACGATTAGGAGGAATGGACAATACCTGGAGACTTCTGGATCTGCTTTGCGATGATCCGTACCCTCGTGGTGATGACTTCTTGATCTGGTATCAGTTAGAAGTAAGTAATAGGCAGCAACGTTAAATTCACTCAAAGATTTATTGATCATTAATTGCCGGAATTAAAGTAAGTAGCCGTTGCTCGACTATTTAATGAAAGTCATCCTGGTCCCTAGTGGTGCAGTGACAGAAGTGACAGTTGCAGCGGACTAATACCGGTAATGGCAATGGCTGAGAGAGCATGTTTGGAAACATCGCTGTTTTATACTCTATACTGGTCTAATTCGAGAGAAGCGGGTGTGACATTCTAAAAACGGTTCCTCTTATTATTCATTGATATCCCTTCTTTCGAATTGTCCTTTTCTGTAATTCCCTTATAGTGGAAAAACAGACTGATTTTTGGGGAAGAGAGTTTGGCGCCATCACCCCTTAGGTATCGACTCTTTGAATGGGGTACACTCATGCTTAATACAGACCATCCCCCTAATATAAAAAATAGGGCCTTTACGGACGTAAGAGCTTTAGGGACGTAACACATGCACTAAGGATCTGTTGGGAGTTGTCGTATAGCGAGGAGCTTGCATATACATTTCCAAACACATGAACTTGACCGCGTTACAATGTATGTAAATATATTGTAGACAGGTGAAAACCCATTACAATGTTGAAATTAATGAAATACTTACTTACAGTACTGGTCATAATATATTATTACATGATGAGTATTTATTTATGCGATCTCTCTTTACACTAAAAATCCTTTTGCCTCTGTTGTGATTTAGTCAAACTAGCCTGTTTATGTATAAGTTCACGGGAAAGCATGAAGTTTTAGATTAAATGTATAAATTATGAGTTTGTATTTATGCGAGCTTTTCTCATATTGTAAAATGCTTTTAATTTAAAAGTAGCATATTAAAAAACATGACCTGGTAAAAATAAATAATAGGAAATGATTTAAAAATATTGCATCGTTCCGAATACGGACTTTGGTCAGTGAACTTTTTAATTTGTATCGCAAGCTCACGATCAAGATCATCAATTTACAATTGAAATTTGATATATTTTTTCCATATCTTACAATGTTATTATAAATAATATAATTGTGTATTAAATTTTGTAATAAAAATATACGGTTGTACGTATACACCTATGCTGTACTATTTCAAGAAAAGAAAATGAATCGACCGATAATCACTTGCTTAAATTTCCTGATCTCTTATTGGCTGCCCAATCATTTCCACCAGAACTTGTTCTTGTAAAATAATATATATCAATGATATAGAAGTTGTTTCGCGTACTTATGAGTAATAAAAGAAAATTGAGCATCTTTCTTACTAAATTATTTATCATAAACCTCTAAGACTATTTCACAAAAGTTTGACTTTATCCGTATTTGAGCATGTTGTGATATGAGAAATATCTAGTCATATAATTGTATATAATTATGTACAATAATTTATTCCGGGACATTAATAGTTTTACATTTTTCATTAATAAAAAAGTTTCATTCACGAATTGTTGGATTCAAATGTTTATCATACTCAAGTTTTATTATGATAGACTTCCTATAGCTGTGTAAACGATGAAAAGAGAAACGAGTCAATCAGCATGAATTATTGTATAAACCAGCATCAACCGGGCACCTGGCGCGCGTATCTAAACCTGCAGATCAAACAAATCATTTTCTAATCTCCTGGCTGAGAGCACCGAACCCTGTATAGTAGGAACGAAATAATTAAAACACGAGGGAATAAAATTCCACAATTACATCATATAATATTCGTTAAAATATGCGGAAATCACTAAAATATAAAGCATAAATGGTCAATTACTCAGAACATGAAATTGGTAAATTTAAGGGCGTCAGAACGTTATAATTTTTTTTTATTCTTCATGAGAGAGGATTTAAGTTATAGTTTATAGATTTCAATTGCATTTTATTTGTAATCTCTGTAAAACATCACAGCTATGCAAATATGTAAATACCGACAACTCTAAAGTCAACATAAAACGTACGAAAAGTAATCGACGGAAAAGAATCCATGTCGGTATACAGCTAAAAGAGCCTATACGGCACAGAATTGGCGCACCTGCAATTACCATGCCTTTTTTGGTGGCTTTCGCCCAGTACTGGTGAACGATATAACCAATAATGGTCCAGCCCTCTTCGCCAGTATTCGGCAAAGTCCGAAGCAACCACTGCGGCCCAGAAGTGGCACAGCAAAAATTACCAATCGGATACCGCCCAATGCTGGTGAACGATATAACCAATAATGGTTCTGTTTGCAAGTAGTAAGTAAAAACCAAGGCAGCCATTGCGGCACAAAACTGGATCAACCCCAGTCGTCAAGTCTTGAAATTGGGTGCTATTGGCCAGTACTGGTGGAAAACTTTGCTGAGAGTAAGCCGAACTTGATTGCCAGTATTGCTAAAACCCTGTACTTATACCCGAAATAAGATGTGTCTCAGAACTAGATTAATCCCCAGTTGACAATTATTTCTTTACTATGTTAAAATTGTTTCCACACATGACTAACAGATGTGCCAGTGTCGGGCACTCTGGTTGACTCTCCTTATCTTTGTTTAAATAAAAATATTACTGTATAAAATTGAGATCTTTCAAGGCTGTAGCACAACAGTAATGAATAATTTAACCAATATGGAACAACTTGTTATTATTTGTACTGGAAAGAATAACAGTGAAAAGTAAGAACTATTTTAGTATGGCCCTTGAATCGGTCCGCTTTTTGTATTAGTCCCTCCGAAACAACTTCGAGCGTTGTCTTTATATGAAGAGACTGGGAGAAGTGTTGGGCGTTGAACTCATCTCAAGGATCACAGACTCGTCATATCGATGTTTATCCCCAACCCTGATTCGAGATTAGATACTGGGCGAATACCGTCTGCCAATATTGGGCAGGTGTGATCGTTTCAGTATTGGCGCTGTACATACTTGACATTGGGTTTATACTAGCCCTTCTTCGTCAAAAAGTATCGAGCACTCCGACACCAGTACACGGAAAGAAAAAAGTAGTTGCAAGAACCATTTACAACACATCTCGCGCCGCAAATTAGTTAAGGCAACTACTGCGTGATTAGTTATCGAAAAGTAGTAAGGAAAACCGACGCGTTGGTTCCGACAACCAATATCAATTCTGCCTTTACCAACAGCCGTTAGGTGCCGCAACTATCGCCGGCAGTCGTTGTCAACACGATTCGAATGGTGCCGGTACCCTTCGAGTTGGTTTTCGCTACCAATCGCTTCCCGTCTAAAACTAATTCGTTGGTTCTTCCAACTAATGATGTGTACGCCAAAGAGAAAGGTATCCAAGAGACGCCAATGTGTGGTGTGAAATGTGTATTTACAGCGGACCGTACTAAATATACAGCAAGCGAATTGTGTACTTTTAGAAGTAGATTATCTTAATTTTAACAAAATCAAAACTTAGTAATGATCCATGCCATTATGAATGTATGGCAATCGCGCTTCTAACCTCATTGTTTTCATTATTTATCTTAGAGGTGCGTTGTGAGCTCTGAATTCTAACCTAGAACTTCACTGAAATAAATTGCGTCCACTAACTGAGCGTATAGTTGTGGTTACGATTTCAGTTGGTTCCTGCTACTACAAGTATTCTACCAACGACATTTAGTTCCTCCAACCAACCGAGTAGACAGTTTAACTAACTGAGTAGTTGGCGCTATATCAACTATTCCGGTTAGTTGACAGGACTCATTTTTCAGTCTCACCAACTACTCATTTCTTTCCGTGTAGTAAGCCAAGGTTGTGCCGTTCTGATATTCGCACATGAGATATTGCATTCAAGAATCGCGGAACGGATCGACGAGACGAGAGAACAGGATATTCAACTATTAGAAGAGGAATAGAACAATATTCTCGGAGGCTCGAACATTAACGATAACTCAATCGATTTCGACGAAACAGAATCTATTACGGAAGCCGCATCGGAAGTTCGGAACTCAGAATTCGCTTGCCTGAAACCAAACGAACCAGTACTTCGAAATCGAAGTACTTTTCGGGCACTAGACCGGTATAGGATAACGTGTGTAGTCGCAATTTCCAAGCCACAAACGTTCGAGGAGGCGATCCGAAGTGAATATGCTAAGCAGTGGCAAGAGCCTATGATTGCGGAAATTTCATCGCGAAAAAAAGAACGAAACGTGGATACTGCAGCAGCTACCGCCCAATCCGAAGACAATAGGATGCAAATAAGTATACAAAGTAAAATAAAATCCCGGCTGAACGATCAATCGCTATGAAGCAAGAATGCGCGCGGAAGGCAACGCTCAAAGGCAAGGAATCCATTATACAGAAACGTTTTCGCCAGTTGTCGCGGGTTTCGAGAAGTTGTACTATTGACGGACCTGCAAATTTGACGTTAGAACTACTTTTTCTATACGTAGATTTGAAAGAAAAGTATGCAAACGGAATAAAAGTATGTATGGTCTTAAGAAATCCCCTCGCTGCTGGAACAAAAAAATCGGAGATTTCTTGAAGCTACTCAGTTTCATACAACTAGAGACTCATAAATGTGACTTCTACATACGAATCGACAATGAAGCAATTTCTCTAGATCTCTATGTCGAAGGTGGAATGCTTCTAGGCAAAGAGGAATGCACACTAAAAGTGCTTTTACCAAAAATCGATATAGAATTCGAAATAACAGTGGGAGTTCCAAAGTACTTTGTTAGCTTGAACGTCACCGCGATCGAAAGAGCAACTACATAAAGCAAAATTAATGTATCATTCAATTTATAATTAAATTCAATATGCTAGTCCTCAAATCTAATTCTGTACCGACTGATCAGAACTCAAGTGTTCATAGCTCATACGAGACGTTCCATTCGAATTCGAACGCTTCAAACACTAACCCTCTATTTTATATACATTATTTAAACTTTGCCATCCTTTAAAGTTTAATTAATGCCGAATATATAATTAAAAAGAATTTTCAATCTATAACGACGTTTTTTTTAAAATGACTGTATCTTGGAAAATATGTGTTTCTCAAACAAACAAAAATGAGATAAAAGCTGTTCTTTTGAATGAGCTGTACATCGAATTTCGTTTTCAGTTTTTGAAAAATGAGTTTACATTTTTAAAACCATTAGTTATAAAATGTTTCTATTGTGTGAAATACATATTCTATTAGAGACGTACTAAATAAAAGTTATAAGTATCAACATTCATGATATGAAAATATAAATACACCCATACCTGCATCGAATTATAGATTTTTTATTGAATTATAACTTTTATCTAAATAAAAGTTACAAGAATCAACATTCATGATATAAAAATATAAATACACCCATACCTGCATCGAATTATAGATTTTTTATCGAATTATAACTTTTATCTAAATAAAAGTTACAAGAATCAACATTCATGATATGAAAATATAAATACACCCATACCTGCATCGAATTATAGATTTTATCACTCCCATAGCATCTTATGTGAATTCTAAATCTTGCAAACGCCTCACATACACCATTAAATTCGGAACATTTGTTAGTCGACTAACTGAAATGTTAATCTGACTTATCGAGCTATGGCAGTGCCAAAAATAACAACACTACCAAAACGAAAGACGGATGTGAAGTGAACCACGAACATCGCGTGCGCCGCCTCGCGAGTACGGTTCGTAGCTTGAATTCGAATTTACAAATGCGATCTCAACAAATTATAGTAGTAAACGTAAATTACGAATAATTAAAGAAATTCTTACAATTCTATTCGTGTAGTTCGCCATTATACTCTAGTAAAATTACGATAAAAACTTCACGCCAATAACAGATGTGATGAGAAAGTCGCGTGTTGCGCAAATACGCCAATAATAACTTTTTTTTCTCTCTAAAACTAATATAATAACATTATTAAAATTATTGGCGTCAGTCTGTTGGAAGATGTTTGATTAATAATTGATTACTAAATTGATTATTCCGAACATTTGCCGCCGTCATTTGTCTGATACCGGCGGTGTTCGGTGCCATTCCTGGGTAGCATTGGCCCAGAGAATTGGGCCGATGCACAACTACCAGTACTGGGCCCAATTTATCACTCAGAAGTTACCCAGCAATAAACCAGTGCTAGTTTCTGTTGACGCGCCATTACTGAGAGACTGATCACTAATACATGGACGGTGCTGGGTCAATTGGACACTCTTTTATGGAAACCCATGGAGGAAACTCGTGTAATTTTCTTATGTTTTGGAGTTGCACGGCATGGAATCGCGATAAGGCCTAGAAATAGCAAAATTTTGGATTATGCTACTTGAAATAAGAGTCGTATACCGTATGAAAGAGGGCATCCACCAAATGGTCACGGTCGTAGAGTGACACCCGTAGAAAGTTCGACATCAATGGAACCGCAAATAGTTGTGGAGTGGAATAAATGTGGAGATTGTCACAAAAAATTCGATGCTACAAGAAAACAAATTGGCCAATCATCGAAGACTACGATTAAGATCACGGAACGTGTATTCTGAGCAAAGATATGTGGGGCTTGAGGATTCCAAAAAAGATAATTGACTATATGAAATATCGTGCCATTTGCGTATTGCTGAAAAACGAATGACATATCGAAAACGGAGCTGGTCTTTTCAATATCGTTCTGCATGCTTTAGACAATCAAGAGAAGAGTGGCATTTGGTGCGGATACAAGAAAGAACCAATCAATTATACGCACAAATTACTACTTGGTGGAAAAGGTCTCACGATCCTAATAGGAAGTCCTCTTCAACTAAAGATGAGGAACTTGCATCCTGCAGGTCATCACAGGCAAATAAACCATTTCACATCATAGTTACCAGCAAAGTTCAATGATCGCCATACTATTGGGATCGAAATTAAACGATTTCCATGCTGCAGTGGCAGTGTGCCAAAAGAAAATTGAGGTTCGTCTTACCCTGTGACTTTACACGAGAAGCAAGACATCTCTCCTGGAAAAAAACCAACAACGTTACGCGACAAAAGATATCAAAAAATATCATATACAAGCTTCTGAGGTGAAAAGAAGACGACGATCACTCTTTCACGAACATTACGCGAATAATAATAACCCCGAGAATAGGGACGGTATGTATTCATCGATATGAGAACACAATCGTGAATCTTGCTCTCTCATATCCCTTCGAAATGGTCTGCCTGTGCCAAAAACAAAATTTCTCGAATGAGCAAACAGCAAAACAGTTCTTCGGGCTTTTCGGTTTTGGCAAAATAATTCATCGGAGCTGATGCTTCCGCAGGAGCTCATAGTGGATTTAATGACGTTAGAATGTTGGGAGATGTAATTCGTAAAATGTATGTATGTAAAACCAAGTCAAATAACGAGTATGTTCGACTCCATCAAAGCGAGTCATTCAGCGGGAGTGAAGACAAAAGTGGTGTCGGCTGGATTAACATTTGATCATTTCGAAAAGTTTTCCTTTGGACCACAGTTGGTTAGAAAAATTATTCATTGTTCCGAAAATATTTTTCATCGTGAATTAGAACTTCCTAGAATTGTATAAGATTTTTCAAAGTGATTTACCCTGCTTAAAAAAATCGTCTGATATCACAACTGGCACTTCATAAAGAGATATGTTCGTCAAAATATATACACATATGTGCTTTTCAAAGTTTTAGTATCTGTTGTAATGATTGAAAATTTAAACGCAATCGACATAGGGCGCGAATGACGAAATTTTGGGCGTAATCTTTTAATTGGGCGAGTACTAGGTACTCACGTCTAATTTTATTTGTATTATTCTGGTTATATTAAAGGTATTTTTTCAGACTTTGCAATTTGGGTTAACGATATGTTAGCGTTGAAAAATCGTAAAAAAAAAAAAAATAAAAAAAATGTTCAAGCTGAAAAAACAACGAAGTACTTTTTGAAGCTGGTTCAATGATATGAGAAATTTTCGACCAAATCCAAGAGGTCGAGGGTCCGACGCAGGTCGAATTTGTATGAAATGCCCCGTATATATATATATATATATATCTTGTATAGTATATATGTCACGTCGAAGGGATATGCTGCATATATGATGCGTATAAGTTACATATATGCGCTATGTGGGAAAGGGCCAAAATGTCGAGTACCAAACATAATATTTTTCATATATTTTTCATGTATGACATATATGCAGCATATAAATTTAATGGTTTGTTTATATATTTATTACATATGTTTAACCTCTATTTATTTGCATACGGGTATCCATCTGTAAATATTTCATGGCTTGAAGAATGTCAGTCAAATCATCATCACATCCCTATCATTCGCTATAGTTCAGACTTTTTTCGGAATATTGTTTGGAAATGCTTCTAACGCGACATAATCACTTTTTAACAACGTCTGTTGTGTTATGGAGAAATTAAAAGTGAAGAGACATTTGAAAATGGCGCTTGGGGATAAGCTCGAAATTTCAAGTTCAAATGCTCTTGCGGATAATAAAGTTCCCCGCATAATCTAAAAGGTTTAAAACATCATTTCAGCCCTTGAAAAAAATCTATTATCTAAAAATTTTACAGTAGTGTTTTCGCTTAAGTAATAAAAAAGAATTAAGCACACGAGCAATATTTCAATATCGAAAAATTATAAATTGAAATTGGAAAAAAATTTAACTGCAATGGGCAGTGCATAGTTTTTTTTTGGCTTAAGGGGATGCTGCAGTCGATTGGACGTAGTATACACTATTTATCGTAAATATGCCACAAATATACTATAAATTCTGCGGGGACGTAATAAAAACCTTTATGCTTCGGCGATCGGTCGAATAACCGTTCAAGACGTACAACAAATGTTTAAAAAAAGTATATTACCGAACCTCTCAAAAACCAATCTGGCCGTTCGAGATGTCAAAAGACTCGTTGAAGTAAGATATAAACGTTTCTGGGGTTCGGATGTGTAAAATCAGTCCGGACGCCGAAGTATGAAGGTTTTTATTATATCCCTGCATAATTTGAAGTATATTTGAAGCATATTCACGATGAATACTGTACACTACGAAATCGACCACTCTAGCATCCCCTTAAACAACGATATTCCGGAACTTCTTGAACGGCGGTATTTTTATAAGAATTAAAACTATTGTTTTTCCGCCATAAAAGAAATCTACTGAATAAAAAGCTGCAAAATAGAACTTTGCAAATCCCTTCCTCATTACAATAACGTTAATCGATTTTGGCTTCCTCCCAGAGCAAGTTTTGTAAAAAGCCAAAAATAATGAGGAAGTAATGTGCAAAGTCTTACTTGGCAGCTTTTTCTAATAGAAATAGAAGTGCTGAAAACTCTTAACTACACATCGAGTCATGACGGAACTGTCTATCTGTTATTGCTGAATTGTACTGATTTCATGTGCAAAATATTGGTTCGTTGTCTCGTGTCCTGCTAAAGTTAGGCCAAAAACCCGAATTTTTTGAAAATCTTAAAAAAAAGTCTATAAAATCCGTACTGCTTTTCTGATTCTGGTCCAATTCAATACCAAGCATCATTAAGAGTACCTGCAGTTATGAAGAATTATTTAGCAAAATATCGCCAATTTTACGAAAGTTAGAGCGCGCACGTCCTTTTTGACTAATTACGTTACATTATTAACAAATGACCATTCTCCGTCAACTGATCGTTAAGTCCGGTTACTGAATTAACCGGTCGCTTGCACAAATTATCTAAGGTGCATAGATAATTATTAACTAAATATCCAGAGTATTAGCTATTATCGTGATCTAATTAGCGCAACCTTAAATATACGATTCAGTCGTAGGTAGATGGAGAAGGAAATTCCTCAGCGAGTTACCCACCGTGAGTTGTCAAGAGCTGGAAAAACCGTCGTAAACTTGAAAGATTTCAAACTTCACCTTTATCAAGAAGGACAGCGTCTGCATTAATGCAATACTTTAATAAACGCATACGTCGAATTACTTAGAGAATAATTACCTTACCTTATTAACGAATGACCATTCCCCGTCAACTGAATCGTTAAGCTTGCACAAACCATCGAAGGTGCATAGATTTTTATTAACAAAATATGTAGAGTATTAGCTATTATCGTGACCTATATTAACGCAACCTTACTTATACGATTCGGTCGGAGGTAGAATGGAGAAGGAAATACCTCAGCGAGTTGTCAAGAGCTGGAAAAACAGTGGTAAACTTGAAAGATTTCAAACTTCACCTCTATCAAGAAGTACAGCATCTGCATCAATGCAATACTCTAATAAGCACATACATCGAATTACTTAGTGAATAATTACGTTACCTTATTAACGAATGACCATTCCCCGTCAACTGAATCGTTAAGTCCGGTTACTCAACTAACCGGCCGCTTGCACAAACCATCTAAGGTGCATAGAGATTTTTATTAACAAAATATGCAGAGTATTAGCTATTATCGTGACCCATATTAGCGCAACCTTTCCTATACGATTCGGTCGGAGGTAGAATGGAGAAGGAAATACCTCAGCGAGTTACGTACAGTGAGTGGTTAGGAAAGCTGGCGGGAGCGAAGAAAGACAGAGGTCGGCGTGAGACTATACACCGCGCGCAAGGGAGCAGCAGCAGCAGCAGCAGCAGCAGCACCGTACAACACTCACAATCGGGTTTTGCGAGAGGAGAGTACCCCGGTGGTGGGGATAGGGGCGACGCAGGAGATTCACGTGAGCGGGCGGCGGGGTTAGGACGTCGGAACGGCGAGGCTGGTTAACGGCGTTGTAGGAAAAGAGCGAGTGTGTGAGCGAGCGAGCAAGGGAGCGAGCCAGCCAGCCAGCCAGCCAGCCTGCCTGCCTGCCTGCCTGTGCCTGCCAGCGAGCGAGCCAGCCGGCGGCGTCGGTGGTGGGGGAAGGACGCTTTCTCTCCCCTTCGTCGGTTAGTTTCGCCGCTGACGTTGTCGGGAGCGGATCGAGCCTCGTCTCGTATTCCCCACGCACATTGTCGACGCTTTTTCCTCTCGTGTTATACACTCCACACACTCGCGGTTAACGGTGATTATTATTTTGTCTTCTTTAAATTCAAATACGACTAAGCAAAACGCGTGCCGTTCAATGGATTATACCACTCACATTGTAATCGCGTTATCGTTAATCACAGTGCCGCGATTAATCGATGAAATTCGTTAATATCGGTGGTGAGAACACGATATTACCCACTTCGCTGTAAAGCGTTATAAAACGTGTGCGTGAAAAGTTACACCTCCAATTTGTTACGAATCTACCTTTGTTATCTATCCTGTGTCCTGTGATTGAGTTCACTGGTTTTTTTGTGGTTTTGTTTTTTCTTTCTTTCTCTCGTTGTTGTTGTTTTTAATCTCGCGATTGTTTGTTTTTGGTTTTAAACGGAACAGAAGTCTAGAGTCGCGTTAACGCGGCGTATTTCGGAGGTGGTCCTTGGCGTTCCGAAGACGCGAAAGGATAACCTAAGGGAAATTTTAATCGATCTGTGCTGTTTGTTGTGATATATCGATGGTAATCACGTGACTGGAGGATTATTCATCGAGCTGTATGTTTGGGGTTGCCAGTATCAAGGATATTATCAAGGAGCAGTACTCCTTGTTCTTCCTGCGCTCTCTCCTCTCACTCTCTCTCTTTCTCTCTCCCTCTATACCTTGAGGGGGAAGCTTGATATCCGTGCCAGTGGTGATTAGGAATAATTGTTAGCTGCACGAGTGAGATTGCTTTGCCGATCATCGTTATTACCAAGAGGTTAACAGTGCGCGGGTACAAGTGACGCGCCATCGGGCTGACCGTTCAAGCCGCTTAAAGTTCAACTAACCCGAGTCAATGCCGCTGTGCTGACGCCGCCGCCACCGCCGCCACCGCCACCGCCGCCGTTACTTGTGGATTTATACTACCTACGACTCGTTAATCGGATAAATCGTGTTCGTGATCAAAACGTGTGACAGTGTGTTGGTTTCTCTCTTATTCTGAGTTTGTTGCGATATGTGCCTGAACTTCGCCGTCGGATTCGTTCAGCCTGTGAGTACCTATACATTCAGTATCGTAGATTTTGTTTTAAATACTTTTATACCATTTTCAGTCACTCATTTCATTGTTGTAATTTTGTTGTTGTTTTGTTTTGGTTTTTGTTTTTCTTTCTGGAGTTGCAATACGACACAAGGTGAGTTTGTGGATTTATGTGGCCAACATTGGAAATATCGTCATTTTGGTGGTGAAGAGTGAACGCAGTGGTTCCTTGATAAACGTGATTGTGTCGCGTTCTTCTTGGGCGCCCTAAATCAAAACGTGTGTAATGAGACCTGTTTTTTATGGGTTTAAAGCGAAGCACAATAGTTGGGATGATAAGAAATCACTTTGGTCGATGACATTTCACAATTAGCGTACCCAGGCCTTATTTAAATTGTCGATACAAATCAATCGCAGGGAAATTCATCGATAAAATCGATATAATTGAAAATGTGCCAGCTTCAACGTACTCCAGATTTCTGGTGCATCTTCGGGCTATAATTTCGGAGTTTGCCATTCCTCTATTTCTGAATCACATATTAAATATTTCGCTTGTATCACTTTTCATCGATTTTTGCTAATTCTTTAAAAAATACTTATGGAACCTCTACCTACTCACTCGATAGTTATAATTGCATTATTTTTTTAGTTGTAATTCGTTACAAGATGAGTTTGTGAATTTACATGGCCAGCGTTGGAAATGTCGTAATTTTTTAGGTGAAGAGTGACTGTGCCGCGTTCTTCTTGGGCGCCCTAAATCAAAACGTGTGGAATGAGACCAGTTTTGTATGGGTCTAAAGTGAATCACAATTGTTGGGATAATGAGAAATCATTCTGTTCGATGAAGTTTGAATAATTCACAAATAGAGCGAACCCAGGCCTTATGTAAATTGTTGATAGAAATCAATCACGAGTAAATTCATCGATAAAATCGATATAATTGAAAATATGCCAGTTTCAACGCACTTCAGATTTCTGGTATAATTTCGGAGTACGCCATTCCTCCACTTCTGAATCACATATCATTACGAATTAATTGCTTTGATTATATCAATTTTCATCGATTTTTGTTAATTCTTTCAAAAATATTTCTGTAACCTCTACCTACTCACTCGATAGTTAGAATTTCATTATTTTTTAGTTGTAATTCGGTACAAGGTGAGATTGTGAATTTACGTGGCCAGCGTTGGAAATTTCACCATTTTTTAGGTGAAGAGTGAATGCAGTGTTTTCTTGATAACGTGATTGTGCCGCGTTCTTGGGCGCCCTAAATCAAAACGTGTATAATAAGACCAATTTTGGATGAATCACAATACTTGGAATGGTAAGAAACCATTTTGTTCGATGATGTTTGATTAATTCAGAAGTAGCGTACCCAGGCCTTATGTAAATTGTTGATACAAATCAATCACAAGTAAATTCATCGATAAGTGCATCTTCGGGCTATAATTTCGGAGTATGCCGTTCCTCTATTTCTGAATTACATATCATGACGAATTAAATGCTTCGCTTATATCAGTTTTCATTGATTTTTGTTAATTCTTTCAAAAATATTTCTATAACCTCTACCTACTCACTCGGTAGCTATAATTGCATTATTTTTTAATTTGTAATTCGGCACAATATGAGTTTGTGGATTTACGCGGCTAGCGTTAGAAATATCGTAATTTTATAGGACAAATAGTGTATACAGTGTTTCCTTGATGCTGTGACTGTGGTGGCCCGTTCTTGGGCTCCTTAAATCAAAACTTGTCTAACGAGACCAGTTTCGGATGGTATTCGAGTAATCACAATAGTTATAACAATAGCAAATCATTGTCTTCGATGAACTTTGAATAATTCGTGAAAATTGCAGTACTTCACGAGCGTACCCAGACCTTATTCAAATTGTCGACACGAAGCAATCGCAAGTAAAGTCATCGATAAAATCGATATAATAGAAAATATGCGAGTTTCGGCGCACTCCAGATTTCTGGTATATCTCCGGGCTACAATATCGAAATTTCGCTTATTCCTATTTCGGAATCACATATTAGTACAAATTAAATGCTTTTTGTGTCAAATATTTAACGCATATCAATAAACCCCTTAAATAAGAATTCAGATATTTCAAATACGTTTTGAATATATATACTTGATGTCGAGAACATTGGATTACACTTTGAATGAGGGTTTAAATAATCTTCTTGTCCGCTCGTGCTCTTGAGATGCGTAAAAAATATATATATATATATAACGTAGCGAAAGGAATTATGAATCAGATGAATTTTAAGTACTTTTGAGTTTCTCTGTCAAAAAGAATATGGAACAATACGATATTGCTATTTATTTCACTTGCATTTTCCTCATAACTTTTATTACGTCTTTCTTTACATGTGGCGTAAAGCACGAGCGTCGAACAATTCATTTCCTCTTAAAACGATATTCTAGGGGAGTCAACTATTCAATTTTATCACTCGACCTGAATTGGCCAAGAATTATACGTGAAATGACTTAGTACATCTTTTAAAATGGCCTTTGCACGTTACGTCGTGTGTGAATAAAGATCGTTATAACTCTGCTTGCTCATTTCTAAATCGGTTTGTGATGCATATCTTGCGCTATTGTTGGAGGGATAACAAAAGCGGGGGTCACCTGATATCACGTACACTTGTCCAACCTTTTCAATTAGCTATTATTTCACTTCCCAAGTCGCAGCACTTCGAGCATTCTCAAATCTTCCCAGTCATAGAAAATCTTCAAATTTCACTCATTAACTCAAATTTGGCTTGCGTAATTTTTCAAAAGTTAACAGTTGTATTGGAAGATAAACATTTTTGCACGTATAATTTATTGAATCGGAAAAAAAGCTATGAAATTAGTGAGTTTGATTTTTCATTTTTCCGACCGACCAAAATAATAATTAAGTCTATATAAAAAGGCATTAAAAATCATGAACATATTTTGTTTTCATCGAAATTTCGGTTTTGTCTACAATATGAAACTTTTTGAAACTTTACTTAGTGAGTTAAAGTATTTTTAAATTGTGAGGTGGAATGCCTTATAAATATATTTTTGTGCATAGAAAAATAATATAAGAAAATTAAATGAGATCACGAAGAGATTGCGAGTGTTACGGTGAATACACGTTATGCGTAAAAGTAAATGAAAGTGACATTTGCAGTAAATAATCAATGTTATCTTGGGCGGATTGTCATCAAATCGTTATTCTTAATGCGAGGCCGCAATATCTTTCCAAGTACAGTGACTCTCGTGGCCATTAATTATCATTTTCTTTTATCCGCGCTCATCCTCACGTCGTTTGGCTGTTCTACTTGGTAGATCACGCGTAAGTAGTGCCTCGCTGCGTCGACGCATTACGAGTGATAACGTTGCCACCCGAGAGTCCCCTCGGTTCTCGTATTTCATCAGTGTCTCGCAGCTCTTCCATCGTCGCAAACATTCAAACGTATCACATTAGAGTTAATTGCTTTTATTCCGTTTTATCAACCCGCTCGACATCGTAGCGTCTTGAAGCCAAGTCTTAAATACATTGAAATGCACTATTATTATTATTCCTGTTGCAGTAGTGTGTGCGATACGAACACCGCACTGTCAGAACAAGACTGAACGTTTTTATTCATAATCTCGTGAATTAAATGGAATGTACATGCGCAATACAAAATTGAAATACTTTTAAATAATTATTAATTAATAATTGAGCAATTTATCGAAAGTACTCTATGAAATATTAATTCGGCATCGCATTTCCATAGCAAAATTTAATACACCAGCTTATGCATAAAAACTTTCATTACATCTCCATTTAATTTCAACTGAAATTTTTTACAGTGCGGAAATTTAGAAAAAAGCGTTTTTTTTTCAATACTATAGAGCCAGTATTTGTATAAAACTCCATTAAGTAAGGCATTTGATTATACCATGTTTAAAATATTATTTCTCGATTTTATATGGTCAATTTTTGTCGACAAATTTTCTGACTCCAGTTTGGAAACATGTAAAGATGTAAATATCGAGACATATGTGAAAGTGAACCCGTTTTATTTCGGCATATCAAGTAATGAATAATATATTTACGAATTATAGAAATAGTCACATGTCTATATAGATGATAGAGTGTTGAGAAAAACGATGTACATACACCGAACATTTTTATTTTTATTTTTTATTGATTGTTAAGAAATACGTGTATTTAATTATATTAATTTTTGTCAGTAGAATATTTCCTTGCTTAAAAAAAACATAGGATTTCAAAGAACCGGTTTTCTTGATTCAACTAAACACTTTATTTTCGGACGACCAGTTCACCAATGATTAGCGCGTCATGGGATGGCGTCAGTAGTTTTGACTCATTAAAAGTGAAAACCCGATAAAAAATTTATATTTAAATAAGTGATTTAACATGATTTCTATAATGTTTTTACAGATAATAAGCATAGGGCTGAAGGGCTCCGGTGGATGGGCTATTGTGGTGCACGTAAACACATTCGAAAACAAACCAACACACAAACACATAAAAAAAAAGTAAAACGTGCTGCAATAAAAACATTACTACTACTAATAAGTATAATCAATAATTTAAACAAAATCTTTGAAATCAATAAAAATTGAATCAATTCAATTAAAAAGATATTACTATTTCAAATCTATTATTTCATTAACTTGAACACTGAACATATATTAATCCTTGCTGTTCATTGTAAACTCTCGTTGTTATATATTAAGACCGAATTTGTTAATTTGGTTTGAAATTTTCTTTGAGGCTCGAAAAAAATGTAAGAATACTTTGTAATTTTTGTTTTAATAATTGTCGGCACATATATTAAGACCGAATTAACAAATTTGTTAATTTGTTAATTTGTTAATTTGTTAATTCGGTCTTAATATATGTGCCGACAATTATTAAAACAAAAATTACAAAGTATTCTTACATTTTCTTCGAGCCTCAAAGAAAATTTGATTACAATATTATACTCTTATGTGGAAAATAGTATAATTGAAGTAAAGACAAGTCCAATGTGTTTGCGATATCTGTAAAATATATGCAAAATACATAATATTTTTTTGTACACATATTTCACCTCGATACATTTCTACGGGTCGCGTACGTGCTTGACATTGTTTTCGGTTAATTTCACAACTCTACGTAAGTCAAGTGCTTTTTTTTAGCGGGGGTGGATCGATATTGCGTGGAAATACATAAATTCAAGAAGGTAAGCCCTGAAGATTGTTGGGGATGCCCTAAGATAAAGTGGAACCCTATCGGGCTTTAAGGTGAACACCATAAAAGGGATTTCCATATCATTCCCAAATAGGAACCTAATCAGGAAATTTTAGTTATTCATAACTAAATTTAACGGGGCCCCATTATGGCAATAAATTAAAGACCCAGTCCGGCTTAATCATGGTAATAGTTTTTCCAGACAAGGGTTAATTAAGGTGATGCTGGAGTAGATTTTCATAGGCGATTTTGTAGTATACACTATTTATCGTAAATACGCTGCTAATATACTTCAAATTCTGCAGGGATGTAATAACAATCTTTATGCTTCGACGTCCGGTCTGATTTCACACTCTGAACCCCAGAAACGTTTGTATCTTACCTCAAAGGATCTTCTGACATCTCGAGAGGTCATATTGGTTTTTGAGAGGTTCAGTGATATACATTTTTGTTACATTTGTTGTATGTCTTGAACAGTAACTCGATTGGACGCTGAAGGATGAAGGTTTCTGTTACTTCCCTGCAAAATTTAACCCTTTTAGTGCCGTGAGCCGATATATCGGCTCTTGCTACACTGGCGAAAAGTGCCAGAGCCGATATATCGACCCGCGCCTCACAGCGCTTTACTATTTATATAATTTTAAATGTGTAGAGAAAAACTATTGTCATTGTTATGTTCTCTATTTCATCCTTAGTACACTGCTTTTTGAATCATTTAAATATTGTTTCTCGTTTGGTTTTTATGAGCATTTTCCCAAACCCTAGTAAAACTGTGAAATTCGGCCGGTTATTCTCGCATAGGCACCTATTTTTCGCCCGGCACTAAAAGGGTTAAAGTATATTGGTAGCATATTTACGATGAATAGTCTATTCAGACTATTAATTAATAGTCTGAATAGAGAAGTTATTATTAGAAGTTATTATTAATAGTCTGTGTAGAGAAAAACTATTGTCATTGTTATGTTCTCTATTTCATCCTTAGTACACTGCTTTTTGAATTATTTAAATATTGTTTCTCGTTTGGTTTTTAAGAGCATTTTCCCAAACCCTAGTAAAACTGTGAAATTCGGCCGGTTATTCTCGCATAGGCACCTATTTTTCGCCCGGCACTAAAAGGGTTAAAGTATATTGGTAGCATATTTACGATGAATAGTCTATTCAGACTATTAATTAATTAATAGTCTGAATAGAGAAGTTATTATTAATAGTCTGTGTAGAGAAAAACTATTGTCATTGTTATGTTCTCTATTTCATCCTTAGTACACTGCTTTTTGAATCATTTAAATATTGTTTCTCGTTTGGTTTTTATGAGCATTTTCCCAAACCCTAGTAAAACTGTGAAATTCGGCCGGTTATTCTCGCATAGGCACCTATTTTTCGCCCGGCACTAAAAGGGTTAAAGTATATTGGTAGCATATTTACAATGAATAGTCTATTCAGACTATTAATTAATAGTCTGAATAGAGAAGTTATTATTAGAAGTTATTATTAATAGTCCGTGTAGAGAAAAACTATTGTCATTGTTATGTTCTCTATTTCATCCTTAGTACACTGCTTTTTGAATCATTTAAATATTGTTTCTCGTTTGGTTTTTATGAGCATTTTCCCAAACCCTAGTAAAACTGTGAAATTCGGCCGGTTATTCTCGCATAGGCACCTATTTTTCGCCCGGCACTAAAAGGGTTTAAGTATATTGGTAGCATATTTACGATGAATAGTCTATTCAGACTATTAATTAATTAATAGTCTGAATAGAGAAGTTATTATTAATAGTCTGTGTAGAGAAAAACTATTGTCATTGTTATGTTCTCTATTTCATCCTTAGTACACTGCTTTTTGAATAATTTAAATATTGTTTCTCGTTTGGTTTTTATGAGCATTTTCCCTAACCCTAGTAAAACTGTGAAATTCGGCCGGTTATTCTCGCATAGGCACCTATTTTTCGCCCGGCACTAAAAGGGTTAAAGTATATTGGTAGCATATTTACGATGAACAGTCTATTCAGACTATTAATTAATAGTCAGTCAGACTTATTAATGTCGTCAAATAAACAAATCAATAATAACTTTGCCAGATGAGAGACTTGTGTGGCAATCGGAGGTTTTTATGGCCAAATAGCTGACCACCTATCCAACTACTGACCACCAGTCAGCCGGGTAGCCATCCATTCTAATATTGGCCCTCAGGTCAGTCCGACGGTCACGCACCTAGATACAAAGGACCCAATTCGCGCGAACAAGGGAATAAGCAGTTTCATGGAACATAATTATAGATGGCAACAACGATACAATGTAGTCTGTCCGATACAATCGATTGCCGTGAAGAAGAACTGCTGACTTTGTTACACGTATTTTATTTAATTTCTGACATAAGTCATTAATACAAAAAAAAAAGCTGCGCTAAAATGGACCACGACAACATCAGCGGGAGGGTTTAAGTTGTGATTACCGTCATTGTACAGAAATGTGATAAAAGCATCGATTTTCAACGATTAATATATATCATCACAAAGAGAAAACTTAAATATCCAATTAAAAGTCGAGGCTTAATTAATAGATTAAAAAAAAATTGATTTCTTTATTTGTAGTGAGCCATCATAGGCCCTAACAAAGAAATCCATAAAGACTCGAAACATTTAGCCTTTAAAGGCCTTGAAAAAAAAAAAAAAAAAGTGTCATTTGGAAAACTATACACTCAGAGAAATCGCAATAATATTGTTAACTCCAAAGTGACAACTATTAATTTTTAGTCTATGCAAGTGTTTTCATGGTTGCGTTAACTATGACAATGGCGGTGGTATCTATTTGATAGTTGCGGCAACTAAAATAAAAATTGCACGTACTAAACTTAAGTAGTTGTCATTGTAAAGTTGCTAATACTATACAAGTTTTTCTTAGTGCGAGACCTTAACATAAGAGTCCCAAGAGAATTTGGTTATAATAATTGGAGTCTTCGCAAAAGCCTGATAAGTTTTCTTCACGCGAAGAGGACAGTAATCAGTGGAGAGTTGCTCTTTTTGCCGCCTCGATTTTAAGCGAGGAGCACGCTCGTCCCAACCTCTTAGTGTCGCTCCTCGCTCTTTTCTATATATTCCAGTGACAAGAAACGAGAAAGACTAGCACGACGACGAGGTCGCTCTACTCTTGGTAATGCAACTCTGTGACTCCCGCTCTCGTCGTGCGCTTCGTTCTTCAAAGTGCATACACACGCGGCTCTCTGACAGCTCTCCCAGTGCCGCTACGGTGTACGTACTTAGATTTATCCGTACGTGTACGTCGAGGGCATAATGTATATCGTATAGAGAAGCATATAGTTACGTCGCTCGTCGACGCGGCTCGTTTCGCAAGCGTTTCTCAAGGGTTCTACCAGCACTCGATGCTGGATCCAAAGGCGCAAAAACTAGCAACGTTTCAGACTCATTACGGTAATTCCGAATGTACTTACCCCGTACTTCCCATTGCGCACCCATCTCACCAAACATTAACACTAACCGAATGTTTTGGGCTTGCCTTCGACCTTCACTTTTGAACCCTTTCCTCAAATTGGCCTTTTTATGGCAGTTATGCGATTAGCACAACCACAAAATAATTTCTTATGAATTACAAGAATGAAATGGTTGAGTTTGTAGCCGCGGGTTTATTTTACAAAAAAAAATGGCTGTTGTTTATGAACCCTGACGGATGTTACAAATATTTTCCGGTCAATTTATAAAGGAATGAAATGAGCAGTCGCTTAGCAAATTTGACATTGCAAATTTGTGACCCAAAAAACTAGTATGATGGTAATTGGCGTAGACTGGCTGATTTTTCGCTAAATTAATGTCGGTGCATATACTTGTACATTCAGTAGGATCTCTTTAAGTTTACTATGCAACGAAAATTGTCTGTTAGTTGTTCAATTCGTGTTAATCATGAAATGAAATAACACATATATATTTTCTTTTTTGCACCATTTCATTAGAATCTTGGTGATAAAATTTGAAAGTGATCATTTAAAAAATGTAAATATTCAAGGGAGATCCCGAGCAGCCAATTGAAGATTTCATACATTTTTCAACGCCATTCTCTTCAAGGTATATATACCTTCATACATTGAAGGTAAATGGTCGAAGAGAAAAAAAGTGGAAATATTGCGACTATAATGGAGGGAAAAAAAAAGTATGCCATGATTTTGTAATAATAATTGTAATAATTATAGTAAATTAAATTTTGAACATACATGTTGATGCATTTTGTAGGAAAAATTGCTAGCTTTCTTGAAAAAACGTTAAGGCGATGTCCTCACTCGTTTTTAAGTTATCGTGACAATACCAGTGATAAATGCTATTTTGAGAGAAGCGCTTTTAAAGTTCAGACTACGGACTGGACTACCTGAGACTCTACCTGCTCGACCCGCAAGGGCGACGCTCCGCCGTGTACGGAGTACTTGCGTTTTTTCCTCTGCTC
The DNA here is from genome assembly GCA_947507545.1 of Clistopyga incitator. NCBI lineage: Eukaryota > Metazoa > Arthropoda > Insecta > Hymenoptera > Ichneumonidae > Clistopyga > Clistopyga incitator. The sequence continues at coordinate 4,816,681 of OX382172.1, read as the reverse complement.
AGTTTTATTGCTCTGCCGAGCTCAATTCAGCGAATCCTTCGGTGTGCTTTACGTCGAAACTTTTATAAGAGATTCTACTGACATAATATAAGAAAAATCGTTATTTTTCCGTATCCCCAGTAATTTCCTTTGAAAACGAGTACAAATAATAATAAACAAATTTTATATGTAATAAACCTGATTGTACGGTCTGTGTCTCGCCTTTATTAACGCTTCAATGTAAATTGCATACGAATATTAAAAAAAAAAAAAAATCACGTCTATCGTTTGTTAATCGAAAAGTGCATTGAATATTCATGACCATTAAAAATAATTCATACTACTCTCAATTCGAATGCAGAAATAATATAAATTGTTATTATTCGTATACTAGCGAGTGTTTGTAATAGGTGCACATATTAAAAAAAAAAAAAAAAAGAAGTGATCAAGAAAGCCAATTTTCTATCTGTAATTACTTTGGGACGCGCGTCGAAGTTTCCTTTGCAGGTATGTCGATGCTATTCCTTCGAGCTCTGTGATAGCTTGATGACTCTGAGGTACTGCGAATCTATCCCAGTAGTGGTAAATCGCGATTATCTCCGTTTACTGGTCCCGTTAGCATTTAATCTCGACAGCGCATCGGTGCATTCTGCGCTCGGACATTACGAGTGTAGTAACTCTACCAGCAGCTGCACCGTTTGATGCTACACGCGTACATAGCAGGTGCTATAGTTTCATCAGACTGTTCGATACATTAAATTCTCTAACCGCTATGCATTCGATAAATGACAAGCCTCAACATTTTCATTACAATCGTCGTTTCGAGTTAAAAGTTCAAGCAATCAACGTTTTTCTATGTGTTACCAGTTTTATATTCGTAATATTTTGGCACCTTAAGTTCTGAAAAAATGCATTTGCTTCCTCGAGGAATGCTCCATCTTCATATATAATATTATTAAAATCATACTTTTTTATTTCACACGAATTTGCAATTTCTTTGCTAAAAAGTGTGTTTGCGTTTGAGTAAACGAAAATAAAATCTTCCGGGTTACATAGTTTTTTTTTTAATTAATAATTTTTTTCATTTTGTCGCTTAAACTCATGTTAGTTTTCACCGATGCAAGTGGAATTTTCTCCATGAACGAACTTATATTCAGAGGTATTACATACTGAGTTTAGGGAAAATTATTTAGGAAATTTAATATATCATTTGAAAAAAATCGCTAGAGTAACAAGTTTTTTATACGAAATATTTAATCACTCTTCATGAATGGACGTCGAAGTATGAAGGTTTTTATTACATCCCTGCAAAATTTGAAGTACATTTGTAGCATATTTACGATGAATAGTGTATACTACGAAATCGCCCACTTCAGCATCCCCTTAACTGGGTGTGCCAAAGTAAACAATTCGGTGGTTCTTTAGTTGTGCGACCAGGAAAGTTTTCATCATTTTGCCACAACGCCACAGAAGCACCAATCTTTTCATAATGGCACCTAATTAGCACCTAAACAGCTCGTAATTATAAGTTCTACATTCAGATTCCTAATTTTTAGTTCGCTAGCTCAAGGGACTTGATGAAATCATGTGTGACACGCCAAAATTCATGTTCACTTACCTTTTTTTTGTTTCTAATGCGATATATGTAGCATTTGATTTTTAATAAATAATTTTTAAAGCTTCCAGAATCGTTGTATCGACAACGTCATATAACATTTTTTTTACCTTCTACTTTTGCCAAGTCGCTATGACGGATCTTGTGAACCAGCTGACGTCAATCGCAGTGTTGATTGGGATATCATTGTTATTATTATTCAATGATAAGCTAAAATATGAAAAGCGTATAAATCTATATTTTCACGTATTTTTTAAGGAATACGCGGCATAAAATTTAGTCTTTCAAAAACGAACGTACGATTAGGAATTGCTCAACATCAAAATTATTCTTAAAATACACAGCAACAATCAATCGTAAGAAAAGGTGTGTTAGTCACCATCATAAGAATCATTTAGCATTTGATTTTTAATAAATAATTTTTAAAGCTTCCAGAATCGTTGTATCGAGAACGTCATATAACATTTTTTTTACCTTCTACTTTTGCCAAGTCGATATGACGGATCTTGTGAACCAGCTGACGTCAATCGCAGTGTTGATTGGGATATCATTGTTATAATTATTCAATGATAAGCTAAAATATGAAAAGCGTAAAAATCTATATTTTCACGTATTTTTTAAGGAATACGCGGCATAAAATTTAGTCTTTTAGAAACGAACTTACGATTAGGAATTGCTCAATATTAAAATTATTCTTAAAATACACAGCAACAATCAATCGTAAGAAAAGGTGTGTTAGTCACCATCATAAGAATCATTTAGCGAAAATGTCTCGACTCGACCGCACGAGGGGAAAAAAGTGTAGTGCGGATTTTCCATGGATCTCTGTCTTGCAATGAGCTATTTGCCGCTGTCAATCTCGCAGATGCAACGATTTTGACTGCAGGTAATAAAATAGAAATGTTACTTCGGTTCCCCGAGAGTTCGTCGAGGTGTCAATCTGAATTTACCCCAGCGAAAATTCTCAACAATTCCGGGTACCTTAACTTATCTGCGCTTGACAACAAAGGGACTCAACTGCAATTGAATAACGATTGCAGGCTACCTGATTGGTAGAGTTTATATTTTGCAATTCCAATGTCACTTCCAATTTCGATAATTGCCTCTGAGTTTAAAACAAAAATTAGAAAAGTAAATAAAACTACATTATCATTTCAATATTCTTGAGAATTGTTAGAATTACAAGTCGAATCGAAATTACAATTACATCTCTTTTACTCACACTTAACACGCAATATAATTACCTGCGATCGTTATTTTAATTTTTTCTTTGTTTGTTTTATGCGGTTGTCCTATGACAAGTGACGGATAAAATCAATCGAATTGACAGTCAATCCGTAGTATGACATCGATAGATTATAGGAATAAAATACGTAAACACCGGAGTACCGGTGAACACGTTTCCAAATGTCTTCGCATCTGTCATATGAACGCGATTGAAATCGGCGTTATATCGTGTGTGTATTGTAACGCCGGTACATGTGTTACTTATACGTACGATAGTCCCTCGCATTTCTGCACGAGTTATCGAACAAACGTACACCAAGACACGTGCGTGTCATCGGCAACTTCATCGACATGAGTGTCGCGTTTCTCGCACGAGCCAAAGTCGCGCTTGTATGCCACAGATGCAAAACAAGTCTCGAATCAATATTCAAGACTTGTCTTGGAATTACTACATATCGTGACGTTAGCGGCATACAGAGTCTCCTAACTACGATGAGGTTTTTGTTGTTGCTTTACAAAATATCATAATTCGATATTCAATTCAGACTCATCGAAATAAAAAGGGGATGAAAAATAAAAATTAAAAAAATCATGGCTTCGAGTAATTATTTTCTTTCAGACAATGATAATATTTCCAATGCATAATAATCCACAACCTCTCAATCGAGTTCAAAAGTTCAATTTTATTTTTTTTTAACTTTGAATTTAACACAGCGTTCAGATTGCGCTGATGCGGAAAAGTGGCGATTGATGAGGTGATTTACGATGAGGTTTTTCTTGTTGCTTTACAAAATATCATAATTCGATATTCAATTCAGACTCATCGAAATAAAAAGGGGATGAAAAATAAAAATTAAAAAAATCATGGCTTCGAGTAATTATTTTCTTTCAGACGATGATAATATTTCCAATGCATAATAATCCACAACCTCTCAATCGAGTTCAAAAGTTCAATTTTATTTATTTTTTAACTTTGAATTTAACACAGCGTTCAGATTGCGCTGATGCGGAAAACTGGCGTCGTAGCGTCTCAACATTTTCGTAAGATGACTTTGTGCAAGAGTTACAAGGAACTCGTTGACATAAAAGTTATGGCGTGAAGGAAAATTTCCCACAAAAATAGTGCATTTCAGTGCGGGAACTTCAAGTAGAATCCCCTACATCCAAACCAGACAGGATGTATATAGAATAAAAAAGGTTGCTTTCCTACTTTCCACCTTTCGCAGAGCTACCTTTATGAGAACGGGGAAGCAATGTGCACGGCCCAAGTTTGCAACCGTGTGTTAAATAAATAATGAAAACTTCGTCCTTCTATAAAATTGGAGCGCTGGTGTCGTTTTTCACCAAATTTCTGCACACTACTGCGTGTAAAATTTAAATTGTTTTTTTATCGGAAACCATTTATTTATCTTCTCCGACTATGATATCTGGCATTGCTGAACATTGTACTCAATGAGAGTGGTAATAGTATCGGGTAAAATTTTTTTACGTACTCCAAAATTTCGAAACGCTTCATCGATATATTTTGTAACAATCGTTGAATAAAAAAATATTAATCAACGATTAAACAATTATTTTCGAGAAACATCAGAATAAATTAATTTACGGGTGATCGAAGTTGCAACCTCGGGATTAATTGTTCACGATCTTACCTAGTCCGTAATCCTAGTCGGTGAAGAAATTGGCGTAAAAAAATATATATATATACATATATATATATATATGTAGAATTATGAATTCATTCGGAACTCCATCATGGACTCTTTCCTGGACTATTTTTTTCCGCGCGGGATAGTAGGGGGAGATGGGATGTGGGGCTAAATGGGACACTGACATTTTTAAAAACACGGTTTTACAATACAATTCAAACAAATGCTTCAAATGACAACGTTTTTAAAACTGTTTTTGGTATTTAAAGCAATAAATTAGGCATTTCCGCATTTGGAAAAGAATTCGTCTTTGCCCTAAAATTTATTTTTCTCACCTCCGGGCGGAAAGCGATAACTTTCGTCCCGCTGCGCGGAACGAAGTTTCCGCTTTTCGGCTCCGTCTATGAGGAAAATCGTATACACTTCTCGGGCAGTAAATAAGAAAGCCTCAAACCACATGTAATTGTCGGCCGAGGCGTAACCGATCTGAGACATTTCTTATTTTACTGCCCTAGGTGTGTAATATACTATTTTCTGCCGACGCTTAAAATCGAATTTGGGAATCGAGGCTGTGCGTGGAAAATAGTAGAAATACTCGAAAAAAATATTTCGGAAATTGCTCTGTTTTGGTCGTGACAATATTTTTCTTTTAGAAATGTCAAATTTGATGAACAACGCCATTGCTATTAAAATATAATCAATGGTGATGACGTTGCACTTGAAAAAATTGTACATTTCCGAATTCGGGGAAGTGTCCCACTTTTTTCCACAATATATTTTTTTGCAGACGCCTAAAATCTACCATTAAAATCGAGTTTCTGTGTAACAATCAGCAACAATCCATTTTGGGTTTCGAAATCGATGAATATGGTTATGCAGCGAAATTGGACACGGTACAAGAAATAAAATGTGCTCGAATGATAAAACATTGGCATAAAAAATGGCCCTTCTTACTTAAAAAGCTGTATTTTCATAATGCTAAAAGTCACCGAAACAAGTTTTATTCATAACTGAGCCATCAAATGTACATTTTTTATTTTCATTAATAATAATGAATCGTTGCAGGAAACTATCATTATGATTGTAATTCGATGTTATTATCAATAGAATTGAAATTCTCTTCAATTTTTATCAGAAAACTTTTTTTTGCCTGTAGCAGTTTGGTACGCGCGAAATTCATGGGGTAGTTATCAATATTTCAAATACACCGATCCATTATCACAATATCGCTGTAAGTTTGTTCGTACGCAGCGTTGAATGATATTAAATATATTATTATTTATGCACGACATATTTCTTGGTGACAGTTATTTAAACTGGTTCGCAATGACCACCTCAGTTTCACTTACCAAAAAATTCGAAGTCGTGCTAGTCGCGATTTTAGTCGAACGCCAAGCACAGAATTATGAATATCACATATATACATGTAGCTCATAAATTCACAAATCGTGTATGACAATAGAAGTGAAACGTTCGTTAAGTTTCCCCAATTTAATAATTCGTCATAAGCTCACGAAGCTGTCGCGCACGGGTAGCTTATTATTTTAGTGATTCCTGTCAGAAATTACAAGTCTTTAATTTTACAATCGGCTGTCATGGAATACTGTGCTCCCGTTTTAAATTGCCCAACTTTCAAGACATTGTGTCACTATTTAAATTATCAATGTAATCTATTTTTATTCGAATAAGATTGGGATACGGTTAGTCAATTTTTCATAAAGCAGAGATAAAATTCTTAGTCGACTGAAATAAATTATTCGAAAATTATTTGACTCGCATCCACGTAAGGCTGTCCTCTCTAGTATTTCATCAATTATTGAATATAGACTATTATCTGCGAAATATTCTTCAATAGCAAATTGAAAGTCAATATTACACGTATAGAGTTTTCAGATACGCTTCATATATATTGTATAGACATTTACGGATATACAATGCCCAATCGATATCCATATGTACTTCATATCGTATTACATTCATATGCAATGTACGAGCAAAGGAAACACTAATATATCGTACCATCGATGTACATGCCCGTTAATTTTTTTCCGATTTCTACGTTTGATATTACGGGAAACCTCAGTAATCAAAACAAGATTAGCTGTTAATAAAATTATGTATACACTCGTCGGAATATACCGCAAAAATAGATCGGAAATGTGGATTTTTATACAGCTCCTTTTTATTTCTCAGTGCTAAATAAAAGTCATTGGTGTTTTAACAAAAACGGTTAAATTATTACTCTATTACCATGAATTTAATGCCCATCAAAGTTCATTAGTGTTGTATGTAAAAATCCTTTTAGTGCAGTATATAAAATTTTGCGAACGTCCACAAAAAATGTAGCGTAGTATTAAAAATGGAGTTTTTGACGATGAACGAAAAATAATCATAACGCGATATACATACTTTTATTTGTCTATCATTACTAAAACTTCCAAGGAAATTAATTGCATAATATTCTAGTAACAAGTAAAAATACGAATAACGTGAAGTTGTAGACGTTGTTTTCAAATATTGACAAAAAGTGAAATATTGATACCATTCGGATAACCAAAGTTAATATTCCAATTCATCAAATCATACAAATTTTTCGTAGTTAAAGCACCAATGTAACGACCACATTCCCGGTGGAAAAAATTATGCTTGAAATACATGGAAAAATATATTATTTATATAAGGACCAAAGGTTCTACATCTGGTATATATTTTCTGTATATCCAACGAATATATAACACTACATGAGTATAGTTTACATATGAACTCACTATACAATATACATATCACCCATGGAAATCAAGTATACTTGAGATATACACACGGATATATAAATTGTATACGCTATATATAGCGACAAAAAGTTCTATATCTCGGATATATATAGCATACATAAAATGAATTTCCTATGCATCCAAGATATATACTGGATATATAAAAAAATATACTTCCAAGTATACTTTTTTTTTTCCATGGGAGATTTTTCCAAGATATCTAACAAGTGAATGGATTAATGCATCATCGACGGTGGATATGTTGCGGAAAATTCCTCATGCGGTAAATCGTCGACGTACGGACAAAGCGTCGGAAGATCGTGTGCGATTTGAGTAGCGAAAATGCAACTTGGCGAGTAATAATAAAATAATGTTTAACCGTGAAGAAACCGTGTCGAACGGTCGGTAGGGATGTGAGCGGAGCGGCGCTGCATAGCTCGCTGCTCGAGCCACCCTACCACTCCTCTGATGGAGGCTCGGAGAGCTCTCTCGTACACGTAATGGTGAAAAAATTACTGCGATTAAGGCGTGCACAGAGCATCCACCTCGCCGCTGCCATTTTCTCACAACACCTGCGAATTACCGCGCGTAATTGCCGCGAACCTTCTTCTCTTCCATCTACTGACTCTCTGAGCGCTCTCTCGCCTGGCTATTTCTTTCATGGGAACTCACTCGCGGCGGCAGGGCTGATTTTATTGTCTAACGCGAAGCACTCCCTCCCTCCCTCCTGCCGTCATTGTTTTTTTTAATGTCTGGACCGATCTGGATACCGCAAATTAAGGCGCGATTAACCCGGAGCTCCAAAACTCTTAAGAAATATATATAAAACTATGAATCCATTGACGTACATCCTGAAAACTATCAACATATCTTAAGCGCCAGGGTGATCAACCTAAACAACTAAACCTATGAAGCCATCGACCCGGACACCGGAAGCTATGCAAATATGAACCTGGAAATTAATAATTCGGTCTAATATACTTTCGTAAGGATTTTTAAGGACGTAATGACGTGTATAAATGTTAACGTCTATAACTATAATCGGCATGTGAATTCGATATTAGTTTTGCTCTCTTTGAAAATTGTACACATTCAAATATCCGACTTTTAGTTATCAAATTAGTATACGCGATAATCTGTAAGAAATAACGGTTCTATTACATAACAAAAGAATTTTTTGTGCTCGTAAGTAAGAAACATAGTCCTAAAACAATGAAAGATTATTCTTCAAATTTCTGGATTAGAAAACGAAATATTAATTAAGGGGCCATTGATTTCAATGAATATTTATCCATCATCACGACTTTAGAAAGACTTCAGTAATTTCTGATGTCACTGTGATTGTCTAATTTCCATAACTATAATTATCAATAATTATTATTTCACTCGTACTATTGCAGTTGACAGAGCTCGAACCGTAATTACTTGAACATGTATAAATGAATTTATTTCTATATGCTCTACCTCCCTAATGGCGTCATTTTGCAATATAAAGCAAGTATTTTTTTGCTCAGTGGTAAAAAATAAATGCAAAACTAGCTGCGCTGGCTATAATAACAGCAACGATGATAATAATGATGGTAAATATATGTCTATACTACGCAGCGATGTCAGCATCAAATGATAATTGCATGACACTTCTTCCATTTAAAATAATAACCAACGTACAACTTCATATTTTCGAAAAAAATAAAATAAAAAATAAAATAAAATAAAATGTTTTCATTGAGGATCGCACGCAAAGGTATCGGCGATGGTTAAACCCACACACGCGCGTGCAGGCATTAATAGACTTGTACATTGTGTATGTATGCACTTATATATAGGTACATGTGGTATGTATTGCGGATAATTGTCGTGCGTGTACGGCGAAGGCCCCGGGGCATCGGGAGCGCGTGAGATGCCGAGATCAACGGCAAGGTCGGCCGGTTCTGGTGGTTGCTGGGAGGTAGAGTGCGCGCGGAGCGTTGATGGGCGTGAGCGGCCGCGCGGCACACAGAGGGCGCGAAATCGAAGCGACGGGTGCGATGCCGCTACGACGCTTAGAAAGGCGAATCTCGCTCGCTTAGCGTAATTTCCGCTTAATTATCGTGACTAATAATATTCCTCGTTGTAACGAACCATTTACATGATTAATAGACGTTGCTTTGGTCGCTGCGAGAGAGAGAGAGTGGCCGGCACGAAAATATAGAGAACTCACCTCGAAAGAAGTAGTATACGACGCAATCCTTTGCCTCGACTCTTCGCTGACCGCGGTCCGCCTGTATACTCGTCGAGGGGGCCCTCTTCCTCTTGCTCGCTTCCTCTCACTCTCTCGAGGGTATGCTATTATCATAATTGCCATCAATAACGGCCCATGATTGGCGAACTTCACGCTTTCGAGTGTTCTTTTTCGGTAGCCCCACTCACTAGTGCCAATCCATAGCTTTCCATTCTGGGCCCCACAAGAGTTGTGACAACCCAACAGAGCCCAATACACATTCTTCAAGTCATTATCTGCACGGCTTATTTCATTCGATTTCAGACGAAATTGTTACAGCGCACCAACGCTTGCACTTTGCATGTGTGTCTCCGCATAATGTTTTTCGCAATTTAACTCTTTTCCAGAACTCCACACGTGGTATATTTATAGGGCCTTAAGCTGCAGTGCCAGATTCACGCCTGATGTAACGCTCCAAATTTTTACCGGGGCAGACAAGCTGTCGGAGCCATAAATATAAATCGGATATCCATGTATCGTATACCAAGGAATAAGTGTTTTAAGACTTCTTGAAAAGAATTAAATAGTACCTTGTGGACGGACAGAGCATTATTTTGAAACACGTGAAAAAATTGTAAAGAAAATAGTATCTTATTGTACTACACTTTTTCTTACAACTACTTTTAACATTCTAAAAACTACGACTGCAGTATTTCTAACACGTGTATCTGTATAACCGCAATACTATGAATGCGGAAAATTTTAGACGTCTCAACAACTGACATGTTGTTCAAGCGCGAAACTCTATTACCGTGGTATATATTATAATGTTCTAAAACTCATTAACTATATGGTATTGTTGAAGCGCGAAACTCTACAACTTGTATTGCATATGTCCAAAACTCATCGACTCTATGATATTCTCCATGCGCAAATGTCTGCAACTGCAGTACTCTTCATGTATTAAATCCTCAAATACTCTGCAACTGTTATATTTTACAACAATAATACTGTTAATCGCGAAATATCACAATGCTCAATCAAATCGATGAAGTAAACGTATGTAGAACTGTACTTCTGTCAAACTTTTCATGAGCAAAGCTCTTGAATAATGAAAACTTTATAAATGCAATATTCCACATCAAAGAGTATTTCAATGCTAAAGTGAATCGCTCAGTTCTACATCGGCAGAAGTAACTCTCTACACTACCAACCACGTCCAAACCCATTTGCCTGTACTGATTTTAGTTCTTGGAGTTTAAGTAGAGTTTCATTTTCCTTAATTTCAGGTCCAGATAGACCATGGAAGTATTAAAAATATAAAGAATCAATTCAGCCTTCCTAAAAAAATATTATTGTAACCAGTCACTTGAATACACCATTTAAATGCACCAGTAAATGAAACATACTTCTCTGATAAGTTCATGAGTAACGATATTTTATCGAAATCATTGTCACCGTTTTAATTGTGCTGTGATTGGTTGCCAGGAAAGTCCATTGAAACAAACATCCTTTGTTTCATTGAATCGTAATCCGAAACATTCCGCACAAAAGTAACTCGTTAATGAAAAAATACAATAGGGAGAAAGGACAAAAGAGCGGATTTGATGAAACAATGCCGTCCACTGTGACATTTGGAAGTGTCACAAAACTGATACATGTTGTCAAAGAGGACATTCAGTCGTCTAATGCATACTGTCTATTTATATGAACATTTATTTATTCATCCCTCTGTACTACAAAAATATTTCGCCGCCGCTGTAGCCGCTGTTGTGTGAGAATCGAACAGGCCGGGGTCAGATGGCATGCCCAAGCCTCAACTAGGTAGGTCCCCCAAGGCGTTATGGTCGGAGTATTCCAAGTTCCCGAAGCCCCCGTGTCCTGACTTTTCTAACTCTCTCTATGACCATTATCTTCAATAAATTAATGTTAAGGCTTGAACTAGGCCTGGACAGGGTCTTTTTCTTCTAGACCATCAACATGTGCGTCATCAAATGCGAGCGTGCGCGGCGCACGAGTCACAATAGCCCCCAGTATATATGCATGTATACTAGGGTGTGCCATTTTTGGGCGATTTTTTTTTTTCGACTCAGAAACAGGTTGTATACTTTCAGGAAGGTAAAATAAGAAGCCTGTAAAAATTTGAGCTCTTAATATTAATATTTAGATGCGCCTCATCGCGAATTTCTATTTCCCATTTAAATAACATGGGAAAAAAATTTTTTCATCTTTGGAATTTTATACGTTGGCAATGGCATATTGTTCGATGGAACGCAAAACATATTTTATAGAAAATCGCACGCTCTACAAAAAAGATGTCTTGCATTTTTTCGATAGACATAGCCATTCTGATGGTATTTGAGTTCAAAGTTCAAAATATACGAAAATTCATCTTTTTGTTAATATTATAGCGAAACTATTGACTCTGTTGAGAATCTTCGATCAACTTTTTTGTAGATTATTAAATTTACCATGAAAATTGTCTCATCCATGATTAATTAATATTTATTGTTAATTGTTCAATGCTGTCTTCTGTCACGAAACTGGTTCTAATGGGCTGGTACTTATCATAAATAGTTACAAAAAAAATCGACAAAATACTCACGAAAAATATCTTTCGTTATTTCCATTAATAGTAAAAAAAATGTTTCATTCAATCTTTTTAAGTAAATTTATTAATGAAAAATTATAAATATTGAATAATTTATTACAGTATGAACATTTTTTTATTTGTTGTTGCCATTATTGTAAGTCTTGCTATACCGAGTATAAAAAATTCGCCAATGCATTAATAATTATTCAATTATTTTTTTATTGCAAGTCGGATATTTTCGACGATGCTCCTTCACTATTCGTAATAAATACTGGAACTGCTCTTCATTCTTTGTCAAACATGCATTATATTGTTCCAATAATGCCACTCCACGTTCTGCAGCGTCATTGACTACTTTCAATTTTGTGAAAAAGTCCAAATTTTCTCTATAGCTCTCGTTATTCGGCCATAGAAGTATATCTTCTTCGAGAAAATCAGACGGCAAATCAAATTCAATCATGGATGAGACAATTTTCATGGTAAATTTAATAATCTACAAAAAAGTTGATCGAAGATTCTCGACAGAGTCAATAGTTTCGCTATAATATTAACAAAAATATGAATTTTCGTATATTTTGAACTTTGAACTCAAATACCATCAGAATGGCTATGTCTATCGAAAAAATGCAAGACATCTTTTTTGTAGAGCGTGCGATTCTCTATAAAATATGTTTTGCGTTCCATCGAACAATATGCCATTGCCAACGTATAAAATTCCAAAGATGAAAAAATTTTTTTCCCATGTTATTTAAATGGGAAATAGAAATTCGCGATGAGGCGCATCTAAATATTAATATTAAGAGCTCAAATTTTTACAGGCTTCTTATTTTACCTTCCTGAAAGTATACAACCTGTTTCTGAGTCGAAAAAAAAAAATTGCCCAAAAATGGCACACCCTAATGTATACATACCTTTTTTTTTGTGTCAGAAATAATTATGAACACCCAGTGTGTACGTGACTTCGAGCGAATTCATGTGAGCATGAACGTGCATAATACGACAATATCGATGCACGTACTACGAAGGATTCGGCGACATGTGGATGCATATATACGGAAGACCCGAAGTGTCCGTCGGGCGACGCGCTGACCCGGTCTATGTACGATAGTTTGAGAATGAACGAAAGCATATAAAAGCATCAAGTGTAGAAGAACGACAGTGAGATGGAGATATAGAACGGGAAGATGTGACAATAAGCTGAAAGATTGCGTACCGTGAAGGGAAAAAAAATACATCAACGTAAAAACGTGTACGGCTAGCTGAGGTTAAAACCGAGGCACAGATAGGCAAGAAAAACGCTGACGTGGCATCCCGAGAATCATTTGCATAAGAGCGCTTCTTGTAAACCCCTGCGCTAGCGGTAAAGGGTTAGGGGCGCTACCCTTGTCGGCTCTATTTTTATCGGACAAGTCGTGATGTACGCGGAGTGCATACCTGCTCGGGCATCCCCCTCGTGCTTCTTCCGTGTACAGATTTTTCACAGCCATGCTATAGTTATATATATATATATAACTCTCCATATTATAGAAATATCTTGCCGCTGCTGTGACGAATATATAGGGTATTCCACATAAAAAGGACCCTTGTTTGAGGTTTATTTTGATTTCCCATAATTTCTGTTATGCATTCTTCATGATAGATACAATATAATCGTTTAAACACTTTCCATGAATCAGGTCGACGAAGAAAGGGGGGGGGGGTTGTTGCATGTCTAGGGAGGTGCATATCATTTGTAATAATAGTAATTAACTATGTCTAATAGTAATGAGACTATTCGGCCATGGCACCATATCTTTTGATTAATTGTTTGTCGTTTTATGTACTTAGTCGTGTAGAAACGACGTCATGCATTTATTTATTTATTTATACTGACTTTATTGAAACTCTGATAGTGCCCCTATAACCCCCTAGTAAATATATATGTTTTCCGTCTGCGACGACGTTCTGTACGGTAGTTGCTGCGTCACGAGCAAAGTATTGTGAAGCTTCGATGCTTATAGCTGGCACATGAATTAGTTATTCGAATTAGGGGGTCGGGAAAATTTCAACCATATTTTCATAGAAACGAGCAAGGGTAAAAAGCGAGAGCTCGTGGTGTGGACGTACGACGAGTGGTTCTATACATAGATGCCGGAAACAACAGCCTGTTTTTCTTCGTAAGAGCTTTATGCTATACCCGTTTAAAAAAAAAATGTTTTCTCTAAATCATCGGTTTGCCGTCGTCAACTTTATCTGCGAATATTGCAAAACGTTCTCGCGATGCAACCATTGCTACATTCCCATCCTCACGACATTTTAAAACCAACACCTTAAGATTCATTTACTTCGGATATATAAAGAACATTTGAGAGAATTCGAAAACGTCCAACAGGATACGTATATTTTTGGTGGTAAACACCTTAGATTAAAAAAAAGTATATAAGTAATTGTTAAGTATGTTGCGTGTTGTTATACAAAATAAAAAATCTCGGATGTGCACACTTGATAATAAATAAATGCTAATAATTTTGTCAGGTTTGCAAATCAATACAATTTCGGATACATCGCGTGAGATTTATTTTCATCTTTGAACAGCTTCTGTCTGAAAGTAGCGACGACGAGAGCCGTCGGGGCGGACATCCGGGTTTAAATTGTCTTAGGTTAAAATTGGGTCGATTGCGCTTGAAAAAATAAAGTAAAACATAAAGATAACATAGAAACGTAGGACGCGAAGAATAGAGTAAACACAATCGCTGCCAAAAACGAAATTATGTAAAGTACTTTTGAGTACAAAAAATCGTGTATATTTTTGAAATAACCGCAGAGCTTTGCTCTTTTGATCCTTTGCAATCCGTGTATTTCGTGACGTTAATCCACGTAGGTGGTGAGAGCGCGTATATGTAGAATTTACAACTCTTTGTGAATTGCAAAAGTTTGAATTCGAAGTTCTCTGGATTTGATGGTTCGTCAATTTCAATATGGCGTTACGGTCATGGCGGCTATGAGCTGTTTTAGCGCGCGTTAAAAGCCGACAACCAGCTTGCATGGATACGTGGGAAAAAGCGTTGCTATGGGAATCAGGAACGCGACAGAGGGAGAAAAATGAGTATTGAGAACTGCCGAACATTAACCGACGATCGAGATAATCTAAGTTGAAAAAAATTAACGGTCATCAGATGAATCGCTATATGCAACACATTTTCCAAGTGGTGCAGCACGGAATATGGCTTTGAAAACCCGCTACATCGAAGTTCCAGTAATAATCTGTAATCCGACGGTCGGGGTAGTCCCAGTTGGAGTCAATTAACCTCTGCGGCAAAAGACCAAGTGCTAATTTCTTTTCCCCATATGCCACCGAATGAAAACGGAGAACCCGGCTGCATGCATATACATGCACTTGCACATATACGGGTGACCAGTGTGATAACTAGTATCATTCGAGCAACGATATAACCGCTACAAGTGCAAATACACGAGGTTCTATTCGTTTCATTTTTTTTTTTTTTTTTTTTTCATTTCAAGTTTTTTCCATCCAGCTCAAAGCTAATGGTGTATAGATATCGGTAATTTCTCGGACGCAGGATAAAAAATAGTGAGGCCGTTTATTTTCCGTTTATCCGGGAGAAAGATTCTTCGTGTATCCTCAGGGCATAAGTCTAGTGTTTACATATGTGTATGGCTTGCAATTTCGGTATGGCCAAATAAAAAGAAAGCCTGATATCGTAGAAATATGTATGAAGCTCCAGTTGCAATATCGTTAGAGGTAAGAACTTCCGGGACGACAAAGATTAAACGGAAAGATTAACGATGTTCGACTCCGAGTCAGGGAGACACCATCGTCGCGCCTGCCATCCGGGCTCAGCCAAAGCTTCGCGGGGTTTATACCATGGGAAATGATAAATCAACGAAGTAAACTGACGATGAAAACTAAAACATAGGGAAACGCGTATAAAGAAGATCTCCAATGGAACTTCGCACAAAGATTCCAGGTTTTATTTTCCATCCCAACCACGATTGATAAGAAAATTCATAAATTTCATGCATCGGGAGTAAGGATTTCATTGATTTCAAATAAATGTGTGGATCGATTTCTTTGTTCGTTGATTCTAATGAAATTTTCTTTTTCCTTTGAAATTTCGGATTTGGATTTTGAAGAAAAAATTTCACTGCGCACATTTTTTTCTGTCATATTGAGTCTGCCAGTTTTTATTTCTAAACTGTGAGGTTGGATTTGTAATCAGCGGCTCTCAGAGCCCCCGAGTACCAAATTTCACGGAAATATATGCCGAATATCCCCCCCCCCCCCCCCCCCCCCCACCTAGGGGTTAATTGAAAAAAATTGTATTCCGTGTTAAAATTTGTAGTTACATCAAGCGTGAATCTGACGGTATTAAGACCCTGTCAGGGCCTTCCCAGGGCCCCGTCAGGATCAAATTTTCACCTGATGTTATTTTTTACTCGGGATATTGTGTGACATTCAGTCTGTCGTTGACCGTCACTGTCAGTCTGTCAGCGTAAAATCGTAAAATAATTTTTATAACGTTTCTACACCTGCTACGGCCCGGAATAATTAATTGTTTGAGTAACCTCTGGCGTGCTTATATTCCACTAGTGCCAAGTTATTTTGTCATTCTAAAAATTGGCAATTTAATACATACTTAAATAAATGAAAGGAGTATAATCTTGTTTGTTGGATATATTAGAGCTTCGTACGGCTTGGTTATTGTTGCGAATCTCGTGTTACGGTCACAATAAAAAATACATCACATACATCAGTGTTTATCTGCTGTAAAATAAAAACCATATTTTGGACGCATAAGACCCTGAAGAAAACGCGTAAAGAAGGCAAATAACAAACGATGTCGAAACGAAAGCTGGTTTTGAAAGCAAATGGAATGCATTGGCGATCGGAACACGCAAAATAATATAAGGGTAACCGAGTTCATCGGGTCAAATTTTTGTTTTATGAAACTGAGGAGAGGCTGTTACCTCGGTGAATCGGGATTCGGTGTATATCGGAAGATAAGTGCGGAGCAATGCTCTTTCGAGCTGCTCTCTTCGTCGTACAATTATTTTCTAATCGAAATCAATGGCGGACGGAACTGAATATCGTAGTACGTCGGAGGGGGATTTCGCGCCAGGAAGAGCACCGATGGTTTAACGCGGGCTCTGCTGCTAGCAAGAACAGCAGCAGCGGTAGCAGCGTTAATTAACCGGAGGCACACAGTACAGTCGCACGAGCGAGGGCACAGTCTACAGTGCAATCGGATCATTTCATTGCGCGCGTCCGCCTCCGCTCCGCTACCGGCAGCGAGCGGAGTGCCGTCGCGGCTTTGTCGACCATCGCCGCGCGCATTGCCGCCGCTCTATGCGCTTCTTAATGAAGCACCGTTTTTCTTTGCTCTCCCTGTGTTCTTCGGCTGCCAGCACGGCCAACTTGCTAATTTTATTCAGATCTCTACTGCGCTTGTCTGTCACGACGATCGTGTTCATTCGTTACAATTTTATTCGATTACGCGGAGCCATAAATTCACTGAAATTATGTAGCCACTGTAGTAAAAGCGGATCCAAACGAACTTCTTATGTTTGCCCTTGAACAAAGGAAACAACGGATTGTACATTAATATTTATAGAGCTTGTAATTCAAGGTGAAGCTTGATTTATCTGTTTTAAGGTAAAAATTAAAGTTACCTCAAAGAATACTTCGCCAATCAATTTTGAGGATTTGCTGCTGTCGTCTCACTTACTACAGGTTGAAATCTGTTCGACTGATATTTATTTGGATGTATAAGCTTGAAACAAAAGTAGCACCCATTCGCATAATTGCGTTCCTGTTATTTACCAGATCCAAGGAAGGTTATACACAATAGATTTTGGGGGTTAAATTCCAGCAATTATGTTGTAAAATTGATTATAATTTTTTATTTTTTAATAGTGAAAAAAAAAAAATGTATCTATTTTATGAAAACTAGATACGAGACAATAGTATGCGAATTAGAAAAATAGAAATTTCGCAATTGAGGAAGTGAATATTCAATGTTTAATCAAATTTAACATGCTAAGGTGCTCGCTTAAATGCTGTTACTCGATTCTATACGCTCAGAAAGTAACAATCAATTGACTAAAAAAGAATATCGCAAGAGTCCTATTGCCGCCGGTCTATGCGCTTCTTAATGAAGCAGCGTTTTTCTTTATTTTCTGCGTGTTCTTCGGCTACCAGCACGGCCAACTTGCTAATTTTATTCGGATCTCTACGGCGCTTGTCTGTCACGACGATCGTGTTCTTCATTACATTTACGTTGAGGTAGAAATTAACCTTACCTCAAACAAGACTTTGGTGATTGATTTGGACGATTTGTCGCTATCATCATGGAAAACTTTTCGACTAATATTACTTTTGAAGTTAAATCGATTGAATTAATAACTGCGATGGAACATGCACAATATAAAAGGACAGGTCAATGTAAGGAACATAAACTTGTATTAATAAGAGCTTAACATTGAATTATGGGCGGGCAAAGAAAAATATGCCAGAATTCATGTGGTATTGCCAACAAATTTTTGTATGAACTAATTAAATTTTTTTAAACTCATTAATTTGCAGATTATTTTTTGATCGTCTGCTTATGAAGTATTGGTGTTTTGTTAATAGTTGATTGATTACTAGCTTAGTACCGCGGCTAGAATCGCCAACATTAGCAAACAATTCGAGACCAGTACGCTGCCATATTGTAATCTGTACCCGGCCAATAACTTCTTCTTCACACCAGTCCATATCATGGTAGAAACTTCAAACCGGTACTGACTACTAAATATTGGCCCAGTACTGAGAGCCAATGCATTTATAACCAATTTGGTAATTATTTTGTAATTAAAAAAATATGAGTTTCGCACCGAACGTCCTGACGTAATGTTAATAATATGACTGTGTCATTATTGATGAGAAAAAAAGAAAACCATCCACAGATGGCATTTTTTTCAATAGCTTGCGGCAAAGTGATAATGCTGGAATTTGAAACTCAGACTATACGGCTTACCTAACGGGCACGCTAACCACTAGACCAAACTGACTACGGTGAATATCTTATAGTTCAAGTTCACAATAGTTACATTTCGAATAGCGGTCACCGGGAAATCAGATAGATTTAGATAAAATTTGGTACACACAAGGTGGTTTTAAGGCCTTTGGTTACACAATTCAACTCTGAATTCAGAAATTCAAATGGAATCTCTAATATGACGGTGAACAATGTAAGAACTTTTCAGGTCTTTGATGTTTATGAATCTAAACTCATAATTCTGGAATACAGAATGTGAATCCAATATGGCAACCAAAACACACAAAGTAAGTCGCCCTGGTACACATCCAGCCAGTACCACGACTCTCAGTGATGCATGGTAAATGGTCTATTGGCGGTAACAAACATCAATTATCCTAATATGTTCCCAGTATCAAGTCAATAATAGTATAAGTGTCGCCTCAGCGCTGAAAAGTTTCTCGGCCGTGAATCGAAAGTACGGTACATAATACGAAGACTCGCCCGATGTGTTCTCGGTACTGGGACCAACATCTATCCCCAATTATTTGCCATAAGATGGTCCAGTATGCATCCAGATTCGATCCAATATGTATCCCGAATCAGACCCAACACTGCTTGCCAGTACTAAGACGGAACTATTTGCCGAAATAGAACATATATATGGTCCAATACTGGTACTCGGACCAACATCTATCCTCAATAATTTGCCATAAGATGGTCCAGTATGCATCCAGATTCGATCCAATATGTATTCCCGAATCAGACCCAACACTGCTTGCCAGTACTAAGACGGAACTATTTGCCGAAATAGAACATATATATGGTCCAATACTGGTACTGGGACCAACATCTATCCTCAATAATTTGCCATAAGATGGTCCAGTATACATCCAGATTCGATCCAATATGTATTCCCAAATCAGACCCAACACTGCTTGCCAGTACTAAGACGGAACTATTTGCCGAAATAGAACATATATACGGTCCAATACCGAGTCAATGGTGACGTCAAGACTTGATCCTGTGTGAACAACCCAGCGTTATTACGGCGCTGATCTTGATTAGAGCACCCACCCGTACGGTACAGATAAGTCGGTGCTGGTTAAGTACTGGCATGAATTCTGGGCCGTAATAGGGGCGTGACGGCAGCTCCCGCAGAGTACTGGCAATTCCTACATGGGATAATGGAAAAAGTTATAATACATTTGTTGAATAAAGAGTCGAGGAAACTTTTCAAAGACGACATTTTACTTTTGTGAAATAATCTCAATGACGAAGCGAACAGCGAAGGTAATCGAACAGCTGAATGCTCATCGGTAGTATTGAGAAATGTGGTTTACGTCGAGCAGTCGAAACATAAGACAAAATATTGTCGCCATAGGGCTCTTACCATTGGTAATATACAACAGTTACGTGGTTTGGTACTATCATTCGCTCGTGTATACAAGACTCAGCGGCATTTCCTTCTTATTTATATCGGGAGAGAAAACGAGGCGAACAGAGAGATAGTCTGTGCAGAGAAAGCATCTGACTTGAGCGCAAGTTTTCCGTAGCCCAAGGGTGTTACGCGGGTCGGGTAAGACAAGTGGGTAAGCGATGAAACCAGCGGAAGCTCGAAGCAGAACGAGGTAGAGTAGCAGTGGGCTCGGAGGGTTGGAAAGGCGAGGGACGCCAGTGATGCCGGTAAACGCGTGGACAGATAGGATAAAGAAGGAAAGTAAGTAAGAAAACTGGTGGTGGGTGGAAAAAGAAAGAGAGTGAGGAGAATTTAGAAGGCAAGCAGAAGAGACGTCGGGAAAAGGACTTGGAAACTCTTAAGTTTCCTTAATTGTGCCGGGTTTTTCCTCGACTAGAGCCAACTCACTTCACGAGAGTCATCTCTGTACGCTACTACTGTACTACCACTGGTGATGGCACTGTTATATATACATTGCTGAAGCTTCTCTCGAGAAGCGGCAGCGCAGCATCAACGAGCTTCGGCGCTGGGCCCGATGGGCTTCGAGATGGCATTGAAGCACGTAATCTCCTCGCAAATGCGAAAGAACGGGGAGAAGCAGGAAACGAAGAAAGGAGGGAATAAATTTGGAGGCTCGAAATGAAAGGGTACGAAAAATGTTGAGTCACTCCAGTGTCTGGCGAATCGATCGCGGTACCCCAGACGCATACCATACTGTACAATATGTCGACGGTCTATAGCTACTTTACAAAGGAGCATTACTATATTCACTGTTAACGACATTCGAAGTTCTACGGATTGCAGCAGACTGAGCATATGGGAGTGTCCCTATCTATAATATGGTTAACGCAAGCTAGAGCAAAAACCTGCGGTGTAAAATGCTATGCTGATTTCGGGAATTCGCAAGAACCATACCACTATTTTGCACACTATAAAAGCACATTGAAATTAATTAAATTTAATACAATTATCAACAATTATCTTAATAATAATTTAAAAATTGGTTATCATATGAAAGATAAGTGCGAGAGAATATAAAATATCTCTAATTTCGCAATCTCATTGGTTGAAACTGTGTGCGTAATTGTAAAGAGCATCGGAGCTGAATCTACTTTAGTTTTCTCAAAACTGGGGTCGCCGTTATGACTGATTGGCGATCTAGTCAAAATAAAGATGACTCTTCAAGCCCCGTTAAGGTTCATTTCCACACTTACGATGTTGTTATGTGGGCCAATTGATGATAGAATGCCAAACATATAAATATGTAATTCTGATTCGATGACGTAAATATTTTTCATTGCAAATTCGATGACGTAAATATTCCAGTCTGTAATTGAATGTAAGAATCGATTTCGCGCATCCCAAAAGTCACAATCAATTCGAATAATCGTATGGTAACGGCGGGAAATATTCTATTACGCATTCAAGTTAAGTTTCTATGCAACACTGGTGTTAATGCATCAGTACTATTATCCGTATCCAGATGTGTGTGTGATTGTGTCTGTGTGAATCGCAGAGTTTCTCAATTGCAGGCATACACAGTATGTAAGTTGATGCGAGGCAAAGTTTTGGAAGGTGTGCAATTACCCCAGCGATCTGGCAGATGCTGTTAGATCCGCATATGGCGACGACGCGGAGTCGCAACTATATTACCCTGGATTACGTACATAACTTTATATGTGCCGTATGACGTGACAATATGCCGAAATATTCCTGACGCGAAGGCGTGGATAAAATTATATTGCTCCAGAGTTTCCGTATGACGTTTTCCTTGTATGTATGAGGCATATAGGTGTATACATGGGGCATTTCATGTTAAACAGTATGTTCGTGATAGAGGCGTTCCAAAATCCGAAATATTCTGAAGATATCGCACGTTAACGGGCAAAACGATTCTGGTCGATAATCCATTTTTTCTCGTAAAGCTCCGATAATTCAGCGGCCTGCCTAACGTGAAGCAAAGTATACAAAGTACGGGAAAAACGCACTGCAAAAAATATAACCTAAGCTTTTCTGTACATTAAGAAAAAATATTGAAAATTGCATTAGGCCAACGGGACCGAGCCTAATCTCATTTCGAGGTTAGTTACGGCGGAGCTTACTGTGTACTTGACCTTATTACCTTATGCAGTTTAATCAAGCATCGACTCAGGGAGGTTGACTAAACCGCGGCGTGAGTTTTTTCATGGGGCTCAGCAAAACTCCATCGCCTTGACTCAATGAAATTTTCCTTGCGCCATTTAAATCTCTCAAAATAAGTTTGGCTATCGTAAAGGAAAGTTCCATTGGCTATCATTCAATAGTACATTTCGAATCGTGAATACTTACAATCACATGAGCTAAAAAAAATTTGTTTTTCTCGAGTGTTGAACGAAACTTTTCAGTATCACGTACGGGAACAGCCGTTTTCGCAAGTAATAGCGAAATTTGCACTTTTTTGGATAGATGAACGAAAAAGATTCTCCTCAGCATAAGACTCTTGTTAGAAACGTACGGATTCATGGGGAAAGATTCACTATTGCGTGAACGCTTCCTTTACGATCCCGAAGTCATTCAAAAACTAGAACGATCGTAGAAATAGAGTATGTTTCCCATGGAACATATAAAACACATTATAGACGCATTGCTGCACGAGAGTACACTCTCAGTGTATGTCCTCAGAATAAAATGATGATGCACCACCGGAACGAGTATCCAGAGCGCAAATGTGAGTCCAACGACATCGCTCGAGATATATGAGCCGTGAAAATTCAAACTTGTACCAGCATTTCATTTGATTTTACTTGATTCGCTACACTTTAAAACGTCACATCAATAAAATAATACCGTGTAATAACGCACGGCCGAATAATATACCGGTGAATAAATACACCATAAAAAATAATCAGCAAAATATTTCAACACCTATTTATTAATGCGGAATATAACTTTTGATAAAATTGTGAATATCAATATTCAAATTAAAACGAAGGAACTATTGAAAATATGCGAGATGAAGAGGCGTAGTTAAAATGAGAGAAAAGGCTATTCTCAGGAATGTGTCCGGACATCATTCGAACGGTAAATACCAGCAGAAACATATACTCATGATAAGTTCGTTAGAAATAGGTTTATTGACTCGAGTAAGGGAAGTAATCCATCTCACATATTGGATATCTCATTTCAAACGGATTGTTTGAAATTCTTCGGGATCCGAGAAATGGCCGGGTAAACGTGTCCATTTTCACAATAGCTAACAAAGGAAAATGTCGACGACTTCCGAAGAGTGAGTTTGCATTGCTAACAGGAATGCTGTATGCTTTTCATAGTATTTAGCGGTACAATTCGTTCACTTAGCTGAAATATGACAGCATAAATGGAAGGATGCAGTGTGTCGTCCTCTAGTATGTATTTACGTATCTGGTGACTATGCAATGACCTCAGAGTTTGCCTGCGTTGAGTGACGTCGAAATAATATGTATACGTATGTGTACATATATATATAACGGCAAAAGTCGATATACACATACATATATGTGTGTATGTAGACATATACATATGACCCTACGTGTTATTATATTAGTCATAAAACGCAGGCAATCGCCGAGGTAGTTCTTTCCTCGTTCCTCATTCCTGCTACGTTAAAGTCGCTCTTTCCGATATCAGGCGGCATGATCCGATGATTTAACGACGACGACGAGAACGACGGGAACAACGATGTTGGGGTATACACTCAGCCCCTTCGGCGTCGTAGAACGCTCAGCGCGGAGTCCGTGCACGCCATTCGCGTATTACTTCGCCGCGCTAATGGCTCAGGAAGATGCAGCCATCGGGGTGGGACCGCGGCCACTTCCGACGTACGCTTGTAAATACGTTTGTTGTATATACCGTATACGCGTGCGTCCTGATTATAACCATACGGGGCATTCCATACCAAGTCGACCAGCCTCCGAGCCCGACCACCGTGAACCGCATTTTTTTTTATTCACGAGGGTGAATAGAGCACTAACCACTTCTCCAAGATACCTAATAATTTGTTTTTTACTGATAAAAAGAAAACAAAAAAATTATATTCAGTTGCTCATATTTTTCACAATATGGAAAACAACGAAAAATATTGTGCACGAGTTTCCTTATTTTCGAAAAGCACTTTCGCATGTGGGAATAGTGGAAAAATGATGTGACAATTGTAAGTCACGTTTTTTGAACGAACGAAGCGTAAAAATCAATTTTTAGTAATGCTGATCCATTTCCAGGCTCATTTCCAAAAACAAAAGAGAGATTGTGAGTGCTCGAATTACCATAGTGAAATATAGAAAGGAGAAGAAGAAAAACGGCACAATCGCCGTTGGCCTTGGTCGAAGGCTATTCAAATCGGCATAGAATGCCGTATATATACGTTATAGTTATTAACTGCGTGCCTGTTGGCCGGTGATGCTGTCGAAATGACATACCCGGCGTGCAACTCCGGTAATTTATGTTTGTTTTATTACTCACCGAAATGAGGAAGCGTCGTATTAAATGAAAAACGACAGAGGGTGTGAAACGCACGAGGTAAAATGAGACGGAAGAAGAAAGGGACGCGTGGTACAGTAGAACCACAAAACTACCAGCAATCCGCCTTGTTCGCTAAGCTGTTTCGACCGCTACGCCTGCGGTTACGTCACACATATACAGGAACACAGCACTCATAAAGGGAGTTTATCTCAGAGCGACGTCCATCGTTCGTCTCCAGGTTCGCAATTCTATCTTTATCATTCCCTATCATGCTATCTCGTTCTCGCAGTGACTGAAACAATCGTGACATAACTGTGCGCCGTCGCTTGGCGACGGCCCTAGCGACCACCAGATGCAAATCGACCCTTGGAACATCACAGTGAGCCCTCGGAAAATCAAGGTAGAGACAAAGCACGCTTTTCGCCTCCCTCCGAGGCTATGGTTAAATGAAAAATCTCCATACTGCGAATGGAATTGTGGGCTATCTTTCAAGCCATGGAAAACCTTCGGTTTACTTTGGTGGTCGTTAATTGATATGGTATAGTAATCTCAAAGGACAATTGAGCTTGACGAAAAATATATTGTATTTTCCGGCACGAATCGAATAGTCTTCGCCGTTTTATAGTGTGTACGGTTAGTCCCAAGTATTGAGATTGATACATGGCTGCTGATATACGACAGGCCTAAACTGCACGATCGATCGTTCGGAGACCATTTTAGTTTTTAGTACAAGATGCACAGTTTCATTTAAAGTTAAGGTCACATGAATTCCGAGTATAAGGATCTGTAAATGGATAACGATAAGGGAGATATAAGAAGTACATAGAGCAACGAAAAATTATTAGTTGTGCAGTTCCCGGAAGGCATAGATATAGACAATACACTTTAACGGAGCTGCCAACCTGTGGATAACTACGGAAAAAAGTTTGCTGATGTTTCCTGGCTGCGATTCCTTGGCCTGTATTCATAACCTGCTTTGAAGTCACTTCTTTCCTAGAGACACTCCAACTCTATGCGTAAGTCACCGGACCTACAACTTGTGCACGTGAACTTTCACTAAAAATACCAATGAACTTGTACTATCCAACCTTATTCTGGAAAGCAAATCTTTTCGCCCTCCAAGTATCAAGACCATTGCTTCGGATGAGTTAAAGTGAGACGTAAGAATGTCATAAAACGTATGCAACAAGGGTCCAAAGTTGGCGATTCCGCATCTCCTGCCTCTTCTGCCACTCTATGATAGATCAGATTTTATTTTTTTTTACACGCGATGAAACTGAAGTTAAAAATGTTCGTCCTTACTGCTGAAAGTGAAGCAATCTCAAACTGCACATGTTTCAACCTATCTTTTCAACATTGCCATAAAATTGGCCACTTCTGTTCCGCAAAACTGCCGTATAGAGAACCGTTTTTCATGCACGTGTAATAAAAAGCATTTATCGTCCAGATGCTACAAAAACTCTTCGCATAAGCTGTTCTTTAGTGTTACGAGTACCATACTCATGGAGTACTGGAAATTATTATTGGATTCGCATGCAGCTGATACACGTATACTATGGTATAGTCTTGATCGTGATTATCCGTATTTTACGTTGAAGTTGCACGGTTGTTTAGGATTTATGTATTTTCACCTCATCACTCGGATATTCGAGGGAACACGGAGTGAAACGTTGTAAGAAATGCGCTACGTCTAGGGCTATAATGTACTATGGATAGTGCGCCTACAAAATGCTATATAGGTTTTTGCCTCGCTAGATGTATAGCCCGGAGCCGTTGCTTCTGCGCAACGATCGAGCACTTTCTTTGGAAGAACTGCAAGCCCCCCGGGGCCAACTGAAATCCTACCTGAGGACTTTGCATTGGAATGGTAAATCCCAAGGCAAAACCATATACGCTCGCAGGGATAGCAGCAGCAGCCCCGTCGGCTCCAGTGCCTGCCGTTACCGCGCCCTATATCTACAATGCTTGTCTGCGGGATAAGGGGATTTAGACCCTCGGTTTCTTGACCCGAGAACAACCCAGTCTCTTGCACTATGGTTGTCGCTACCGCTGCTGTTGCTGCTGCTGCTGGCTCAGCAACCTCCTGTATGCCACGCTAGAGTACCGCTCAACCATCCTACCTCTCACCTGACGTTCAATCCACTGGAAAGTCGGTCACCGATTTGCCTCGCGTACCTACAACCCACTATACATTTCAAGCGGATTACCTCAATTTCACGATTTGCTCTTCTATTCATAACGCTAAGCATTCCGAATGATTCCCATACTACGTTCCCATTAGCGTTCACGGTGCATGTGATATTTTTGTGGAACTGTCTTCAAAAGCAATCGCTGGAATATATATTCCTTATGGTTTAACTTTCCCGGATGCGCTCCATCCTATAAGACCGTATACGACTATAAGAAACGATATGTATTTTCTGATATGTACGAGTGGTATACCCGCCTTATGCTAGCAAGCATCTTTGTTACGAAAAACATCGAGGATCGTCATGATAACACGTACTTTTCCCCATTTCTCTCCGTCTTTTCCCTATTTCTCTGCGTCTTTTTCACAAATTTCTTCGCGTCTTTTTCCCATTTCTTCGCGTCCTTTCTCCATGTCTCCTCTTCGGGAGACAGACTCAGGGCGCTTCGTTGGGTGAGATGCGATAATGGCCCTTTTAATTGGATCTAATAGACGCCGCTTCACGGTACGGCCATGGAGGCGTCGAGGAGAGGCGCGAGAGCGTTTCAACCTTGGCGCGATTATCCTCGCCCGCTCAGACCTTATCTTGAAAGCCTATAAAGCGAATGCGTCTCCGGCACTGCGCGCTTCTCATTCTCGCCCCCTTGCCCTCCTATACGCTATCCCACTTTTTTCGAATGAATCGCGGGGACGAGCTCGCTGGCGCCGATGACGAAGCCGTAAAGCGTCGCTCGTCCGACACGAGACTTTTACTGCCAACCAGTCCACACACTGGCACAGCGCAACGCTGCCTCGTTGAATCAATGCTGCGCCAAGAGAACGACAGTAGCGGCAGCAGCACTAGTGGCAGCGCGCACAGGCAACGTATAAATTCCAACACCGGCCAATCTACACTGGCTGGCCTCTGGTACTATTACGCGTTACCCGTTGGACGTTTATTCTACAGGTCCGCCGACAGCGAGGCCCGCAGGTGTCGCTCCTCTGGTCTCCTCTATTCTCACTGAACAAACCCTTGACGATGTATAAATTCCTCAGCAACCCAGACCGATCAATGCGTGAATCCCTCGGCAATCACTTTCTGGGTACTTAGCTTTTAGTAGCGCTTCCGTTTCCACACTTTCGCTGTACTCACGGTCTATATACGTTCCGTTAAAGAAAAACAATGGAAATAACACAGGTGAAAACAGGTGAATTTATTCCATAACGAGTCTTTGGGATTAACGATTTTATCGTTTCCGCCAGAGAAGCGTAGATTTTTGTTAACATGCTCACCGGATATTTATTATTATTGCGCAATTAGACTTGACATTCATATTCAAGCGCTAAAAATGATAGTTTATGAAACTTTTATGATTCCACGTTGCTGCTGAATAGTTGACTTCCGTTAGGGCACGTGATAGTCGTTCCCTTGAAAATAGAATTTGTGTCGAATGCATATTAACTATAAACTTGATAGCGAATGATAGGTGCAAACATAGTTCAGGGTGTAAGAACAACTATTGAAATGCGGCATAACA
This sequence comes from Clistopyga incitator, assembly GCA_947507545.1. Classification (NCBI taxonomy): domain Eukaryota; kingdom Metazoa; phylum Arthropoda; class Insecta; order Hymenoptera; family Ichneumonidae; genus Clistopyga; species Clistopyga incitator. The sequence continues at coordinate 4,787,991 of OX382172.1, read as the reverse complement.
AGGTATAAGTGCAGGACGCGCGAAGAGACGGGCTGTGAGTGGGGTCGAAGAACTAAATTACCTCGTCGAAGGATGACCGGTATGATATTGCACTTTAACGCTAGCACACATGTGAATATCCGCGCGTCGAGTCGTTTGCCGAGAAATCGTCATTTAGATACTTGCTAAAAGCGATTCGCCATAAAAGTGAAATCTCGCGAGTGCCCAGGTAAGCACCACGCGCTCGCTTCGGATAAGAAGTCTAATGGTCGTACGTTTTTTAACCGGCAAAAGTGCCACTCTCACTGGACGTTTATGATACGAGCCGAGCGTTCTCGTTCGATATGGCACAGAGGTCGCCTATGGCTCGCGAAACTGATGTTTTATTTCGTGCCATTCGTAGCTGCTATATAACCAGGATGAAACTGAAACGGGCAGACGAAGTTAACAGACGCTGCATGTATCGCTCGACCGCTCGATTCTGTCTGCCAACTTCAGCGTCACTAACCAGGGCTATCTCAAATATTACTGATTCCATGTGGATTTGTGTGGCTTGATACTCGAAGATCACCGCAATGAAAAAACACCTCAAATACTCGATAGCCATCATTGTTTATACACGGTATTTTTTCGCACGAGGCTTTTTCTCTCCTGATTTCAACGGCAGTTTCAGTGAAGCGGAAAATCGACAACAGAGATTGAATTTTTTGTTCGTGAGATATCTTGGGCAGGATATCTCTTCAAATTGGACTTTGCCAAATCTCTACGTTCAAGAGAATTGAGATGCAAAATCGATGTTAATATTCCTCCTCCACCTTCTAGCGTCTCGCAATATCCGAAGGGGTTACCTCGTTAACGTTTCTGCGATAACGTCATGTCGATCATGAACAAAAGCTCGCTGATATTGATAACATCGGGTTGTCGATAAACGTGCATGTGTAAACTACAGGAAAATACTATTGTATAGATATACAGCCACGCCATACTATACAGATAGTAGGTGCAGGTATGTCCGTAATCTCGGATAGATCGCCGAACCTCATGGCTGTTTCACCTCGCTCTCCAAAATTGAATCCTTCACATACCCAATGCGAATACTACTCACGCACGTATATTTATACCCGCGAACCCCTCGCGTGCTTTCGTCCCTTCTCGAATCTCTCTATCGTTGGCGAAAGTTTCATTCTAAAGCATGTACCCCTTCCACCTCGAGGAACATCACCGACTGCTATACGTATCGATAAACTACTTTAAACGAAAAGTCAATAACCTGACAATTTAGAGAACAAATCGATAAATGAGAAATTCACAGGAATCGTTGATATATGGCGGACTTAATGAAACATCAAAGTTAATCGATACTTATACAATTCCATTATGTAATGTAGACTTAAGGCTTTTTACTCTCATACTGTATTCGGATAACTTCACTCTAGTATCTGACTTATTACTAACCCAAATAGAGGTACAACTAAATAAGACCCGACTATTTATAAGGGCCGTTGTAAAATGATGATGCACCAGTTGAAAACGAAAATTCCTATTGTCACCGAGGTATTACCAATGACGAGATATTTGTTTTAAAGGTGATGTGTCACTAAATATTGTGTCACTAAATATTGCGTTCTTAAACTGTTATCATTGATATACGAAGACTCGGAGGGCCAAGTAAGTTTCAGAGCTTAAATTGGTTCGTCAATTTGAATTCTGATTGCCAAGAGAATCATCGAAATGTGATCAACACATTCTTAGAGCATCAATTTGGTTGGCGCTATTCCAGGGTAAAAAATGTATCCCTAAGTGCAGAATACTGGTATGGTCTTGCAAAACATAGCGAAACCACCCTGAATCCCACAGCTTACGTAACTATTTACATGAACGTGAACTATAATGCTTCTCTCAGCAAGGTACACGGCGTCGAGGACAAGGGTGAGGAAGAGCTGAAGCAGGAATAGCATCACCACCAGCAGCAGCAGCAACAGCAACAGCAACAGCAGCAGCAGGGCAACTAAACACGTACGTGCGGCGAAGCCCGCTCGATCCGATTGCATGCCGCATCGATATTAATCATCGGTGGCCTGACGTGCCCTCGCCCCTTCGTTTCGCGTTATTTACCTCCCCGCTAACACCCGGACACCCCCTGGGCTGGCACTGCTGCCGCTGTCCTTGCCGCCAACAGTAGACGCACGTCAGTGAGAACACCGGTACCTATCGCCCGAGCGACCCCCCAAGTGACCCTCCAGAGCCAACCCCAGAGTTTGCGAGGAATGGTAGAACCCAACGAGGCCCTGCCCTCTCCTATACAACCCCTTGTAACGTTCCTCGAGCGTTCTTTCTTGATAGTTATACGTGAGCAGGATGAACGGGACGAATGAGCGAGAGACGGACCATCCCTGGCGACGCCTCGTGGAATGCTCATAAAAAGTACTTTCTGAATTAATTAAAAAATGCCACGTACACGGGCTTAAGCCGGCTAAGGGATGAGAATATACGGAAGCCAGTAAGATCGCCGACAGAATTCACCCCGTGTATATGCGTACCTAATAGCCGACCTATTCCGCAGTGAAGGGTGGCGCGCGGCATTTTACTGCAGCGCCGAACCAACGGCTTCCTCAACAAGCTGTAAATTTGTGATTAATGCTTAACACCCTCGGATGGCCAGATGAAACTTCGATCGATCCCTCAGGGCTTTCCTCTCTTGTTAATACTCGTTTCCTCACTCGCCTTCATCTTACCTTGCCTTTTTTCATTACAGTTTTTCATCAGCCCGCCGGCGAATCATGTCTGACGGTCGATAGTTCCAGGGCTCGCAATTTTAGAACAGGACATGCACGATATCAAAAGATAAACCGGCATTCTTGCATCGATCATTACAGGCCGTCTATTACTATGTTTTAAGCATAGACTTTCAGAACTATCGGATGGGTTGCTACTGAATATCATTTGGAAATTTATCTGGTCTGGTATCCAATAGGCTTTGCTTAAGCCTAAAACGTTTCGTGCGTCAAAGCGGTTATATATCGATGAACTCTGACTGATTTATCGTAGTCGTTGAAACATCTGTTCGTGAAACTTTTACTATCGGGTATGCCATTTGAGTTTTTATTGACAATAACCGAATTTAAAAGAAGTTCATCGTGACATACGAGACTTCGTGTTAGATATCGCGAGGACGTATCGATTTAGATAGATGTTGGGAGAAAGTTAGTAAATTTGTGACGGGGCAAACTTTGAAATCGTATTTAAAGTAAAATCTGCAGAAATGCCGCACTTAATCTCAATCGGCAGTCACCTTGCAATGACGCAAATAACAATAGCGCTTACTGCCATACATCAACCAAGATCGGCCTCGATGCCCAAAAAATAAGCAAAATCGATTATATATGTTCCAAATAACGATACTTCGGAACACGGACGGACTATACGGTATCGAATTACATCGTTTCACGTTCCATACTTCCGCAGATGTTCGGAAAAGTCCTGCGAATTATGCTTTCGAAAGTTTGAGTTACACGCATTCAAAAGGGCTTAGCCACATTTCGTATCTAGAACTCGTATCGTATGAAAAACTAATAGAAATAACATTTCTCGGTCTCCCGGTAACCGCATATACACAGCAGTATAAAGAAACGCAAACCGCATCCGTTCAAAGACGCGGTTCTTTTTGTATTTAGTTAAATCACTTTGTAAACCGCTTACAGTGTCGTCAATTCTTTTAAGAGATATCATATAAAAGATACAGTCGAATTATTTCTTATCAGGACACAATGTTGTATTTGGAATTTGTAGTGTCGTAAAAAATAGAAAAATATCTGAATGGAAAATACGATCAACGACTTGAAAAAATTGCTTATTATTCGTCACTCCATGTCTTGCGATAAGTAACGGAAGTATTATTGGGGCAATATTTCATTCTCGTTGTATGCAAATGTCAGCTTAATGGTATTCCCGAATACTTGACTGAGCGTTCAGCCACCATGTTTTATGGGGAAACTCCCGTAGCCGACGCGAATCTTGAGCTTTGAATTCAGTCTCGTTCAATATAATTCACGTACACAATCTCATTCAATTTCACATACACATTGGAATTGGCTATGGTCTGCCAATCTAGGCATGTACCGATTTTCCCCATTATCAAGACATTCAGTCTTGAACGTGGATGATTTCCGTCCCTTCATTTATTCACCCACTGGAATATATATATATATATATATACGTATAGTACGACATTCGTTCCATCGTCATAGCTGCTTCTGTTTCTCGTATTCGACCCTCTTGGGTAGGCTTCTCAATTACGTCAGAGAGAATAGGGATCCGAACCGTCTTTTAGAGTATGAGCCAAGGGGGCTAAAGGCAACGATGAAGAAACTAGGGGTGGTGATTTGGCCGATTAATTTCCATCCAGCCTCCAACGGAAAAAAGCTATATACACATTTTCGATCGCTTTTACTTTACGACCACCAACGGGATATAGGGCCCGAAAGAAAGAGAGCAATCTCGAGGTTATCGCAATCATTTTTCAACCGCAAGCCGCTAATGAACGCGGTGAATTGGTGGGTTGGTCGTCAGTACGAATTTTCATCTCCCATTTCACGCTAACCCCGGAGTCACGTACTCCTGCCATTTTATTCAATTCTGACATGACATAATATGAGAAATGGATCAATAAAAATGTAATTTCCGTCGAAGACTATTAATACGAACCTGCAGAACCCGATGATATATTTTCATACGGAATGCAAGAATAGAATTGTCGTTATAAATTTTACGATTTCTATATATTCTGGAGATTTTGAAATTGGGCACAGAAGACATTCGGGGACACTTCTATCACGTTGAAATAGAATAGATTCGAAGAATAATTCGTTCGTGTTGTAGTGAACTCATAGTAACCGGAGATATTATTGGAAGCCTCCAGAAGATTTCGCTGATCATTCGAAAGCATCTCCAGCGGGTCGCAAATTAAATTTCCAAATCGCACTTACAAATAATTGCCTGCGCACTTCTAATTCACCATCGAAACCGCAATGAGCGATAATTGGATCCGTAATGAGAAAATCAGCCGACTGTTTATAATTGACTTCAATTTAACTGGATGAATTAGATTTCCTTTTTTTAAAAGCGCAATTCTAAAAAGAGAGCGCTGACTCGTGCACGGATCGTTTGGCGACTCTTTGGCGTGCCTGATGTTCTCGCGGCGCTAGGCTATTGCTCATGTGTCACATACTATACCGGACCATAATAATAATAAAAAAATAATAATGACGAAATAATATTCAGTCGTTATTCATATTTACCAGCCGGCAATTTTGGAATGTTTCGCTTGATATTTCGAGCTCTGTTTGGCCATTCGGTTTCGGTATATATGCGCGTGCCTGGTGATGCTGACATATAGCTATAATAACGCATATCTACATATACATATATAGCGGACCGTAGTATGCGAGACTCGAGGCTGGGATCGCAACAGCGTTAATCCCGGAGGATAATCCCGTCTCGGCAACCGGTTCTCGAGTTTTCGAGCTCGCGGGCTATGATTCCCTCTTGGCGGTCTGGTTATACTAGTTGTACACTGCTAGCAGTGGAGAAGTGCGCCGGAGATTCGCAAGCGCGTGAGTGAATGAGACAGGACGACCGCGAGAAACAAACGCGTCGGCGGTCGAGTCGAGCCGGCACGGCCTCTCTATCCGTGCACCCAATAACGCAATAATATCTATACCAGATTGTGAATGCGGTGTGTATATATGGATAAACGTTGTGCCCACAGTCTCGCAACATCGGATAAACTCGAGCTCAACAGGAGAACCGCCGACCGACCGTCCGCACTCACACACCTATCTTCTCTCTAAAAGGTGAATAAAACTAATTTGTCGCGCCGGAACGGGTGATTTTCGCCCGACTCGCATCTCGCACGGACATTCGACGCGTCTTGCAGCTGTAATCATTCCGGCCGTATCGGGATTTCATCTCATTTGGCTTTTCCGTAATGATGAAAACTCTCACGCACCGCACCGTGATCCATAAAATCGTATACCTTCTTACAACCCTGAAAATCCCGTCATTAGCTCGGTTATCTTGGTTTCAACATCATCGATAATTACCTAAGGTACACGTAATTGGCGATATTCGCGGCGGACGTGAATACACCTCTTCATCCTGGCTAACAAAGACAATTTTTTTTTTCACCGTACGGATATATGCTATCGCATATGTAAGTATGATAGGCAAATTTCATGCGCTGCGGAAAATGTGACGTTTGACCTCAGAGTTAAGTTAATAAATAATCGTAGTAGAATATGTTATTTCGTCTCAGAACGAATATTATTTCTTTTCCTGGAATATCGAAACTTCACAGGTTTTCTCCAGCATGCCAATCTCACATTTCAGGCACGGATATTCTAAGAATAAAAAAAAAAAAATTACAGTTCAGTGTTCAAATCTAATGTGCGGCACTTATACACGCAAGCATAGATTAATTTTGATAAGCAACGTTTTTAATTTGGTGTACCCAAGGTCCCTCAAATTAGTTGCGTCAACTCATAAATTTATTGCCACAATTATTTCGCGCAGTAGTCTTAACGACTTTCGATTAATTCTCACGAAATAGTGAGCGTCATAACGCCTAATGCTTTAGGCTACCATTCAAGGTACAGACTTTCATAACCGGAAAAATGATATTTTTATAATATGAATCTTGTAGAGCTGTGTTTACCTTTTGATACCAAGTTGCAGCATACTAACTTGGGTTGATTGGCAATAACAACATATGTCTATTTCCGTAGAACAGGGAATAACGCGATGGGTAGGGCCACGCAATGTGATATTGAAGCCCATGTCTCGGGCTTGCATTCGGACTCGATACTTGAATGGTTGCATCTACCATTCGATAAGGTAAGGTTTCAATGTAATTGGTACTACAGCTGATAGACGATCTACCAATGAAACTTGGTTCATCCAAGCAATATCTTTTCGCCCTCCCACTCGAACGAAGATATAAGAATATCAGCAAATCAATTGGTTATCTCATCGTATTTTATCATTCGTTGGTACGTTTGATTATTGGGATCGGCTTGTTTTCACCAGAGGTGGGCATTCATTTAACGAAACCATGTTTGAAATACTTTAATGATTGAATTATGGATATGACTGTTGAATATTAGAATTTATTTGAAAATGCATGGAACATATTAATTCTTCGCCGTTATTGCAAAAATGGAAAAGCTTCAACCTTTTATTTCATAATCATTAAACACATGTTTTTTTTTCTCAACTATATTGAATACAGTTTCTTTGTCTAAATGGTGTTCAGCCCTGGTTTTGACATGACTTTTTCACGAAAAAATCTTCTTACCATTGTAATGTCCCAGCTCCAAACCACATCTAAATTCCTTCGTCTAGCAATGCATATAGAATAACCAAACTTTCCCTTATCACCCGAAACCCTTAGCTGCAATCATTAACCTAAACAGAGCTTAAGATATCGAAGCGAGGAACGTCCAAACTTCAAAATAGTTATCGAACACATTGTACTTCGAGCGGACCCAAAATATCGCTGCGTGGACCCAACGATAACGTGCCCTTTTCGCTAGTCCCCACTCCAGAACATCCTTTACGAATAGAATAAAATGCGCTTAAGATTTAGTAATAGAGTTAGTTCTTTTCGAGACTTCACGACGACCACAACAACTCTGAATCCCAGAGTCCGAACCGAGTCGCGAGTTATTTGTACTTTAACATTTTAAATAAAAACCAAAGTTATTTTGCTCCATACGTGCCTACGTGAGCCCCTCCCATTACACCATCATTGATGATGTAAACATTTGTGGAAGTATACATTATAGGCCGCTTTTAATTGCTGCTGGATCTGACAAATCACGAATGAAATATGTACTTTTTATATTCTTGACGGATGAACTTTAGCGAAATTAAATCGGTTCATGTGAGTTTTGAAAGTCTGGCCGTATATTTAACCTGTACTTAATGGGTCGATGAAATTCAACATAATTAAATCAGTTTATATGAGTTTTGAAAATCTAGTCGTATATTTAATCTATACTCAATGGGACCATGAAATTCAGCAAAATCAACTCAGTTGATGTGAGTTTTGAACCTCAGGCCGTATATTTAATCTGTACTTAATGGGTCCATAATATAACAGTGTGCGATCGTTGGCTACGTATGTACATGAAATTTGGATGTTTCTCGAAAGCGATATTCTTTCTTCACTTATAACAATTGGTGTGATTAAAAAAAACATATTCGTCAAAAATGTATTAATACGGCTGACGTAAGTTTACAAGGCAAGGAGCATATGCTAATTAGTGAGAGAGCAGTAGCTCTGAATCGCCGGTGAACTTCAAGTGCTTGATGCATGTGCACCTGATCCCTATTTCGAAGGGCCTCACTTGTGCAAACGACAACTGAGCGCCCCCTTCCACTAGGTGTAGACAGCCTGTAGCTGTTGCTGGAGATGACAAATCAACAACGGAATATGTACTTTTTCTGTTATTGACAAATCGAATTCAGCAAAGTCAAAACAGTTGATGTGAGTTTTGAAAGTCAAGCCGTATATTTACCCAGTACTTAATGGGTTCATAATATACATGAAATTTGGATGTTTCTTGAAAACGATATTCTCTCTTCACTGATAACAATTTGTATGAATGAAGAAAAAACGCATTGGCCAGAAATTTATTGATACGGATGACGCACGTTTACAAGGCAAGGAGTATATGGTAATTAGCGAGAGGCAGTAGCTATGAATCGACGGTGAACTTCAAGTGCTTGATGCATGTGCACCTGATCCCTATTTCGAAGGCCCTCACTTGTGCAAACGAGAACTAAGCGCCCCCTTCCACCACGCGTAGCTACGTATCGCTTGCCTTTACATGCTCCCGTGAGCGCGTTGCAACTGGGAAACATGGTACTACCTATACGACGTACCTTCCGAGCCTCCCCGTCTCTCCACCTCGCTTTTGCAGGCAGTCCCGTCGAGGCGGGTGTCCTAGTGCCGGCTGTTACCCGACACGCATAGACCGATGCGTAAGCACAAACGTTCGCCTTCGTCTTAGCTTCTGTCATGCGTATGTAGCCTGCGGACCCTGCGTTCCTTCGACTAAACCCAACACGGAGGGCGCGGCAAGGAAGGAGGGTGAGGAATGAGAGGGGAGATAAAAAGCAAGATTATTCAACGTTACATCGATTTTTTAAATCCTGTACCACACAACTTTTAATGGGTGTTTTCCATTTGTTCTTATTTCAGCTTCAAATTTGAGGGACATATGTTTCATGGGGGGCATTTCACGGTATTTCACACAGCAAAATACCGGACCGACTCTAATCTCTTCCTCCATTTTTTACGCCATTCATAACATCAAACGAAACATCTGTCAATTTTTTAGAATTAGGGAAATATGTTCGATTTATAGAATAAGAAAAAAAAAACATGGAACTAAATCTAACGTCAAGGGAAAATTCTATTGACAAGAATGAGCGGATCACTGTTTGAGTAACTGAGCACAGTTGACGATAACAATGTCAGAGATTAAATAAAAATTCATGTATTTTTGCAACGCGTTTAATCCGAAAAATGCATAATTTCACCAAAATCCTTTACGACCTCAATAATTTAAGCCTAAATTCATGATGCAGAAATTATACCTTGATAAAATTTTTAACAAATTTTAAATACAATCTCGAACACTAAAATTTGTTGAGAAGTAAAAAAAGTTTTTTCTCACTTCACGTCATTTCGGTGCAACGTATGCGTTTACAAAATTGAAGAATTGTAATGCGTGATATGTACTTAGCAAGGTATAAATGCAAGATTTTTGTAAATGAAGGGTATCATCTACAGTTTTGTTTTTCATGATCCGTTTAGGTCACTCGATTCCCTTAAGACTTTGTTTACAAAACGGATTTTCTCAAGCGACGTACTTAGCAAGTGATGTAAAACCATGTATATTGTGCTTATGAAATTAATCCATCGTGGAATTTACCATACGTCGGATCTCTAATTTCTTAGCAAGCTGTATATGTATATATATCATTCTACAAAACACTTTGGAGGTTTCGCAGGGTTGGCTCCATCCCCTTTCTTGCACACGGCGTGTATGTCGATACTGCTTTTGAGCGATACCCGTGAACTACGGTGTGTGTGCATACATGCACGGATCGTTCGTATGCGAAGTTTCACAAGTGCTACACCAGGAACTCCGGATTCCTTGTTGTACCGTGCTATCGTACGAAGATCAGTTGTACGTAAAAAAATAAAAATGTTGAAGGCTGCAGCAGCAGTAGCGCCGGCTAATGGAAATAGCAAGCACAACTAAATACAAGTTTCGCGAACGTGTGTACGATAGCCCACCCGACTTCGCGTATACGGAGAAAAATTTTTAGATTACGACAACTTACCACAAGTTACTGCAGCAAATTTTCGATGTTACCACAGTGATAACAAATATTTTTGTTACTGCAACAAGGGGAAAAAAAATGTTGTCACCATTGGAAAAAAAAAGACATTTACGAAAGTAAATTTCTGAGATTTGTTGCGATAAAAAAGTTATTTTGCGAGAACAAATTATTTGCTTAATGATTATTTTCCGATTTGTCATCATTGATTTTTTTTAAATTTCTCCATGGGCGGCTTTATGCTTACTTTCCATTTATGAAAATCCGTATAATTTTCCGCTCAACAGTTGACGTGTGGAAACCGTGCGTAACTGAGCGGTTACCCATCCAAGTTACGGGCGCAGTAAATATCGCTTAACTCTGAAAAATACGCAATGTTGAGAGCATCCAGTATACGTAATATTTTTGCTTCAAAGTTGTTGGTGAATTAGCATAAAATATAATAGCGTAGCCAACTATAAAATACCCTTTTTCAAAAATTATTTTCTTAGAAAATAATTTTGGTTGTCCACTCACAGGAGATCTAAAAAATAATATTAAAATGATTTCGACATTCTTTTATTTTCGAAGTTTATCTAAAAAGTTCCGTAGTATACAAAAAAATGGTCGATAACGTTAATTAACCGTTATTAATTACTGTAGTTAGATGCATTTGAAGTTAAAGTTGATGTAGTTACAAGTATTTAGATAAAAATATGTTGATTTTGTATGCGTATATACGGTATATATAATCATAGTCATGCAGTGTGTGCTCGATGTACATACAGTGTAAAAAAAATTGAAAATTTCATGCACTATACAGGGTGTATTGCGACTTCTAGCACACCGGAAACATGTAAACTCAAAACATTATTCTAAGAATAATGGCGCTAGCGTAAAATCTGCAAAAAAATTATTAAACGAGTTATTTGAGCTTATCGTTATTTAAGAAGTGGACCAATCACGGCACAGATATAGAGGAAATTAGCGCATTACAGCGACGCCACCAAACTTGATACAACTTTGCCAAATGACAGATGACGCTGAGTTCGAGCGGTAAGCGAGGCTCTCTCGATCCGAAGTTAGGGAGACTGCTGACAGACGTCAAATGCAACGATATTGACGGAAAAGGAAACGACATGGTCAGCTGATCGATTTTTACTTGTCACTATACTAACCCTTCACTATACTAGCAGACTAAAGCCGTGTATGAAATTGAATGTTATATATGAAAGAAAATGAAAATTCAATGTACGTGTGGTAAAGTTCAAGTTAATTTATATTAAATATGCGTTCTTATTAACGAATTTAGAATAATTGTGTATCAATTATATGTTACACTCGTTGTATTAAAGTTTCTCTATCCGTTTCCGTAAAAGAGCTTCCTACACTCTAGTAATTTTATCGACAATTTTTTAAACAGTGTCAAAAGTATCCCCTTTGCAGAAACATTCCGTACACATAATATATATGGTATGTATATGTGCACATTCAACTTTGTATATCTACAAATATTTACGCAATGTAAATGCAATGTACATGAAAAAGATACATGGGATAGATCATTAATCAAATATATAATTACTTCGTTGTAACATACTCTCAATAACCGATTTGTTTTAGTAGAAAATGAATGCGGTCATGTTGACTGACGATTTGTAGTAGCAACAAATCATCCACAACATACGTTTGTATGTTTCTGTGACAAATATTTGTTTGTTGATATAATTTCTTATTTTCTATATTTAGAATTCGTCCTGCTACTGCAATGGCAACCAAATGAACTTTTGTTGTAATAACGTAGACATTTTTCTCTGTGTATGTTGACGAGAACAAATTTAATCGCGGTGAAATTACTACACAACATAGGAAGCGCATTTACAGAAACGGGTATAAAAAATTTACTACACAAGAACAGCGTAAAATTGATGTACAATTCTGCTGAATTTGTTAGAGCAGACGCATTAATTAATGCACAGTATATTAAATACGCCGTACGAGTCGTGTATTTAATGAGTTAACTTCAATTTTACCACACGCATATTGAATTTACATTTGATTTCGTATATTTGAAAAAAAGCCCCCATACGTGTTTTGTAAAAATATATTATAAGGGTTGAGTAGAAATTACTAAACAATATATGAATATTCCAAATATTTTTTACAATGTAGCTAAACACCTTTAAAACGCTTAACTAATAACTTGGATACGTCTACCGCGTTTGTCTTGGTAGCATTTTGAACCAAAATCTTTGTAAGCCCATTCTACCCATTTTCTGAGTGTACCGCACTAGCGGCCTCTCGGTTTTTAGGGTTCTACGAGGGGAAAATATTCACCTTTATGTGTATCCACCGCGTCGTTGTTTCGTGGTTCCGGATCTTACTCGTTTTGTTGCCTTCTTTTTGTCCTTCTTCGCACATCGATTAAATGTAGACCTCACTGACGCGGGGCCCTCCGCGGCGCAGGGTCAGGCAATTACGCAAAGTGCCAACGTTCCCCCAACTACTCTTGCAGCTTTTCTGGTTGTATAGTACACCCCGGCGTACAAAACCTTCTCCTACGTACATACGTATGTAGATACGTATTAAAGAGTGCACGTAGGGCGGAAAGGGCGATGCAAGGGTGCGAGAGAAAGGCAGACGAGAGTCTACATTCTCGCCTGTCTCGCCTCAACCTCACCCGCGTACTTTCCTGTGGGTTTCAGCTGCCTCGTCATACCCGGAAGCAACGCGCTTCAATCTCTGTCCGGGGATTATCGTTAAGAGAACTAGCAGACCGCGAGAGAAAGCGCCTGCATGCACTTTTACCTCTACCCTCGCCACCCGTCAACTATTCTCTCCATCTCGTCACTCGCAGCACACTTCATTCCTTTTTAATACCGAGAGCAGTCCCGGTACCTGGAGCAATTAGGGTATACGTTCGATTAAATGAGCCTTACATGCCTGCGGAGTCGTTAAACCCCGGGGATAATTGTAATGCCATTTGTATTGTCATCGAATTGTGGGTGTCTTTGTCCTGGCACGTAACGAGCCAACTATTATTATTGTCGATATCATTGAGACGTACCGATTTTTCAAGGAAATACACAATAAATATAAAAGGTATAAAAGTAGATACTCGCATTAAAATCAAAAGGACTTGTGTATGACTTTGAGGATAAAGAGCTCCGACTGTTGAGTTATTGACCAACTTGTATATGCATTGCAACAAATCGAGCTTATTTGACAATCGGGTATGTAAAATGTGTAGTCGTTAATAAAACAACGAACCATGATTTTAATCACTAAAAATAGTGTTGTTATCGGACATTGAAAAGCTGATTAGTAGTTTCCTTGACAATAACTCTTGAAAATAAAATCAACAAATTCACAGAAATGACGTGAAGATGTGTGTCACATAAACAATTCGCTAATTCGAGTCTAAAAAATTGTTGAGCCAAGAAGGAAATTTAGCATGTCGACTTGGCAACGTTGCAGTATGTCTGTGTTGGTAGCACTGTTTGACATCCGGCTTTCAGTCGCATGTGTTCTACACGAATAGTTGAAAACGTAAACAAGTAATGGCGCCCATGGAAAGCGAGACGAGATTGCAGTGTGCACTTGGTTGTTTTACGACAAAAAGAAAAGAAAAATGGCAAGATAATGTGCGACAAGCAGCAAAGAAATGAAAAGTTGAAATTCCCGAGCCGAAATATCTTTCCGTAGAAGTTCTACTAACTTGTTATATGAAGATTGGAACTTTTAGCAAATTAACCGTCACAAGCCTTTTGAATCGCGCGCGCATATCACGATTTGTAATGGCGATGCGACGTTGCCAAGTCTCTGTCGTGCAAACGACGATTTTATAAAACTGTTGTAATAAAAAAGTAGTTTCATTGTAAGTACGTGGGCACTCATTTATTTTAATTTTTTATTTCTATCGAACCCTATGACTTCAATGTATACACAGGAAAGTTTTTCCCCTTAAACGTAAAGTGTGCAAATATGAGTTTCAAGAGATAAGCTGACATTTCTGACGGCCCATCGGACAATATTAACGTTAAATCTCAAATTGTATTAATTTATATTGAAGTAACCGAATATCGGCAACTTTTTTTTAATGCTAAAAAAATTACTCGTAATTTATTCCGTGTTATAAAAAATGATCGACTATAAAAAATTACCGGCAATATAGTATAGAGCAAATGAGGTCTATTCTCTTAAACGAATCAGGAAAAACATACACATTCCTCTTTGGGTTTTCAATGGTGTAAGATCCCTCGGGTAGAAATATTCTTATAACAATTTGGTAATTGGGTCCAGGGATATTTATATTGGTTATATTGGTTATGCGATATCGGTCCAACTTCACGTGCGATCGTTAAATTTATTCAACTTAGAACATAATAAATTGACTATTGTCGGTATCGCTGTACGGCCTGTAACGTACACGGAAAGAAGCACCAACTAAAAGTTATTATGAAAATAATAATTATCTGAGAAGAAAATGTCACTAGACGTCTCCGTACATTAAGTAATAATTCCTTGAGACGATGATTCAGGAAACGTGACTGTGATACTGATATGTTATCGTTACCCTTAGAACTTTGTGAACATAACATGTTTTCCAATATCTTGAAATTCTACGAAAATGATAAAATTAATCGATCCTTTTATAGCCTAGCATTTAATCGATTTCATGTCTCATATTTATCTGCTGTACACAGAGATTCTCGGTCATATTTTCTTACCAACTATTCCCCAATGTCCGTTTTTCGAATACTACAGTGTATTGCGCACTAAAGCAAACTGAGATATCGCATTTTTCTTGCTGTCGTTATCGAACGACGTTGCGCTTCGCAAACCTTTCGTAGGTATCATATATATCGAATTCGATAACCACATTATTTACTTTCCTTTCTGCGATGTGCGGTATTCTACATTGGAATCAGTCGCTCGACGCATGATACATTTTTTAATTTGTAAATATGGAGATAATAAGGCATCTGTGTGTGGTCTCCTATCGTCAGCCTCGAATTAGTGTTTTAGCGAATGATAAGAAGACGGATAACAAACCACTCGCTGCACTATTGAATTATTTCTACATTCTAACTGTATTTTTTGAATAAAGAGACTTTGTGCCGCTCCACCATGGGTGATGTTATTATAAAAGTCACAGTCAGTCCATTGAAATAAATCAGAACATGAATTTGAAAGTCGTTATATAATCAGAAACATCTTTGTTTTTTTTCTGAGCAATATTTTTGAGTGAGCATATTCGTCAAATGAAATACGAAATTATGTTACAGTGCAACCTCGCATAGCTTATGTAAAGCGGAGACATGTGAGCTAAATCAGGAACCAATCAGGCATGCAAAATTGTCGATCGTTGGTCTTTGCAAACGCCAATAAGAAAGTGTCACTAACTGTCGACGAATAATTAAGGTTGTATTTTACTACATGATCACAGTTACTGTAACGAAGGCGATGTAACTACTGAATCTGCCAAATGAACTATAAAAATTATTCCATGAACTAACAATTTAGAGTTATCGGTTCATAATGGCCTGGAGTATCAGAATTTTTCTCAGTGTCGTTACTTTACAAATAGATTGGAATATTGTAAACTTCGCACATTATTCACAATACGCTGTTCAATGGATTCTACTATAGTTATACTACTATAATAGAAGACATTTTTTTAATGCCCTTCAGACCAACTTGTCAGATGATTTACCAAGCATCAAAATCGTAGTATTGGGTATGCTTCTCAAAATTTCAACAGATACATGTCGTAATACCAAATCACTCCGATGAACTGGTGCAGAAAATCATTAAAGTTATCACGAAGTTATGAGCTGAAAAACTTAGTTGCAATTTAGAAGAAACTATAGTTGGCATACTACATAATCAGAAAAAAAATTCGCCTCACTCCTTCGAGTGCCGGTTGCAGTAGAATTAATCTATCGATCTGGACAGAAAATACAGTTGGGCGGAAAAAAATGTTCGCTTACTCGGTGCCTCGAACCCCTTAATAATAATGTTAATGTAAGCACACTTTGTGTGTGTGTTTTAATGTGCATTTGTGTAACAAGAGGGTATTCTCCATTTTGTGGTGTCGCTCCCTCGATTCAAGTCTCCTCCTCGGTATACATATATTGACGTGGATATAAGTGGCGAGCAGTTGAAAGAGGATCCAAATGAGGTCAAGTTGGGGTTGCAGCATACCTAATACACTTGGTTCGTTCACTCGCTCGCGCTTCTGCACTTTAACACCGGACTTGGTGGATGTCGCCGAGAGAGTACCGCGCGAGGCGAGGGGAGTGCTCACGACCACTCGGCCATTTGCCACCGGCGAATCGAAACCGCAGCTCTCGTCCCGCCAACCACAATTGCACCACCGGGCCAGGTCATGCTTTCACCCAAACGTACTCAATGCTGTGCACCGACCCACCAATACTTGACTCTATAGGAGCCATACATTTCTCTACGTCCATTCGTACGAGACGATGAATTCGAAAATTTCAGAATACCGTAGCTTCCCACTTGACAGTCAATATTATTTTCCCGTAACCGTCGCAGTGGCGTGTCACATACCGATACACCGCAAGATCGCGATATGCAGATATAGCTCTCGGCATAACGACCCTTTGAAACGCTATGCATGCATGCACTGCTGCAAACAAGTAGTCATGTGATCAACTGTACACAAGAATATATCAATATGTCACTGTTCGGAATGTGGCTTTGACGATTCAATGTTGATTTCGGTTCGGAACGAAATTACCGAAACTGTTCCAGCTAATGCGTGAAATTAATAAGTGGCCAATGTATCGATAGCGTGTACACTGAAATTAAATAAGCTCTGCAACATATTTATCGTGTAAATACTCATCATTTACCCCGTAAGTTGTTGCCAATCCACTCTAATTTGGCGATTTTTTAATGTACTTCATCTAATGGCGATTTAGTTAAGAAATGAAGTGTCTAATTGTTGTACATTGTTCGGCGGAAAGTAATATTGAGTATTTACACTTTCTTCTTGTTTTATATTCCTGCAACTGCGATTTGAACATCGTCACTCGTGGAAACCTACGTTTAAACAAATATAATTGTTTTGTATTTTAATATTCGAATATTTCCCTCCTCGCCTGTGATTTATTTGAAAATTTGTACTTACGATTTTTCGTTACAGGTTTCATTACAATTGGCAATGGTCATGTAAAATTTTCTATGCTTGGAGATGTCCACAAGTGGAAGAATACAACATGCTCTAGTTAGGAATCTAAATATAAGACTGAGGGACCGACACAGGTGGTTGTGCGGTCGGTGCACGGCTCTGGCGATCCCCCGAGTTAAGCAGCATTGTTTGCGACCATTACTTGGATGGGTGACCGCTTAGCCGTGCACCGGCTGGCTCATCAACCAGTGAACGGGAGGTAAGTTTTTCTGAGGCCCGGTGTACATACTTAAGTAAGTAAATTTCGTGTGTATACCGGGAAGTCAGAAGAATATATGTCCGTCTGTATCGGTACAGATTTTCCGCAGTTTCCCCGTACCCATGGCAAATACGATACACTATAGCTAAGTCGGCTACGGACGCATCGGAGATTAGGTTAGCTTAGCGAAGTGCGGGCAGGGAATGAGAGGAAAACAGGGAAAACCGTAAAAGGCTGAAGCCATCCATTGGAAAAGAAAGAATAAACAAAAATATATATATAAGACTGAGGGGATACAACATTAACACTGCAGAATACAATCTGGAATACACAACCATCCATCTAGTTCCACACTTGAATATACGAAAACTGTCTCAAATCGTCGAATGCCATGTTGTCCGATACGAATACCTGTTACCGTCGGTATCAGGAACATCAACGTGAAGAACAAAGCGTCTCACCTAGAAACACCCTATTTGCTTTTCGTGTTATGGTAACTTGGGCTGACGTATATGAAGTATTGGATGAACCACAACAATATCAACAGATCGCTACTGATAAAAGGGTGGTTGCACGTGCACATCCCCACATATCTTTAGCAAGCCCCTCGATATTAGAAAGCGTACATCGATCGAACCCCCACGATTCAATTTGAGGAAACTGTTCCGTACTACCATTCGGATTATTGTATATTCCCTCTGCATCGTTATCGGTAAAATCCCGCATTATTATTATTATTATTATTTTTTTCGTGCGGGAGTAATACCTACAAGAGGAATTTTTCTTCCTCCATTTTTTTCTTCGTTTCCTTGTCGTTCACTCATCAAACACCGAGACTGCGAAGCGTCGTATACACGCTCCAAGACATTCGCGCAGATTGCCGTCGAAGCGCACACCCCGTCATCGTACCGTAAGCCCTCTACTTACGTGCATCAAAGGAAAAAGCACCCCTACAACGTGTACGCCTCGCATACTCTCCATCCTGCGGTCCGCTGGTGAAGAGAAAAAAAATGAGCAAGATGCGAGTACGAGGGCTGGAAAAAAGATTGTGAGCGAAGGCGCGAAAGAAGGGCAAAGCAATGTGGATGGTCGTAGTCATCCCGCAATCAGCCGAAGGTCTTTTATGTTGTACAGGATGTTTCAAACATTGCGCTTGTTGATCACAATCTCTATTTCTTTTCTTGTTTTCTGTTTGCCAGAAATGAAAGGACGAACAGACAACCAACGGTGTTGTGCTATATGAATGTTTAGCGAGAGTACTTTTGGTTTTTCGTTTGGATCGTTTTTGGAAAATTGTTTTAAAATGCGACGCTCGATTTTTCTACTGTCCCCCGATTATTCCGATGAACAATGTACGGTAGCTATTGTTAAAAACAAGAGGCCTGTCAAGTTTTTGTTACTTTAGTGTATTACTGTTTGGTTTATCAATATTAGAAGGATATTCTTACGAAAAGTCGTTTTTGTTCAATTGCAATGAAATTTTTGTCGTCAATAGAGAAAAAGTGAGTTTTATCGATAGCCGTTTTCCAAAATCTGGTTTATGGTTCCATTTCCGAGAGGTTTATACTCGAAAATTGAGTAACTGCGGACGGGTTGGATAGGGCAACCGGTCCGAAACACGAGAGTAAATCGATTTTCTAAGGCAATTTCTGTTCGACCCGAATAAAAAAACTAACATAATGCAGAGGACACTTTTCCGAAAATATTCGTGAAAGAAAATCATAGCTCGAGGGTCGGGTAATAAAAACAAATGTAGGGTTATTCACGACGTTCAGGCCGTCAATCGCGTCACCGGAGAAAATGTGGCAACGATGCGCCCCACCACGCTCAACATAAATGCACGTCGACAAGCTGAACACCGTGAACCGCCGGTGGCGCTGGTGCCGATGGATCTGTCGCTTCTCTTTTTCCTTTCTCCGCAACTCTGGAAGTTTCTCAGGGCCTTTTTCTTTCCGCCTCCTTTTCTTTTTTGGAAAAATTCATTCGAAGCACGCTTGGGAAGATTCGTGCCGAGTAAAAATAAACTGCCAACTATCTACATACACTTCTGATTGTAAGTGCACATGGTACATCCTGCGGCCACTAGGCGCGCTACAGTCGCGAGTGGTAGCGGTGCCAAATTTTTTCGCGTGTATATTTTTCTCGCCAGGAACCTCCCGCCGCTTCAGCCCTATCGCGTTTCTGTAACGGATATCCTTATTTTCACAACGTAGCAGCGAGGAGATGTGCGAAGGGATGGTTAATTAAACTAGTTTCTCTAACTTTTTTTGTTAGCCTCCACTGTATCCGTAAGGTGTACGATTTGGTTTCCTATCGACATTATGTCCCTCGCGGGATCCTCCACACTCATTGATTTTGTCCTCCAATTAGTTTTTCTGCGGATGTACAGACACGTGTATGTTTCTTCTCAATATCGTTTAAGTATATTGACGATTTAAAGAAATTCAATCATTCTGAGTGGTAAGCGACTGATTTGTCCCCAACCACGACAAGTATCACGACGAACTTTGTGACACTAGAGCGAAAAAACAACCATTATCAAGATAATCGAACAAATCGCACGAGTGAAATCAGTTTTATAACCTTTGTATTATGCTCGCTCTCTCGTACGACGATTAGATACTATTTCTCATAACAAATACGTAAGATCTTACTCAAGTGGCACAGTCGCCACAAAAAAATCAGTGCAATAAAAACATAGATTTTTCCGCGCTTGTTTTCCGAAGTCAGACGTTGAAGTTCAAGAAGATGCGCAAATCGCACACTGACCCTGTCTCGAAGTGCAGTTTTAGGGTTATCAACGTTACAGTACGACGTCAAGTCGATTATTCACGAAGACACCACTAGTACGAGAAGTAAAATCCAACCGATTTGTGCATAAGCTGCAGCTTAACCGTATCCTTGGCTGCTTATACAACCCTTTACAGGCACGTAAAGGAACTTTTCTCGTGCATGCATTATATAAAAGAATATCTTTTATCAGAGGTGCCCATTTTACCACGTGTCGCATATTTTTCTTGAGGGTTTTTCAAAGCGTCGAAGCAACAATAATGCAGAAATGAATTATGCCTCTGTTTCAAAAGTGTATCGTCAATGTAATTGATCAACTAAAATTGTGTTCCTATCTCATATATCGTTAACTTCCATTTGGCCATAAAACGAATTTAAACTCGATACCGACCCATCTTCCGAAGTGCTATCCCCGACACGTTTTTTCTTTCCATCGTGGCAGCAGCAGTACATATTTCGATATGTCTGCAGGGCTGCGTGTGAGGGAGATAAAAAGGAAAGTCGATCCAGGGAAAATCGGCGAGTGGGTGGCTTCAAAGAGTTTCATCTAACTTACTAGAGCAAATAACACTTGCCCTTCATGTCGTGTCCGTAAACTTTTCTCTGCTACTTTTCAGAAGTTCGAGTTTCGCGTTGCCAGTCAACCAGGCAACGTCGGTGGTTCTTCTGTGTAGGAGCGTGCGAGCGTGTACCGATGACGGAGCGGTTCGAGTGTACATTGAGCGTACACTGGAAGCTTACGGGAGAAGATGTTGGGCGACGTTATATTTGTCTCGATAAAGGGATGGGCAAATGGACGAATCGTCGTCCTCGACGTATAGTTGTTCCTCCATATACACAAAACCAATTTAAGTAACTCCATTACAGTTTCCATTGTAAAGAACGACTTCGATAGGACATTTTCTCAGTGATTCGCTCAGCGAAGGGGCATCGACATTTCTCTCATTCGTCTATATGGTATTTCGACTTTTCCCCTGTCTTTCTGACCGTGTGTCTATGTCACCTGTGGGCATGGTGTTCGTTTGTGTGTATCCAGGCTCCGTCGCGGGTATTTACTTTAAAACCTAATCTCGACACCCGGTTCGCCTAGCGTTTATGGCCTCCGGCGATATCCACAAAAGCCTTGATATATACGCTAAGCAATCGAAACGAAAAACGCGTAGCTTATCGATCTTATATGGACTCTTGACTCAGACGGCTCGGCCTCTCGCAGCTCCGAAATACAATAGAGGGATAGGAAAACTTTTTTACTTCTTCTTTGTCGATCATTCTGTAAGAAACGCCCTTGGGATTGTCCCAGGGCATCGAACCATCACGATTCTCGGGAGGACCATGTTTCTAAGCATATTCACATTTTCGATGACAATTTATTCCCTAGAGACACTGCAAACTGAAAAACGTTGAGATGAATGGAGAAACATGAATATGAACAATCATTAGAATAGTTAATTGCGTGGCAAGTGCACAAAGTGGGCGATACGCGGTTATTGTGAAGTTTCCACCCGACGCGAGTGTGCAACGCTTTTCGCAGGATTTATAAGTTGAAAAACAGGAAGGCAGTTGTACTTTTTTGTTTATCAAAAAGATTTTTGAGTTTTGAATCGACTAAAATGAAGATTAATTTTATGTAAATATACACATAAGTATAATAGAAACAATAATAAACTTTGAATTCTTAAAATAAACATACTTATCTTAATATCTTTAGTAGGTGTTATTGTGTTTCGCGCACTTGCCGCGCTCGTATGAATACTCTGGACTAAAGGGGGCCATTTATATGACACGATTAGCCATTCCGTTCGATTAGCCATTCCCTGAGGTTAGCGAATCCGTGACCTTAGCCACTCCATAGCCTTAGCCACTTTGTGATTTTAGCCACTCCGCGAGTTTACCCACGTCAGTGAGATTTGCTAGCCCGTGGGATTAGGTGTTCCGTGACGTTAGCAAATCCGTGAGTTTAGCGACTCTGTGGTTTCATCCGCTCGGCGAATTAAGCCGCTTCGTGACTTTAGCCACTCCTCGACGTTAGTCGCTCCGTATCTTTAGCCACCCTGTGGCGTCAGCTGCTGAGCGCGTTGGGGCATTCTGTGCCTGTAGCCACTCCGTGATGTTAGTCACTGCCGCGAGGGATTTGGAGCCAATCGAAGACTGAAGAGTCCTTCTGATACGAAAATATATTCCCTGTATATCTTAGACGACAGCGGTGGCGGCGAGCTCTATTTATAATTTAGAGGGATATTACAATATTTTCTAATCACGGAATCTAAAAAAAAAAAATTTTATGGACAATGGCATTCATTGTGGATTATTTGGATCACGATTGTTTGTTTTGTCTATGAATTATCAAAAAACAATTCTTTCGTTTAAAATAATGTAGATATTACAATATTTTCTAATCACGGAATCTAAAAAAAAAATGTTATGGACAATGGTATTCATTGTGGATTATTTGGATCACGATTGTTTGTTTTGTGTATGAATTATCACAAAACAATTCTTTCGTTTAAAATAATGTAGATAATGTTCATGTGGATGAACGAATACCTTCCTCGTGAGATTGCTTTAAGTGCTTTGCGCGATGGTGTTAGTGATTCACTTTGCCCAATAGAAGTTAATGACTGGATAAATTGAGGTCGTTATACGTTCGTCTACTCTTGTTTTCGTGTTCGCAGAATCTTCAATGCAGGTTTCGGTTACAACGTTTGATTTGCCCCCACAGTGTCGCTTGAATATGGTGATGTCAGTTCCAGCCTCAACAAGTAATGTTACCGAAGTTCCACGAAAACTGTGGCCAGTGTACATTTCTCATTCAAATTCAAGCTAGTGACTATCTGTTTTGACATACCACCAATTCCGGAATGCTAATCGTCTGCTTTGTGCATTTTTTATTTTGGAGGTTATTAAAAATGTATTGCCTCTTGGATTTGTAGGTTGCGCCTTCATGTGATTCTCGCTAGAATACAGAATAGTGAGATTTTTTATTTTACCAAGTAGCCATTTTTATAAAATCTTGTCGAGCTAAGTTCCATTGCAGTACGTGGACAAGTCAGCTAATATGAACACTGAATTTTTTCTCATTCTACTAGGAAATTTTCTTCTTCATATAAACCGTAGATTTTCAATGCGCGCTGACATCAATGTCATTCTAGAGTTTTACCTTATAATATTTACTACATTCGATATTTGCTACTTTATAAACGCCGTTGTAATTTTTACTCCCATCAAATGTCCATTACGGGGCTGGCCGCACGGAAATTTATTTGTTTTAAGGGAAGGCAAAACCCGGGTAGCGTTCACCGAAGGGCGAACGATGCTTCATTTGTATGCAATAGATTCATTGAAGACTTACCCTGATGGATATTAAATTATTATAATCTCATACTTAATTACCCCTTACATCTTCAATTTGCCTTGCTTCCATAATATTACTTCCGGTATCAGTGAACACGTGAGAAAGTAAATATATTTTTTTTCCCACTCGTGAGATCCAAAAAATAAAAAATGATTCCAAGATTTTCAATGAAATTTGTAATAGGCATTTAACAACTGTCAAAGGTACACGTGATCCAGAAACAGTTTATTGCCGTTGGATTTCAGTGAAATGAAAATAATGTCGATAATCTTTAATTGTGCGATAATTATTATTCAAGAATAACCCCGAATGTAATTTTCACGATGTATGAAATTGGATGAAATTTATGGAGTTGGAAGATGGTTGGTGCGCTTGGGGGCTTTTGACTATTAGCGACCTTGACTATTTAGAGAATTTCCACGATGTAAGCATCGTTAGGAGCTCGATAGAAACGCGTTTTGTCACCAGAACGACGTTTGATAGTGGTAGTTGCAGTCGCGTGGTCGTAGCACGGAATTGCGTGACACCCCTGAGGTACAGGTCTCGTCGCCCTACGGAGTACAGCTACCGGAAACTCGTGTCACATAACGGAGTACATCGTGTATGTCGCGCGTTCGTTGAGGCCGTGAGCGGCGCTGGGTCACGCGAGACCTTATCATTGTAACGTGACATCGGGAGCTAGGGTAGGGAGCTAGTGCGGCCCAGGAGAGACCAAGGGAATGGGATGGCATTATGGCCTAGCGACGAAGAAGAAGAAGAAGAAGAAGAAGTGAGTGAGCGAGCGAAAGTTTGCTCGTTCATGCGGCAACCGCGCGGGTAACATCGCGTTGAAATGCGGTACGTTTAACTCTGTAGTAAGATACCGTATCACGAGAAATCAGAGGGAGCTGGATTTTGCAAATTCCTCGCTAATAACCCGAAACGACATAATCGATTACGCATATCGCTAATTGCTTCGTAACAGGAAAAATTTTCATTTTTTGCCAATTACCAACCGAGTGACCGTACTTGAAACGAAACTCTTATTACCACAGCCAATCTCTATTCCGTGTATTTCTGTTATTCAAAGCCTCGCCACGGATACGCTCCAAGCGCATTTTTGCATCTGACTCATCGAATCTATTTACATGAACTCACTCAGAAGGCAATGGCGCTATTCAGTGTCGTTATACCCTGCAATGACACACAGATCCGATAAATAAAGACTGAAAGTTGACGATGTAATGCGGTTCTTGTCATTCGATTCCCATGAGAATAGAGGCATTTTTTGTTTTTTAAGCAATCGGGTAGAGGGAAGAAAATGTTAGAGTTAATAGAGTGAATAAGCGTAACCGTTGCTCGAGCATTTAGTTTATTTCGATGATGCCACTGATGATGATGATGAACTAAACATGGCGAGGAAAGATCTCGTGTCTCAGTAACTGTTTAGAAAATTTTTTCAAGTACTTTCAGGCTATAAATTCCTTTTCAGCTTTTGGGACTATGTGTTTTGCATATGTTCCCTAACATACAATTTATTGCAAACCGCTAATCTATGTGTTCGCTGATCACGAATTGAAGATTAAGACACAGAAGTACAAAACAGTGGTTCTGATTTGTCGCAGCAAAGTGCAAAAAGTTATTTGACTTAGATAAAAATTCGAAGGTTTTCGAGGTTGCTGATTATGAATCTGAGCTTAGAATTCTGCAGTTGTAAATAGTGGCTGAAATATGTCGAAGTAAATGTAGTGTTGCTTATTAGAATGAACCTCGCTAGATAACAGTTTTCACTTGTTATGCAACTGCTGACATATTTTATCATTCAACATGAATTCTGCTCGTTGTCGATAAAATTTCGAGTCTCGAGATCTATTTTTTCTCTCTCTTGTACTCGAGGTTGGATATCACTTGAACATTCATTTATCACTTGCATTGTAAATGAAATTGTATTGGAACAGGGAAATGCATCAATTGGAAAGGTCGAGCACCATTCTACCTTTTCCACAAGCACATCGGCTGATGTCAAACAAACTAATCACTGGGTAGTTGGTGATTTTTAACACGTCAAAATGATGTAACCCTCAAAAACACACAATGTGTGAAAAACTTGAGCGAAGTACACATACATGTACATGAGCAGTACCCATGGGTACAAATAATAGAATAAGTGCAACAACTTCGATTGTCCAGTTTATATCATTGGGTATCTATGTACTTGTGGACGATATTATAAACCAATAAAAATGACATATTTTAATAAAAACTATAAACTAGAAAAATAATGTTTATTTGGACGTAGAGGAATTGAAGACAAAATGTTTGTATTTGAACAAACAGAACCGTATAACATTGAAAAATGTATCCTTTTTGTACATTTAAGATATATATTTGTAAAAAAGTACAACTTATAGTTATAGGGTATAAGTAAACCTATAACTCATGAGAAGTGATTATGAAAACTGTCTATAGCCATTACGGCTATAATGAAATAAAAATGACTATACAAAAAATTGAATGCACTTCCGCACAACCAAAATGAGACATCGAAAGCGGAATCTATGTGATGGTTTGACTTTAAAACTACAAGAAAATTTTTACCTCGTACCATTCTTGTTGCATTGTATGTCGTTATAAAATTGCAGAAGTACAGCGCTTGATTTGCACTCGATGAAGAAGAATATTACCAATAGAAAACAAAAAATTTCCAGTTTCTATTTTAGGTGACGGGGTCTCCTTACCTAAATAGGGGTATGGAAACACGAACAATGTCAATACAAATGAGCGTTCAGAAAACAAATAGCGTCAACACAATATAATTCATGCACGATTAATGCCGGAGCCCTTCGGTGTGATTAAATAGCTCTGAGAAAATACGATAGCAACAATTCAATGCTACCTACCTCGATTGGTTTCGCATTCATTAGTTAGAACGATTTCCATTTCTTTTATTGGTAGAAAAGCTGCGTTACTCATTAGAGTCGAGAAGGGAAGTGGGTGAGCGTATCGTTTCAGAATACAGAGGCTGTAAGATGAATCGAAGGTAAAGGCAAGTGGTACAGAACGATTCTTATAGAAGCTTGTAATAATAATAATAATACTTGCGTACTGCACTCTTGGTTCCCTAGCGAAGTAAGCATTGAAAGTGTGCAGATGGCAAAGGATATCGCATTTGCGCCACTTGATGTTGAACGTTGCTTTGTTTTCCGCATACTTGCGTACCTGATAGCAATACTACCAGTTTCATTATCAACATGCCGTTCACTTCTACACCCTGAATATGTCAAGAGATGTGGCAAAAAGAAAAACAGCTCTGAGACGAACAACTTATGAATTTCGTCGTACAATGAGAATCACCATGAATCATAAGCCAAAAATGAATATGATGATGTGGAAAATTAATCGGCTATAGACTGACTAACTTCGGATAGGATTCAGGACTGATAAGATTCATCGGCTACAAACCGATTACCTCCAGATAGAATGAAGACAGTCCAGGATGTATTCATGAGTTTATATCTTTATGTCTCACATGCAGCTGCGGTCGTACGGAAAGGGCAACAGTGACGAAGCGAAAAGGACGAGAGAAAAGGGAAATAAAAGGAAGTCGGTCGTTCATGGTTGCGATTGCATCTCCGGCTTAATTATGCGTAATGAGTTGGTTCCCAGCGAGCGTCGCATGCACACACGGAACTGAACGCAATCGGATGGAAACATACACTTTAACTTGAATACCCACACATATGTACCTTCGGAGTTCGTACAATACTATACGGAACCTATGGATGTACCTGTTTATGGTTTAGTAATACCTATCCAGTCGCAGCTCGAGTTAACATTCAATTATCATTGTCCTTCCCGGCGAGCTTTGCGAACGCGCTTCCGCGATAATTACCTTAAGCTTGTATCGGCGTATCCTTTACCGACTCGGCATTGGATTCCTGCATTAACGAGACAGTTCAGCGGTCCCCACGCTTTGCCTCGTACCACGCAACATAGTGTTCTGATTCGTAGCGTCGTCGAGTAGCAGTCCATCTTACCAACGTTCAACTTCCAAAGTGACTAATTAGATTCCGGTTGAGCGTTAAACACATTTGGATTCCAATGCTATAGTTGCTGATGCTGCTCTATGATACAAACTAAACGGTCTCGAATCGCGTCTGCGATCGATTAATCCCAGCTTGTGAGCTAATAGAACCACAATACCGCATATGTTACCGCTTCATGCTTATTTGTCCTCTCGTCAATGGTCAATGTATCATAAAAAATGTACCATTACGACATGCAAATACAAGGACAACTACATAAATTGAGACAGCAACGGAGCTTTACAACCCGTGAGAAACACTTATATGAGCCTACTTATGCAGTTATTTATACGTAATACGTCGTATGAGCATATTGAGGTTATTCAAGTCATACGGTTAGCGTCGTCGTCAAATAAAATGGTACTTACGATAAAGTTGCGATGTATTTGACTGTCTGGTATTATGTCAAAGGAGTTGTCAAATACTTAATCCAGGGCCTAAAACTGAGAAATTCAGATTTTGTTTCCAAACTGTTACATACAGTCCCGTCGGTATCGGGTCATTCACTGTAGTCCTGAAGATCGCTATTATCACCAGAATACATAAAAATATCTACAGCTAGGCGACGCATATCAACTAATAAAATTGAACCACTTGTACGACTTTATACTGATAGTCGACAACAAAAATCGGCTATCGCTTTAGGCGCCAAGCATTTTTTGTCGGGTATGAGTTCATTGGTGAATAACCGCAGTTCAGTAAAATTGGCGGTCAGCCATGATCATTCATCGGTAGGGATGAAAAACTTTGTCGAGTGGGATATAAACGATAAAAAATAAAAGCTCGAAAAAGGAAGAAAACAAAAATTGGTTGTTTTGTGGAACACACAGCGGAGTTTACGTATTTGTGGTAGGAGATGGAAGGCGGAGGTGTACATCGGCGAGACAAGAGAGAAGCTGCGCTCGATGTTTTCATTCGTCAATCCATTGTTTCGCCGCTCGTTCAGTAAGCTCGCCCGATGCTGCTGCTGCTTTTGCTGCTGAAACGCTGATGCGAAGCTTTCTCCTTTTTTTCGGCTTCGTTAACCCACATTCGCGTTACTAGCTCGTCACTCTTCATATACTATACACACAACCATATACACGTAGCTATATATCCATATACATATGTATATGAACAGACATGTAGCTGTAGAAGCAGTACTTTGCAGCCAGGTTCTCGCTGGATTCGCTGGCGCGTTCTCTACCTTCATTCCCTCACCCCCTCATCCTCTCATAGTTTCGTTCTCTTCGTTTCCTTTCCCAGTAGCACCGCCAGCAACATTCATTGTTTATTCTGCAGCAGTCGCGAATTTTGCTGATCTACGGTGTTTGCTGTTTAGCGCAGGCGGTACGATAGGCGCGGCTAACTTTGGCTTCGTTAGTTTGAGGCGCGAATAAGCCCCTCAATGAAAAACCATTCAAAGAGGAACAAGTATATTTGCCTGTTTTAACGTCGATGGCGGACTGACGTGCACCATGTCAGTTTGAAAAATCTTTATCACACAGATGTTGTCAAAATGATTTTGGATCAGACGTTAGCAAAAGCTCTATCGGCATATTCGAGTCGAAATAATCGTGTGTTCAATCGCAAACGACCCTCGGCTGCCCTGAGGAAGCTCTTCAGGGCTCGATCGATGAGCCACGATGCGTGGACGTACGTGACTCGATTGTATTATATAGTTCACCGCGTCGCGAACACCCGGGTCGCGAAGGGTGCAGGAGGACGAGGCAGAGGACGACGAACGAATCGAAATTCGTCGAAGCGTGGAAATGCGTTCGTCGTTGAATTTATCGGTTCTCGGGGTAAAACGTAACCGCGGAGCCGATCGGGGTGTGTTGTTTCGATTTGGACTTTACATTACAGGATGATATATTACCTATTTTATATCGTGTAAAATATGACCAGAAGCTTCTTTTCAAATAATTTATGACACTCAAACTTTACCGAACACCTACTAAATATTCTTTCGTTTTATTTGTTTTAGGCGTAGTCAAAGCCAGGAGCCTCACCATGGAGTGTGGCAAGGATCGACGGAAAAGCCTAGTAGGTGGTCTGATTCTTGCGTGGCTCTTCATCAGTGACTGCATCGTCGCAGCGAGAAATATGGGTAAGTCATAAAATTCTAAAATGCTTGTCTCTATTTAGGCTTGCCCGCGTGGAAAAAAATAGTCCAGGAAAGGGCCTAGGATGAAATCCGGGCATTTCAGTCCATTCTGCAGTCTTTCGCTTCATCTGGGATTCTTTCCCGGACCGGAAAAACTCTCCCAGACCTCATCCTGAACGATCCAAGAGTCTCGGCAGTCTCAATGCAGGATCCATCCTGTAGTGTCCATCTTGGACTCTTGCATGGACTAACATAGAGTCCATCATCCTGGACGGTCCAAGAGTCTCGGCAGCCCGGTTGCACAGTCCATTTCGGACTCTCACCTGGCCTACCATGGACTACCCGTGAATTCCAGAGGTCATTTTGGGATTTCGAATTTGTGCCCGGAGTACTTCCGGTTCCATCCTGGACTCTACCCTGGACTATCCACCAATTTCAGCTCCCGTCAACGAAGGCTAGACCTTTGTGTAGTCGAACGTGGGGTAGCTTTCGAGTCTTATGTAGGCTAAGGCTTCAAAGCAGCTGCGAGAAACGTTCTGTCCGTTTGCCATCTACCGGCATCATACGAAACATTGAATAGGTGTTTAAATTACCATTCGAACCTTTTATGAACCATACTTTCATAACGTATAACTTAAACGTCTAAATCAGATCATTGGATGAATCATCGACGTGAATTCTAATCGATGAAAATTACATCGCGCAAAATGCATTTCGAATATTCTCGGGTGAATTTACACTACAGAAATGTTTTAAATATTAGTATGAGTACCGTAGCACTAGACTCTAGAGCCCTATACACTCGAGCTGCCTAACAAGGGTAGCAATCGTCGCTGAATCGCGGTAAAATTTGAAGATGCTGGGACAAAGCCAGAACCCTCATACATAGAAAGGGTTTAGGGTGCAGTGCCAACGAAGCAATAGGACCACACTGTGTAAGAGCCCTAAAGACTATCCTTGGAATATCCGTATGTATACTCTTATAAAGGCACTATTCCATAGAGTGGAACCTACACACCCAGGAACGACAGTCGCTAAGGTACTGTCAATTCGAGTGCCGCATCAGGGGAATTCGGTACCTTCCACGGAATGGAAACATAGAGGCAAAAGCATTAACGAGGGCGCAAGTCTGAAGCGTTTCCTCGCTTCGAGCTCAAGAGGGTTTCCGAACTTCACTCACGCCCAGGTCGAACATAGGAGAGTAAGAGATATGTCGAAAGACAGAAATATACAACTCTATATCTATAGATGAAGAGGTATAGTGGAAGAGAACGGGAGCTTTCTCGCTATATTCCTTCACGATTATGGTACACTTCGTTGCACCCAATCCACGCAGCGGTTGCGTTTCCGGTGCTGCTTCCTCGCGCCTTCCTTCGCCGCTTTCTTCTGCCCTTTGCGCGCCTTGCTGGCTCCTTCGGGATAAAACAGGCATATCCTCAAGTATACGTATACAAATCGGCACGAATACTGTCGCGATCGTACAGGAATGGTATGAAACCCTTCTGTTTTCGCAATCCTGTGTATAGGAATATATTCCGATGTGTACGATGTATAAATCAGAGTATACAGCACTGAATGCAGCATTCTGCATACTTTGTTATGAGAAACTACATATTGCAACCGACTTGAATAGGATGATGATGCAAAATTCACTACGAGGAGAGGAGAGACAAAGGCGTTCAAGGACTTCTCGAAATTATGACGACAAGGATAACAATGAGCATCGAGAGATTTTCCCTAATAAATCACGAAACGTGGCATTATTTTGTTGATAACGCTCCTATATAAAGTGTATACGTTCTGTTAAGCCACCCACTTTTTTTTTTCGACCCTCTCCGATCTGCTCCATAAATGGTATTCCGAAAGTACCAGTAAAGGGCACTTTTTGAAAAGATTTTTGAAAACATTATTTCAGAAAGGCATTAAATAACTCCGTAAAAGAAAACTCGTCCCAAAAACAACTTGACACAAAAGTAACTCCAGCCAAACAACAGTCGAAAATTCCCCGCTCACGATAATCAACAAAAAAAGAACATAAGATAATTGGAAGACGCATAATGAGAAAACGGCTTCACATAGAAAAAAAACTACATGTACAATATAGGTATAACTTACCGACAGACAACTATTAATCAATCATCGATCAACACGAATACAGAAATATTTTTGAGTAACATTACAATTTTAGGGTTTAAGGGCGAGGACTTCGCCGTGGCTACACTCCTGAACTCCACACGCCTTCGCAAACCAATCTTCAGGAATCACTATGGGGGTTTGTTTTAGCGAATAAAGAGAAGAGGAAATGAAAGTATGCATGTCGAAGCATGGTATGCAGCATTGGACATTAACAACCATGATTAACAAAGGTTTTAATCATTTTCACAACTCGAGAGTTGTTGCACTTAAATAAAACGGGCTTTTCTGAAATGTTGACTTCAAAAGTCTGACATTCAGTAGTACTTTAATATGACCAATTATGGGACAGATCGGAGAGTCTCAAAAAAAATGGCTGAACCGACAGAGAATTTCCATATGTTTTTTGGTTTATTTTTAACCGAAATATACAGCGAGTGCCAACAAAAATGCCAATGAAAGGAGAATATCTTCATTTACTTATTAAACGATGACTCCACGATGAATCTTGAAGCTGTCGTGAAAATCTTGATATTGTTTCCGTCTGGTTAGCTTAGTTCGTGAATGTACTGAATCTTCTTGAATCTCCAAAACCTTCGTATGCTGTTCATTAATCCGATAATACAAACTGCCATTTCCAATCAGATCGTACAAGCCGGTCAAGCAAATCAAATCCTGGACAATACACTCTACCATCAGCAGTCAAACGTCCCCACAGTTGTCTTTGGAGCGCCAATTTCCCCTCGTGCGTGTAAATGCACTCACCTACAGACACACACACATAGGCCCTTATATCACCGCAGCGAGATGCTACCATATTGAATGCGTTTGAATTGTTCCGCCTACGGGCAATCCGGAGATCTCATACTAGCCAATATTGTCATGAGCTCTTAACCCACTAAGCCTTCCGTAAAACGGTGGTTACGATATTCTATCGAAATATAAGCTGCCCATTGTCATCATGTTGTTCATGCTGTAGTTGGCCTTGATACTGGAATTGAGACCAAATTTAAGTACAACTAATTCGACAGGAATATCCGAATATTACCACAAAGGTAAAGCGTGCAGTAAAAAAAAGTTTAAGAGGATTCGAATCGGAACGACGTCCGACGTTCAGCCTTTGGCCTTACTCTTCTTTAAAAAGTTATTAGCAATTAGGTACACTGAACAAAAAGTTGTGAACCTCGTAGGCCGGTTGGCAGGCTTCGCGCTGACTCGTAATTGCGTAATCTTCGAAGTAATACAACATATTTTTTTGTCACCTGCGTTTTGATGTTGCACTTCAAATGAACATTAAGTTAATTGCGTCATGAAGGTTGGTGAGCGAACCGTAGGATATGCTACACTGATAAAGTGTAGGATTGAAGCAAGACAGTAGACAGCAGCCAGTACTCAATTAAAATGCCACAAATGGTTCAGCGAATCACACGTTCCACTTCAACGATTGGAATAATTGCTGTGAAGCAACTTTATAGAAATCATTAAAATAACTACAGCGTACTCTTAAGAGAACTTCGGTATCCACAAACCGTATACAACCGGAGATTGGCTCAACTCCTCGCAAATATCTACCCAGTCGCAACAGGCTACTGATTTGAATTTGCCTTTTATCGATGTGGTGATATGTACAGTTTAGTAAAATATGATGTACTGCGTTGATGACATGTTAAGTTGAGGTCCATATTAGTCTGTAATGACATAGAGTCTTAGCAGTGATTGAATAAATCACAGGTTATCCGTGAACTATGTTATGTCTTTGAAGCATTTTCATAGATAAAACAGTGAATTATCATACGGTAACTCATTCTTACACTTTAGAGAGCGTTAGTGCAGTTTCATCATAGTTGGATATGAGGTTAGGTCAATCTTTCCAGAACACTAATACATTAGAGTCAATCAACAAAGAACGAAATTACATAATCATCGGGCGTAATCATAATTCAAATAACTCGCTTCGTCTATACTTAAACCATCTACCCATAAAGCGTATAATGAATTTAAACACGAGAGATTCATAAGTTAGCAATAGTACGCTATTCCTAGTTGTCGGTAGTCTATTAGGTAGATAAGCAGTGGTCATATAGATAGGCAGTTATTCGCCAAATTAGGTAGAGTTGGTCCTTAATTTTTTAACCTATATCTTCTCTTCTTAATTCTTACGTTCTTATGATATATGATTTGCGAGGTCGAATTTCAATGTTATTATAAGATTATAATTAATGAAATACCAAGTATTTTGAACGAAACAGAACGACATTCCAAATAAACAATTGTCCAACCTCCTTGCTTTACAAAGTGAATCAAATTTCTGTTGTGTCCATTTTCTTTTTGATCTGATTGTACATGTTGCCCCCGGTTCCATTTGTGGTGCCATTGGCTGTGGCCAGACACGGAGACTGAGGCCAAGTTGCCATGCTTCGCAAATTTGGCAGGTGTGGCAGATTTGTCAGAATTGTATGACAAAGGTTCCTAGTTCGCCTAATTCTAGTCACACTTATGTACTTGATGCGTGTCATAACAAGTGAATGAATTCAAGCAAATATCAGTAGACAAGAAGCCAGCTTACTCACTCCCATTTATAGCCCGTTGAGAATCTCTCGTCAGCAGCGAGATAATACAATACTCAACGAATATTAGTGTGGTCAGAGTGGGTTATGAGAATAAATTGAATAAGTGATTTTATGTTATCCTATTGCCAAATGGCCCGTCGTGCCACGCCTGTCCTTTTGATAGGATGTCCATCCCGAGTTGAAATTTAGACCCTCTTCAGAACCTGAATGTGGTGTACCCGCGTAATAAACGGAAGTTCTTTCGTTTCTTTGACACTCCTCAAAATCTTCGAAAATGGCAGATATTACCCAATTGGAATGGACCAAGAGACTACTGCGAACTGAAATTCCTGTGTTTTGACCTCAAATTAGGTTATACAGAGTGAGATGAGGTTCTTAGGCCCTCGTCTTTAAAAGTGTCGCACTTCACCCATTTTTATTCACCGAAGAGGATTCAAATTTTCACTTGGGAAAGACTGAAACATTCTGTAACATTCTAATCGAGTCGTATATTTGGGACTGAGGCTGTCTCGCCGCTTTCGGCACTTCGTCTTGTAGAGTACACGAAATTTATTGGCGTATTCTATGACTTGGGTCATGTTGCCCCAATAATCGCCACGACGATAAATGTAGAAGGACGATGCACATGCGCAGGACCCATCAGCGCCGCACACGCACATTTTTTTACGTATTCTCGTGTGTGCTCCGCGGATTTCTGTCCACTATTCATGTGCTATTATTATTACGATTTATTTGTGTGTTATTGAGGTGCTAGTTTACACGATCTGTACCATTCGTAGTATTCGTTTCGCGAATCCAGCTGTCCCATAAATCATATCTGCCGTCGATCTCTGGTTTATGATCTGATAAAATGATGATTCACGTTCGTTTATTTAGCATTTTTAAGCTCTCTTCTTTGAAATTGGAGTGGGAGTGCTTGAATTAATATTTTGTATGACTCACTATATTATAAAAATATCTCGCCATTGCCGCCACTGTGCAAAGTATATAGGCCATTCCATCAAAGCCCTCCAGGCTCATTTTTTTTTTTTTTTCAAATCCCTTATGGGCTCACCGGTGTGGATTTTTAAGCCTCTCATGGGCGACCCTGCACAGATTTTTTCCCGCTATAAATATATATATATATATATATATATGTGTGTGTTGCTATATATATAAATTTTGAACTGTATGTACTTTACAATACGAGTTCAAGATGTTTTTGCTTTAGCTTACAACATTTTGTACGTTTTCATAGTGTGCGGCTTAAGTTTTAAACAGTATCGTTTTTTTGCTCGAAGCTTTGCACCGAAAAAAGCATGAGCGGTAAATCTATATCTATCATATATGTAAATATGCGGCTAATGCTTTTATCTATATGTCTAATGAAGTTAGTTCGTTACTTCATATTGGTTTAATTTCCTATTCATATTATGAATCATCTATTGGTATCCGCACTACTTAAAATATCTCTGCAGGTGTTTTCTAAGAGTTTCGCTATCGTTTCCGCTAACCTGTCGACCAACTCAAAGATTTAGGTTTCTCGCATCGCTATAATAATGCCGCTCGTATGTTTCACCGTCCGCGACACCAGGTGCTCTGGATTTACGGCTAGCTGCGCTCACGCATTACGGGAAACCACTGTATGTCCTCCCATATACCTCGACAGGATCTCGCACTGTTCTGTAACTTTCATTCGCTTGCTGTAAACTTTTCTTCTCATCACAAAGAAAAAGAAAAAGGTAGTACCCGTTTTCTCACTTTTCACATATCTTTTCTTCATGCCTTTCTCTTTTTTTTTCTTTAATGCGCCGTCTTTTGCTTCCTTCTTTGGCACAATAACCATTTTACCGACTTGAACCACAAAGACACTGAGAGACTGACAATAGAACCTTACAGTGAACGCTCTGTTGTCACCTATCAAACTCACTCTCGTTTAATCGAAATGCAGGCAATCCGGAGAAGTAGTAAAGGGACGAAGGACAATGGATATGTGCAGTAAAAGGAGTGCGCATGTCTAGGACTCCGTAAGAATGAATGCGGCAAGTGTTTTCAGTTGAACTGCGCAGTAAAGTCCAGTAGATGTTGGTACAAGGATCGTGTAAGATGGAAGATTCCACTGTAGTCCTTCTACATGTATTCGAAACGCGCACGAAGCTACAAACACGGTGTACAGATAAAGTTAATGGTAATTTAGTTAATGAAAGGCCGACCGTTTGAGGGTAAATATAGCGAACTCTGAAAATTTTAAAAAATTTCGACCGGCGTACGTGTACATTCCCAATACTGCGACCACGCAAATTAAGCTACACTCTACTTAACGCAAGGTTTGCCCTTTCCGCAGTCGCCTAAACGTAATTTTTCTGCCTTCCGCGCAGCAGTCGATGGACTAACAAACGCGTTGGGGTCCGACAAAGCAACGATGACCTCTCTGGTATTTTCCTACCGAAGAAAGACTTAGGAAGGGCCTATAAGCACTTGGAAAAACGGTGCGCGTGACGTCCCTGTGATCATCAAGGCGCTATTGAATACAAGCTCTGCCAGATAACTTTGCAACATAGGTGTATATACCTCGTTAACCGTTCGTTGACTAACGAGGGTTAAATATACGTAATCGATACCCGAGTACAGTGTACAAACGATTGCAGAGTGGAACTGCGTATAACCTCGTCGCACGCACGCACGACTCTGCACATTCACGTACATATAGTACCTAAATGTACCTACAATGCAATACATGCAAAGAGTTGGCAGTCAGGTTGAGTGTGTTGGTAAACGTAGACCATGTACATGGACGCATTCCCATCCGAGCCGTGTCCGACGCCTCAACCCTCTCGTTGAACCTGTCCGCTCGAATGCCTACCTAAATACCTACGAGAATCCCGTGACAGTGAGGCCAACCTCGCGCGGCCCAAGCAGCGTCTCGATAACCAAGCCTTGTCACTCCCAGTCAGCGAGCCACCGATCCAGGGTACTCAGCCCCCATTCCGAGTTTCGTTCCAGCCCCTACCTCTCTGCTGATCCGGACTTTACGTCTATCTCGTTCGTTCGTTCACGACACTAGGGATAGGTATATATACATATATATATATATTCTATAAGATAAAATGATGTTTCCACCGGCGTTGCTGCCGTGTCAGGAGTCGATGAATATGATCATCCACGATCAGAAGAATCCAAAGTTACAAAAATATCCCAGTCAGATTCACAGCTCTATCTTTGGACCTGACATGATTGCTCATTTTAATGTATGTACATTCCGTTTAATGTTCCAGCGAAAGGCAGGGGGATAGAAGGCTCGGGGAATCAATATTTTTTTTTCAGCGGCGCGACGCAAGCAAGCCACAGGACGAGGGGAAGAAGATAGGATATTAAGTCCTCTCTCCCTACTTGCTTCACAGCAATCGAGTATACGGTACCTCAACGCTAGAACGTCGCGCTATCTCGAGCTCAGATAGTCCGGGTAATCGATTTCCGATTTTTGGAGTGGC
This sequence comes from Clistopyga incitator, assembly GCA_947507545.1. Lineage (NCBI taxonomy): Eukaryota > Metazoa > Arthropoda > Insecta > Hymenoptera > Ichneumonidae > Clistopyga > Clistopyga incitator. The sequence continues at coordinate 4,749,740 of OX382172.1, read as the reverse complement.
AGCAATTTTTCAACGCCCGGTGAAAAATAACTCCGGAATAAGGTGGAATAAGTGTCGGTATCCCGGCACGTCCGACTCACACCCTCTCGACGGGAAAAACGTGGGGCAAGGGGAAGAAACGAAGTTCGCCTGCTTTACCGAGCTTGGATTCGTTGCCCTTATCCTCCCTCCTTCTCCTCCTCCTCTCTCTCTCTCTCTCTCTCTAGCTTCTTTTGCTCTTTTCCTTATCCTCCCCCCACTTTCTATACTCCATATTCCCTCCACACTGCCAGCAGTATGTCCTCTTTGCCGTTGTTGTTCTTCTCCTTCTTCAGTTTCCTCCAGTTTTCCAGCGTCCGCAGCTTTTCTTAGTTTACCGTCTTCTTTTACTTTTCTCCGTCTCACGGGCTCTCGGTTCTTGTTACCATCGGCGATGGTATGCCTCCCACCATTTTCTAATGGAAACGGCTCTCGGCCCGGAGGAACTGGTGAGAAACGTTAGCAACTGTACAAGATATAGCCCGCTGTCCGAATTGGGCCACAGCAGAAAGGAAGAGTGCACCGAGCTTCGGTGCGCTTCGGCTTTATCTATTTAATAGATTACGTTCAGATCTACTTTTTGGCCCGTGTTAACTGCTCCCGACGGGAGAACGCGCCGAGCTCACGGGCCGATAAAGGGAAGATAATAGTAGCAGACCGCGAGCTAAGTCTTGTCCCAGTCGCTCTTTCAGCTTTAGGAAGAGATAAGACAGGGGTGGGTAAAAGGGGACATTTTTACTGGCTTGGCGGAAATGAGTCGGGATGCCGGAAGTCGAGTGAAAAAACAATAGGGACAAGATGACATCAAGAGGTATGGAACACATCGGTCGCTAAGTTTTTATGGACAGATTAATCCACTCCACAACGTACAGTAACACTAGGTCGTAGCTCGGGATAGAATGGCTTATTGTAGCGTATTTCCAATTGAAAAGCCGCAAGACTCGCTTCCACAGTACATACAGAAGGGGGTCCCCGACTCAAATACTGAAAGTGCGCTTATCGGCAGATAGAGCGAATATGTGCCAGTACGCAGCACATAACTACTTAATTTTATTAATTTCACTATTGTCACGCTGTGATTACGCATATTCCAATCTTCTTTTTTTGATTTTGATTCTAGTGGAAGTACAATTTATTGATGTACGTGACACTACATTTGTCCACAAACGTTTGTTTTTTTTAGTCAAGGATTTCACACGCCAAGCCTGTTGCAATTAATGAATTCAATTTAACTTGCAATTAATGAATACGACTTTCAAAAACTATTAAATATTGCCGAAATGACTATAAAGCCTCTTCCGTGAAGTGAAGTATCAAATTTCCGAGAGAAAAGTTTACGCAGCATAATGTGGATAAAAGGTAATAGTAAAATGTCTACGTGTCAATTTATGAATTGCCATGAAAACGCTCCATAGGGAAACATAAAAACATGATATAAAATACGAAGCTGTAATGCAAACATTTGAGTGAGCGAATAGTGGTAGTCTGGAATCCGAAGTTGTACTGTTTACAGCTCATACAATGAAGGGGGGAGGGGGCAGCGAGTAAACGAACGCAATTGGAGGCAGAAGTTATCTTTCGTTCTTCATTAAGACGAGCCGTGAGTGCGAAGTGACCCGAAAATAAACCGATCCTATACAAATTAGCAATCGAAACATTGTTTCTGTTAATTGAAGACGTGTGAAATGGGCAGCGCTCCAAAGTACTCGAAGTCGTCGACTCTATTCGTTATATGGAAGAAGGTATGGGAATTGTGTACATGAAAAGTGAAGCTGCGAGCTGTATGCCACCTCTTCTAACCGCTTTTCCCCTTTTTTACTTAGCTGGGAGTTTGTGTTTCTCCTTCGTTCCGACTGTACGAGGGCTTGGAATTGATCTCCGACTCGTTAGCATTCATAAAAGAGTCTGAAACCGACAAGAAGTGTGCGTGTTCGTTTTGATGGGGAATAGGGCGAATCCCTGGTGGCCCGTACTTGAGTTACTGCCCTATATCTACCGACGCAACGTTAAACTCGAGGAGCTGAGAGTACTCGTTGAAAATTCTGCTGCGAAACCTATTGGTGTTACGTGCATTCATGTCTTCTTTGCTGCACTGCATTCACAGCACATGCTTTCGACGGTAATGGAAGTCGGTTCCAGGATCGAAAGAGTCCAACATTGTCAAGCTTTTCCAGTCCGAGTTCAACGGGTGACAATGCCAGCTAAACGAAAATAGTTTACAAGCCAATGGGACAGCTTCTGCCTTTCCTGATCTTTCGTTGGTCCGGATTTCCCATTGTTGTTACAACGTCGCTGGACGTAAATTCAGTGATGACGATCCTTTGATAATTGACAATGTAGCCAACCGACAATTCAGAGTTCCTAAAAAAAGTTTGAACTTTGCAGTATTCCCTCAATAATAGTACCGAACTTCAAGAGCCTACGGTTACTTCATTTACGAGATAAATTTAGTGGTTCGTTATTTCCTTTCATCGTTTGAATTTGTGACGATATTTTTCTTTCCGAAATGTCACGTTTAATGAACAATCCAATTGCCATTAAACTATATTGGACGATGATAACATTCCGTGGTGTCCAGTTGAAGAATTCACACATTTCCAAATTGGGCGAAGTGTCCCAATTTGCCCTACCATTTTTGTTTTCCTCTCGTCGACGCTTAAAATCGATTATTGGAATCGAGTTTCCGGGTACGAAGCAACAATATACTTTGGGTTTCGCGATGTAGCCATTTTTCCCTCATGTGTCCCACTTTGCTTCACCTTAACCTATATTACGTCGCAGGTGCTTGCAACTTTTTTAGTTTTTCGATATCCGGTCTACAATTTCGGTAAATGGGTTCTCTTTTTTAAAATGTCATTCAACATGTGATGTCCGCGTTACTTTTATCTCAGACTTTTGCATCGACTTCGCAAAACGCACAGCCACAATTTATTTGTCATTGGATTCCAGATAATCGACCGGAGTAGCTTAATGCCCACAAATTACGCGATATTTGCACCTTTTTGACCTAACGATTCTGGTAACATGACAACCTGAACTGGTAGCACTTTCACGACTAGTTTCACACCATATTTGAGATGTGCACCTAAACATTCGAACCATTATAGATAATCTTTCCTAAAGTTTCCGGAAACCATTTTCTACTTTCTAATCTAACTTTGTCTACAAGGCAGCGATAAAAATGATAAAACTTGAATTAATTAACCTAAAACAATAATGAATGGGTTAATAGATGTTTAAATACTGACAAATTCTATATGAAATATCCTAGAACCCAATTATACTGCGTAAGAGAATTCGATCGCTTCTCTCTTATCAATAGAATAGAGTTATCAAAATGACATTGTTTCCTCAATGTGGATACATATGAGCATCATAGAAGTTATGGTCTTCCGATGAGTCAGCATCAAGACAAAGGAGATGAGATATCGGGGATAAATTTGGTAGACCATCAGGACAGAAATTCTGATCGTTAACCATGAATTAATAGAAAGGCGATCGATTCCCTTGACACGTTATTTCCTGTTCCTCGCATGTACTGACCGTCTGGCGTCCCCAGGATACATTGGATGATTCTGCAATAGGGAAAGTCTCCCATTGATGGGATAGATACTTGAATTAAGCTACGGTCTATCGCGGATTATAGGGTCGTTTCTGGGCTGGTTTATACGTGCGAGGAGTTTTTACGCTCGGATACACATCCAAGCTCTTACCAATATCTGAACTTGCCATGCCGCTGTTGTCTCGAGGATTTGAGGGTTCTCGAGTTCGTGTTTTGAGGGAGAAGATTATGACAGGACCGGAAGAAATGAAACTTTCATGATCGGATGCAAAAAAAAAAACAATCAAGATCAAGCAATGCACTAGGAACCCAAACATTCGGGTTAAAACTTAGATAAACATTGCGCATTGTGCACACCCAAAAATCTTTGAAGTACGCGGAAGTTTCGATACCATTAAGTTGCTTTTTGTAACACATGCATGAAATGTGCCGTTTTACGTGCCTCGAAAATATTGCAGAATTAGCACATTATAGCAGGCCATGATATAAAAATGCCGTTCGCACTTCACGCACGCAAATTTACTCCCCGCACACTTTCCCCTGTCAATAATTTACTTCACACACACTTTCGACTCGCCACCTAGTCGGATGAAATGTGAATTAGAATTGATAACGTTCAAGTCCCGTGAACACCGTAACAGGAGCGCGCACATCGAGGAAAGAAATGGAGGAAAACCTCAAAATTGTATCCAGTGTATAATTGGTTTTATTAATTCTATCATAAGTTTTTTTTTTACAGGCGGGGGGTTTCGTCTCCCGAACCCCCCACCGAGAGTTTCCCCCGGATCCGAGCTTTGTGCCGCTAATTTCAAATCTTACGAATAAAAATGTACAAATTTTATGCATTTGTTACAAAAAATAGTATGTGATACTCGGGCGTTATAGTGAATTCTATACGAAGAGTGTGAAGTTCGTCATCACGCCCTTGTATCACAATGTACTATTTTTTCACGACTGTCATTTTACTACCTGAAGTGTGTGCATTTTTCTATTTATAGGCACATAATTTAATAGCTTCATTAATTTTCCGGGGTCTATGAAAATAATAATACAAGCAGGGAGAATGCATTTTTTAAAATATGCACTACAGTTGCTCAGTAGTTCAGTAGGGCGGTATTTACCGCGTAAAAAAACATCGCTGCGTTTCCGTCATAGGCATGCGAAAATATCGATGTTTCCGCCAGCGGCGCAAACAAAGGTTAATCGATTATAGATATGGACCATATTATATCCGTCCGAACCAGAACATTTTTATTCGTAACACGTTGGCGGAATTCATTATCCATTATTGATTAATAAATTCTTGGTGGCATTCACTAAGAATGGCTTATCTTAAGTTATTCCATTTTTTCCCGGTAAAAAATAACACATGCACCCAGCAGCCCAGAACCTGAAATATCAGCAGAAGACGTTTTTTTTTTCAAATTTAAAATAACATTCAAGCGCCTGTATATTTAAAAAATTTTGCTCGGTCTATAATTTGGTGTTTACGTAGTCCATATAATATAAAAGCGGAATAACAGATAAAATAAAAAATGCTTTTTTACCATTATTCACGTGACTGAGTCGAGCTGGTACGTGAAGTTAGCAGATCAATTAGCACCGACTCCGGATTTAAAAAATTTTTAACGGTAAAAAGTAATAGGAAAAATTGTGCCGTGTTTGCGTCTGCTATACAAAACTATCGCATACACGAAAGCAGCACCTTTTTTCCCACGATATGTTGATAATTAATCTGCTGACTTTGCACACTCGGAGCAACTCATGATCGTCAAAAACGCGCGATTTTTAGTTTTTTTTTTGTAATCAAATTCCTGAGATCGTGATCGTTATGCGCTCCTGGAGCACTCCGACTCGGATAGAGTGCGCAATAAACATCATTTCGGGAAAGTTATGGAGTCGCTTCGTTTACATCTGTGCTGCAGTTGGCCACATACGTGTGGAGCATGTACGAATATATCGTGTTCATACATACCGCAACTTATAGCTACGTACGCGGTATATCTCTGTCCTCCGCAGCGCGGTATCGGATTCGCGGTCTCTTTTCTTTTTTATTCACGAAACGTTCGGTCCAGTGCGGGCAGATGATAAACGGGCAAATGATCGCGAGTGGGTTAACGACTCGGCCTCCGGGTCCGGCCGCGCGAAGATTCGGCAATAAAAATCCACCGAGAGCGGGAAAGCCGTTGTCAAAAAAAAAAGAAGTAAAAAACAAAAAACAACAAAAATACGGAGATAGCAGTGAGCCCTCCGGTGCCGAACATCGGACCCCGCAGAGAATCGGTTGTTATAGTTCGCACAAGTTTAACGCTGTTGAAATCGATGGAGTAGTATAGGTTAAGGGTAGACAAGGGGCTGTATCCTATATAATATAACCTGGGATAACGATAGTTCCCTCGTTTTCCGCTTCGTAAACGTCAATTTCCGATGGACATGAAAAATAATGAAAGGACACTCAAATGTGGAGGCCGTTATTGCGTATTCTCGTTGGCAAGGGATACTAGTTCAGAATACCCTAGCGGGCTATGTATGCGGTTGTTCACATATATATATATATGTATATATATACATGCATGAATGTATACTATGTACATGTGGTAATAATCCCTGGGTATTATCGGATATGAAACGTAGCGAAAAATGTTGAGATGATCGACGATAATATGAAATTCCAGTCCAGAGGCAGAAAAAGGGTTGGCAATAACGAAGGACGATGTCCAGGATTAGTGCGATAATTGTGCACAGTCGGAAATGGACCGGGGCTCTAGCTTTTATGATGATTAACCCGTACGAGTAATATAAAAATATCCACGCACGCGAAATTTTATTGTCGTTCGAACTTTTTTCATATTAATTGTAACTTTTGTTTTGGTCGTGTCTCATCGTTGCAAAATACTTCATATTTAGGCTTATGTTCAGATGATATAATCGCCGTAAGCGTTTAAGTTTCTGGAAGGTATTGAGAAGACTTTTGTGAGTGAAAATGTTGACATAGCGTGAATCGCGATTCTCGTTTTGATTACGATTGCGATATCATTTACTACTGGAATCAAAGGAAGTTTTAGACTTTTCACGATTTTTTGGTGTTTTGAACAAGCTTTAAAGGTAATTTAGGTTATTCGGAAGCGCAAGAAAAATATTTTTAGAAAATTGGTTACGGAAACTCACGTGCTTAAAAATTTGATAAAATTTCGTATTTTACGATGTGTGTGTTCATGTTATATTAAATTTTACCATAATCTCAGTTGCTATCGATAGTCAAAGTCAAGCTTAATCATTCTAACCTTTTGATATTGTCAACATAGCACATCTTAGAACAGTCGAAAGAACATTTATTGACGGTTTTGAAAAGTATTTATTTCGTAAAATAAACAAAGAATGAACAGCCAGAATCTTTATTCTTCATTACCGTCGAGAAGCTTTCCAGTTTTTCGAGCCCGTGCGTCCAAGAAAATCAATTGCTGCCAGGATTCCGAGGGAGCATCACCACCGACAACGATTCCGCTCTCTCGCTGGGATAACCAGAGCTGTGCCACTCCGACGTCATCCATGATGTAACCACGAGTGCAGGAAGAGTTCTGGCTGTCGCTGTACTGACTACCCGCATAGCCAAACTGTACTTTGGATTGAAACAAAAAAGTGCGAAAAAAAAAAAAATTCAAAACAGCAAAAAGCGGCAGTGGCATCGAGACTGAGAAGCGAAATGGGAGGCTTAATACAAAATGAAAAATAAAATATATATATACATATATATATAAACCTAAAAATAAAGAAGAAAAGTTGGACGTGGGACGCGGCAAAAAATGAAAGCATGAGAAAGCGCGCGCGCGTCGAGTCCGTAAAACGGTAAAACTGGGTCGAGTTCGGCTAGGGTAGTATGCGAGTGAGAAAGCGGAAACGAGAAAGGGACTGAGAAGGAAATTCGAGGACAATAACAACGTTCCAGCGGCTCTACGTGGTGTAGTAGCGACCGTTTCGAACGACTATGGTGCACTTCCTACTCCACTGTCTTCTTCTTCTTCTTTTTCTTCTTCCCCACCTCCTACTAGTGCTGCACGAACTTGCATTGCATGAACGATTTATTCGCGTTGCCTCCGCTGGGTGAGCGTCCGGATTTACGCCGCTTACGATAATAGTGCCTGAGTTTCCGAGCTCTCGAATCTGAGACTCTTGATGCGTTACACGGTGTATGCCAGATAAAGAGTCCTGATATACCAAAGCCTTGGGAGCATGGGTAATCATTCACCGCGTCATCAACGTTTATCGGGTTGCAGTGTAATTATGCAGAATAAAATTGCTATCCACCAGGGCTCCAGAGTAAAAGTAGTAGAAGCCAAACTACGCTCAGAGAATAAATCTTACCGCGCGGAAAAATAGTTTTTTCAACCTTGGAACGTGCTATATCTTACCCGTTCGCAAAATTAGCGTGAAATATACAGAAACAGTAGCTCCATTTTTGAACAATCTAAATTCTAAATATAATTTCATTAACTTAAACGTCTACACGACAATGAAGATTATACTAAAAAATCGTCATAGTTATTGTTATCTGTACTTCGTCCATAACGAAACCTATGCGGCTATAATAATATTTCTAAGTTATCCCACATAAATATCGTCACGTCCCTAAATACTTGTTTTCCTTTTCACGTGCTAATCCTCTCAGGCGCTAATTATCATACTGGCCAGGGAGAGAAGAAAAAAACGTGAGCATCTCTCTTGGAAGCATAACGAAATTTCAACGGCGACCTTTTCACCCTTGTACTCTTAATCTCTTCGTAGCCGTGTCGACTGGACGAAGAGGATGCGTTTTAACCGAAAACAGGATTTTCAAGATGCAATTAGTTGAGATTAAATGCGTTGTTTTCTGGAAATTGTAATTAGGTGCGACATGACGGACGAAAAAGGGTTATCCGGATGAGCGAGCGTACCATGCGCGTGTTCGGTTACGTTGCCCGACGGTCCAACACTTTTTTACATTATTCGGCTACGACCTAAAAGCTTATTAGAAGATTAACCAGGTCGATGGGATGATTCACTGATTCACAAACAACGTTACTCACGTTACTTTTTTCACAATTATTCGCGTTTGAATTAGACAAACTCGTCGATTGTGGCTGATTAATGAATTTTAATAAAAATTTATTAAGCAGCTACAATCGATATATAATAATTTAGATATAAATAAAGCGATCATAAGTCTCAGACCCCGAGATATTTTCGCTATAAATTCCATCTACAAGTACGGACCGCCAACATTGATGCCTACCTTATCTATACCATTCTCACAACGGTCGAAGCCAATCAATACACTTAACGTTACTCATATTCATAAAAAATAATATTTAGACACTCAGTATCTCCAGTTAACACGTATTTATGTCAAGCAATTCAACATTCATGTTTAACAAATTAATCTAATTCATTTGGCAGATGACGTAGTTTTGGCAGCGAAATTGATATAGCAAACTTTCACACGATTTAATTTATCACGAACGCATTTTTATACATAGCCAATTCAACACAATTCATATATATGTAAAACCCCTCTATTAAAAAAGCCTTGACACATCAAAAGTCGAAATGTCGAAAACTGACGCAGGTTTTGAAACATTCAGATTGGTTGTTGATGGCTTTGATGTAAAGCCAACTTCAGACTGTTATGATTCCTGAAAAGTCACGTATCGTTCGTGTTTTGAATGACTCTATTTTTCGCAGTTGGGAAATAGACTACATTTTTGGTCTTGTACAAAAAAAATAGACATGGCGCGTCAAAAGTCGATTATATTGTGACACTGGAGCAGAAATAGAACCGCGTAGTCGCGAATCGTATAAACATGCAAATATCACGTTCAGCTATAAGAAAAAGACAAACGAAGAGACGGGAGAGCGAGCGAAGCGAGTAAATTGTTGCTGGTATGTGTATAATATATATATATGCGATAAGTCTGTATCGAAATTTGATGTGTCAAACGTTGCAATATAAAACTTGCTCAATGTTCGAGCTTTCCATGTTCAATGAAAATATTTCAGTGAAAACAGTTTCTATATGTTAAGTTCAGTTATCCTCAGAGTTCCCTAGTATCTCTATGTCTAATATCTTTTAGGTTGCACCTCGATGATTGCATTGTCGTCGGGGCATGGGATCCTGGCATTCGATTTTAAGGAAAATCATTTTTTAAATAGCTTTCTTTCATAGATTTTGGTTCGTAGTTGATCGCAGTTATAATTTTATTATGTTATAAAATCCCAACAACATCTGTCGTTATTTGCAGCAACGTCGAATCCGTTTGCTGTTCAGTAGAAAACAACTAGCACGAGAAATATTCTCCAAACTACGGGTTTGAAATTATTCGTATTTACTCGCAATAGTGTTTATTGCGCTTTCAGTCCCTGTTTACTTTGTTTTCTAGTTCCTCCAATACTTGCATCGAGTTGAGATACTGCAAACTCTCGGTTTGAAATCATTTGTACTAATTCGTACGAATGATTCAGGCATTTCCGATTCTTATCAAATAAAGGCAAGCTCAATATATTCCGAGTCATGGTACCAAAATAGTTTTTAGTCGTTTGTAGGAGCTCTTCAATGGCAAGGTTTTATAAGCGGCCCTTGATGATATCGTTAAGCTTTGGCGTTTTCCAGGCGTCGATTTCGATCAACGGAATAAACATGTGAAACGATAAGGGCTTGGAATACGTTACACAGTACCGCCAAGTTTTCATATAATTGTTGTTGCGCTTAGTGAAGTTGAATGAAACCGATTTTTGCTAGCGAACAAATGCTCATGATTATCATACTTGCGGAAAAAATCACAAAGTACCCAGCACACTAATTATAATAACAATAGCAGTTGGGAGCCCTTAGACATATTTTTCGCATTACAATTTGACAGGAGAAGTAAGCATTTTGAAGAGCGTCCGCATTTCGTAGGACCGAAACGAAAAAATGACTATTGTTCTCGCTTCTTCAAGAACCGAAGTTGGCCGAACTGCATCGCATATGTAGTAGCATTTCTTCGTTTGTACTTCGTCGAGAGCTAACATCGCATCTATATATCGTAAAGCTTTAGCTGCAAAATTGCTTGCAAATGCGCATAGTAGCTTTGTTTCATTTGTAGTCCGTTAGAAACAAGTGGATAATTAGGATATCACAAATTTTGCCTTCGAAATCGCTTGACGTTATCCGTAATAACCGCGTTTCACTTGCAGTTCATAAAAAACTGAGCTAGAGTTCATATATTGAGAAGAAATACAAGAGAGTTTACAGCTAAGCTTGACCAACATAAACTCTTCTTGATGTATAAGCTCCACTTTAATTTTTGAAGAACTACAAACGAACTGAAGCTACTACAAACAACTACGAACGAAAGAAGACTGCTCCAAACAACTTCGAACGAAAGAAGGCTACTCCAAACAACTGCGAACGAAAGAAGACTACTTCAAATAACTTCGAACGAAAGAAGGCTACTCCAAACAACTACAAACGACTTTGGATCCAAAGCTTGCAACATATCGATGCTACGTTACTTCTCGAGTTTCATTGAATTTTTTACATTTTACTACACACAAGCGAAACATATTATCACAATCAACAGTGAGACAATGTCTTACAGTGAAACTAAAAAAATGAGATTATTCAAAAGCAGAGCTAGAATTTAAAAAGTTAAATCGGATATGCAAGGAAAATTGACCTTCACATCTAGTATTGTGTGATTCTTGAGTGTACCTCCGAGCGGTATAGTCGATTCGCTAATCGAATCGAATGGCACTATTCGATTCGGTTGCCCGGTTCACATCGCTGCTTATTCCTGCTACATTGGACGTGGGTAGTAACAGTTGGTGTGCATTTCTATGACGTTAGTTTCTCTAGAAACGAGAAGTGATCGTAGTGTGTTAAGACGAGTGCATTCTCCACTCTACCGAACAAACCTGTGGGTCACAAGGAAACCCTTTTATTCTAGCCAGTTTGCTCTAGCAACATTGTTACTCTCGTCATTGACATATCCCATGGATTACCACATTCCGAGGGAATGGTTTGCTACACGAGGGCAGACTAGCGAGTCAAAAAGGTAAAGACATCGAGCGTAGTGAATACGGTAAGATCTAGGGTATTCACTGAGATCGTCGCGACATTCGGAGGCCCCCTCAATTCGCTTTTCGACTAGAAACGACAGACCGTGCTTATTAGTTTGAGCCCAAGCCTTTTGTTCCAGCCGCATTGAAATCGTTATTTGTCGATGTATCGCATTGTTCGACCCTGATTCAGGCAGCTTATCGACCGCACAAATGACAAAGAGACTCCCCACGAGTAACGATGCAATTAGGCCAGTCGGGTTAATCGCGGTGTGCATGCATGCACATGTTTCCAGCTGCCCGGAGTGTCATATTGCGAGATGTGCCCTCTCCAGTCGAGTGCACACTCATCACGAGTATCTGTCTGTGTTCACGTATGTGCTCTTCGATCACGATGTAAAATCTATTCGCAACGAGACGGATACCACAGACACGACAATCTTTACTTTTATACTTTTTCACGTCGCCTCCCATATTTTATTTCATTTTATTCGTATTTTCTTTCGTACAAAATACAAACCATTCCCTATTTTATCTATCTCTGGGTTGCAATTTACAAAACATCGGTTAGATAGCCGATGAACGGATGTCGATTGGTGACTATCGACACGTGCACACATATCCATGGACAGGACGAAAAGTCGGGTCGATTCGAAAACTCGAGATCGACCATTTCTCGTTTCCGGGGGTGTTGCTTTCCCCTGTAACGATGCGTCAACATCCTCTCCAAATGTACACACATACAGATGCATCATGCGTCCATAACATCCCCCGTTCACATCCCAAAATCGTTCGGCCCCTGAGGCAGTATTCATCATCACCGCTCTTCGTGCATACACAGTGGCTGAAGCGCGATACAGATCCCGAATATACGTATATGTATAACATACATACGTATGAGGCATATTTTTTATTTTCATTGACGTTTAATTAAAACTTCGGCCACAGGTTACTTGAGGTTCTACTGCAAAAGCCCTCGACGAATGACAGACACCATCTGTGACGTTCCAGTAATCCTTCGTGCGGGGGTGTTGCCTACCCCATATCTAGGTATGCCTTCCTTCGTACATATAGTTTCTCGACCCTTTCCACACTGCGCAGCTTTTTAGCGACAGTTCGCGCAGCTCTACGTGTATATTCACTACGACACGTTGGCGGGCTGGTAGCTCACGGAGCTGTTCGATCCCGCCGCACTCTTTAAATCGCGGAACTCCCTCGTGGGCACTAGTCGTAAATCCTCGAAAGAACTTTCGGCCCACTTATCGTTTCCCCGCTTTTATGTCATCCGTTGCCGGGGCTTTCTTCCGATCTCCGATGTTTCTTCGAGCTCTTGAAAAACCAGCGTGACGACGAAAAATCCTTGGTCCACATAGCAAAGTTATTTTTTCCCAAATGTCGGATTTATTTCAAAGAGGAGGGTAGAGCTTTATTGGCCGATGGTTATTTGACGGACTTCACGACGTACTAATAAATGGGCTCTTAAAATCTGAAGATGGAATATCGAAGCTTCCGGCAGCGAAGTTTTCCGACAATCGTCATTCAATATTCACGAATGAGAGACACTAACGCAAACCAAAGTAGCCATAATGCACTAATAATTTGGCAAAATTGAACATTTTTTATCGATAGACGAGAGCATCGTTCCAAATTGGCTTATCTCGCTTAATCGGGCGGGCAACTATATTATAGTGCCCGCTAACAAATTTATCATTGCTTCATTTTTTATTCATGAGCGCGTAACACTTAGACACTTTGATTGGCTTGAAATTAGCAAGAAATCATGTTCCCAGATTACGATAAATTTTTAGGTTTAGCAAAGAATGTCTCTTCATAGCAGGCGTCAAAATGTGCTCGGTTCCCAATATGCTTATAGAAAAACGAATGGATATTGGAATAATAGGGCGTCCATCTTGTTGAGGGGAAAATCGGCGGGACAGAAAGACCGAAGGCTTGCTAAATAATAAAGCAGCGTGTTGTTTCATCCTTGACGGGTATAACGGACATCTCGGGGCTATATGCTTCCCACTCTAAGCGCGGAGCTCCGTCCTCTTTCGAGTGTTTCACTCTTCTATCAGCAGCGCGTCCGACGAAACTAAAGAAAATGCTGCACGCGTTTTCCTTCCTCATCTCATATTTCCTGCTACAACCGATCCCTCCTCTGGGAGCTCTCTTTTTCTTTGTATATATTCTACGCCATTCTTTGCACATATACCGCTATCCAGTACTACTCTGATCTCTCATCGCGCATATACACTCATCCGACATTCTCGTTTTCTCAGCCAAACAGAAAACCCCCGACGGCTGTTTACCTTCGTTTCCCACAGCGTTCTGCCATCGCTCTCTTAGCTCATAGGTTATAATAATTCTTCGAAAATGACATACGGATAATTACAGTAAGGTACTGTTCGTTGTTCGGTACAGCGTATCGACAATCCGTGTTTTGCGCTGACTGCAAATCCAAGAGTGTTAGAAAACGCAGTTTTCGACACTTCTCGTTACCATTATTATTCACACGTTTCAAGTTAAATCACTGGTGAAATGAGACTCTTCAAATGCCTCGCTATCGACAAAAAGACAAAAGGGAACTCCACTTTGTAACATAAATTGGATGTACAGTGTATATATAATCTTGAATTTCCGTAAAGTAATATAACCGTCGTAAACGTGAAACAATTATAAGAGAACGATTCAATCCTAGAATGGCACAAAGGAGGAAATGAAAGTAAACTTAGTAGGGCAACAACTAGCATTGCATGCAGTTTTCGAAGTGCGAGAAACCGACGTTGGAATATAATGTTTCTCGAGCGTAGGCGTACATGTAATAACATACATTATATACACTTGGCCATCTCTAATCAACATTTGTGTGTACAGTTGTCGGTCCACGGGGCTCTATCTATATTCCTTCAGGATTAGTTAACTCGACAACAACTCGGCAAGATACTCTCAAATAAAATTGAATTGGATACACGTTAACACAACAATCCTCTTGGATACAATGATGTTTGTCTTTCGTGCTGTTTATTTAATTTTGTTTTTCGATGTTTGGTAATAATGCTCAATAGACTGACACTCAAGATGCCATTAACCATTGGATACTACGCTTCCACGGCAAATAAACTCGAGTAGATGGCTGTGCAGTGAAGTCGATTGATTTTCCTTATTCCAGAACGCATGGCTGCTTCGGAGAATCGGAATCGCACCGCAATTCTAGAACTAAGAGTCATTACCACTTACTGCGAACTACTATAGAAGTCCGGCGAAACGAATTGTCGTGGGTTTTCACCTAGGAAAGGTTTATTACGAGGTTACGCCGCTACAGATCTGCTGACTGTGAAAATTGATCGGAAGCAGGGAACCCTAGCCCGGCCAGTTCGCAAGTGCTCTCCGCCGAACTCAACGTCTTTGCTCGGTTCTTCGTCCCCCGTTAGGCTCGAGTCTTTTTTTCGCCACTTAGCAGGAACAGGTCTTACCGATCTCCTTCTTTTTCATCTTCAGCCACAGCCTCTTCACCCGCAAGACCCTTTCCTCCTCGATCGTAGCGAGATGTTTTTTTCCGCCTGACTCAGATTCACCCTCTGTCACCTTGCCCACCCTTGTACAGTATCTTTCGTCATCGTGGCAGTACCGCTGCGAATTTTATTCGCGGCAGAACCAAGCATCATTCCGTTTTCCATCTCAAGTATCTCCAACCGCCTACCCGTTTAAAAGAGCTTCCCTCCCTCGTGACTGGGTTCCCGGCAACCACCCTTTTTTCGTTCGCCTCATAGAAAAGGGTAATTCAGCTCGATTCACTTTTCGTCCCCCGAGGCCTAAGCATTTCGAGAACGCTTTCCCACTCGGCACGAACTCACCACAGAGCCTCACAGGGGGAACTGCCCCGCGCCCCAATCTCCGCTTCTTCCGTTTCCTCAAGTCGCGCCGGTATATGAATAAATATTCGAATTTTGCGGGATAAGTCCTTTTTTACGTGGAGATATTTGTTACCCGCGTCTTGTCGATCTCAACCGACTCAACCTCCTGCTCGTCTACTCTCTGGATATACCAGCTACTGTCTACTTCGTCATCCTCACTTCGTTCTTCAATCTACCAATACTGACGGCGATGGATATCTGTCGCCTTCCTCATACTCATTCACGTGGCTACGACCAAAAATACAATGTTCAATGTAATATATACACCCCTATAGATTGTTTTCAATTTTCTCGTACCCATTTGCGGAAACACGTGAGGGTGTAATGCTCTGATTCGTTTGCCAGAGGTTTTCTCTTCGTTACACTCGAATGTATCTTTTTGGAATCATCAAAATTTTCTCCTAAAATGCCCATTTAATTTTTCCATCTCGACTTAAAGGAAAATTAATAGGTATCATATCGCAGATATCATATGTTACGACATGTTAATATAAAATACTTCAAGAAATTTATTTAAAAAGTTACAGGGTTATGAACAAAAAAATGTACATATCAGTACCTACAGCGTCTTCGTAAGAAAACGAATCGAAAACGTTATATTTCGATTGGGTAAAAAGTAAATCAAACTCTCTAAAAATGATTTAGGCTCGTTACATCGCTTAGTTGTCTGAATGTGCAAATGCTGCTTTTTCGACATCATTGCTAATGGATTGAATTGTGATATATTCTCATCCCTCCGGAGTTTTAGGTTGATGAATTCTAATGAAGGTTAATCTCTAAGCTCTTGTGACCGTTGATCAGGAATGTCACCGTAAATATATCGCATCGTGAACCTCAACCACTGTTGCATCCCCAAAGTGTAACCTAAGTTGGCTACGTCAGGTAGACTTGGTCGCACAAGCGGGCTCTCTGACTCGAACAGAGTGAGTGAGACATGCTGCCGTTGAACTGTTACTCTGCTTAGTCCCCTTGCAACCTCTTGAGGGTCTTGCCATTATGCGACGCGGTACAGTGAGAAGGGCTGCGAGAGAGCCCGTCGGACCACCCCACATACAAAGTCTCCAGTGCGGCTAGTGGCTTAAACAGGGAGGAGCCAGATGTAAGCAACGAGAATCAAGAGACCCACCAGCGTCTTGAGACAAGTACATTACACCCTACTTTACTAATCTACCATATCGACCGACCCATAAAACTCAACATTACTTACTCGACTTACCTCCGGCCAAGTTATTTTCTTCCATTTCATCAGTATAAGTGTTGTACAGGTGTATTCAAATGCGCTTAGATGCACGTTATCGTACTGGGTGAATTTATACAGACAGTGTTTATGATAATTGCAGAATAATCGAAACGCTGGACTTCCATACTTATAAACGAGCCTGTAGATTCATGCGCCTCAACGACGTTCAGATTTTTTTTTAACTTCACTCAGTACAATCTAGACAATGCCACTTTGGGGACGGCCATCTTGTTCTAATTTAAAAGCTCGCTATGAAAACCTCGCCTCTTTGTGAACAAAGACATGTTCTACGGCAATGACATCGTCGTCTTTCTGTCGTTGGGTTAACAAGTATATCTTGACTATTATCTGCAACTTTCGCTGAAGTTTCGCATGATTTTACTTTAACGACTTTCATCCTCCCCTAAAGATACTGTTTAGTATGTCGACAATAAATAAAAGTTGTGAGAGCAAACGTTTCCAGCTAAACTGTAGTCGTCTACACCGCAGACTCTCGAAATGTATTTTATTTTTAGTCTCACCGCAATTGTTTATCGTGTTAGTGCAACGCAGATGGCGCAATAACTCTGTATAATATATCACCGCGGAAAGATGAAAACCCTGCTGTCCATTTCGGTGCCACCTTTGAATACTTTTCTGTAAGGACCCTCTCACGAAAATGCAAACGTTGTCCCTACTATCAACATTTTGTCGTTTGTATGTTTTCATTGTGCACTCGTGTCATCTCTCAAACGAAACAGTCACCGTTAAAAGATAATAAACGCACAGACCGTCACCGTTCTGCCGGCGTGAGCGTCGCGCCATAAGGGTCTCCCCTCGCTCTTCAATGTGTACACAACTCGGGACGTTAGTTGTGTAGCACATTGTGGAAACGAGGAAAATCTTCGAGTGGCATCGTTCGTTATCATGACGAAAGACGAAGATGCTTTTTTCCATGGTTCCACTTGAACGACGAACAGTTTCAAGGAAAGTCTGGAAAAAAATTCAGTCGGTGAAGGATAGGATCAACTCGAAGACCATGTGAGATTTTGAATAAAATGCAAATAGACCACTTTTGGAATAGACCAAGATTCTAAACTATTGTCAAGTCACATACATTCTTGTGAGGCATAAAACCCCCAGTCAAGCGCACCCGCCACGGTCGTCTGTATGTCAGGAGCCACACGGTCAAATTTAGGTAAAGTTCGATCAAGTAGCAGTGGTGACTTTGCTCGTTCTTCGTTCACCTCGCTAAAGTTTATGCAGGCACCGCTTATGCCCACCCTTGCCGTGGACTTTCAACTAAGTTCCTGCACAAGTAAGCTACAGAGCTAGCCGTGTACTACGGTATACAACAGTAACGAGCACAGGTATCAGAGTGACTCTCCGACCCGACAACCCTTGACCCTTTCTCCAAAGATATAGTCCTTGTTGAGAGTCGCGTTTGACCAGTTTAGCCGAAACTCGAGACCCGTGGTTTATCGATGGAAACTTGCTACGTTAGGTAGAAATCAACAAGAAACATATATTTTCAAAAAGCTGTACGCAGCACGATGGAAAGTCAGGTGAAGCCGATATAGGGATCTGAATCGAAATACACGTTGTACCTACCGCTACATATCACGTTTATCTTTTCCTTTTTTACTAAAAAACGGCTGTACTAAAAATCGTAGAATGATAGACCACATTTCATGGAATAAGAGCCCCGAAGCACTGAATATATTCTCTCCTTACGCGAGGTAGAGTCAAATTCGTTCAACTTGGGTCCGGGACGGATATTCGAATGTCACGGTTGACCGACAAATCCATCGAAAGTGGTTCCCCACTCCGCAGTCTCGCACACTCTCGTATTCCTCTTATTGCATTGATCTCTGAAGCTCTTTCACCCGGTGACTTTCTATTTCTTCCAGCCCTTTCACGTGTACGCATATATGTAATATATACACACTATATATACGCCATATATAAAGACTAACATTTTCCATCTCCCGAAGGCTCTCAACCCGAATCAATTTCTTTCATTCTCATCCACCATCGTCTTTTATAACTGTACCTAGCTACTTTTTACGTCCGCACGAGGGCTGCGAGTCTCTCGACAGGGACGTCGTTTTATGTCTGACCAACGATCCTTCTTCTTCTGCAGTCCTTGAGCAGGGTGTGCTCGGTCGCACTCATCTCAAACCCTCTCTTGTCACACACTTCCTCCGGCGACTACCAGGCCCGAAGGTGCGCATTTTTTCTCCTTTTCTGTAGAAATTCGCAGTACGGCCCGTGTGTCGACCATTAACTCCGAATAGCAAAGATGCGGAGCCCGAAGTGTAGCCTTGCGAGCAACGCCGCTTCTTGCAATTGCTGTCAGATAAAGTATATGTGAAGGTAGAAGCTGGTAAAATTCACTCTTTGTAGTCGCTCGATGCATACGTATACGCAGTACGAGAAAAGTTAGGATAAAGATGGCGGGGGTGGCGAAGGTGTGAGTCCAAATCGCTTCCATTGTCCTGTAAGCGGTGATGAGGTGGTGTTCGTATAAAACGTTGGGTGCAACCCTCGAAAGCAATGCCAACAAATGGGCGAAAAAGTGACGACAGAATTCGGAAAAACGATCGAGGGCGAAAAGTGAATGGGGCCAGTTCGGACTATTGGTCCGTCAATAACCCCATCTCTGTTCCGATGATTCGAGTGCGGTGAGTTTCGTTGATCGAGGCAAAAGCAATTACTGTTGAAAGAGTAGCAATGACCGAGGGAATTAAATGGAGAGCGAAATCTCGTTGGATGGAATGGTCGTAATCCTGGTGTGCTCGCTGGTTTGCTCACCTGGTCGTAGAGAATCTCTTCTTGTACATACCTGGGATAAGCGATGATACTTGCATTCACCACTCACTGGCTCTTTTGCGCATTACTCACGGTACCCCGATGGTTACTCTAGTCGATATTTGAATCAGACTGACATGCAATCAGCAATGAGAAAAAACCATGGATAGTCCGGAATCCTGAAGTTCTCAGTATAATCGGCAATCAGCGAAAAACGATGCTAATTTGGCAGGATCTTTTGGAAAACAGACATTAACGCCTAACGTAGTGAATTATTAACCATCAGTACGTGATGCGTAGTTTCAAATGGTCTATAAATACATCTAAACTTTCTTAATTGAGCGCATAACATCAAGTTACTTTTTATTATATCCGCCGATCAACGAATTTCGATTAAAAAACGTGATACGTGAAGACTATAGAAACCGGATAAAATCTAAACGAAATGCGGAATAGTATCAGCATTGCGCCTATTGGTCCGACACGTCTGTTTCTTAAGAGCTGAATCGATGGTGGACGGGGCAAAGCTATTGGTTGCCACGACACAGCAAAAGCTCTAGCGATTGATGCAGTTTCATAGGAAAACTCACTGGCGTTCATCGATAGCGATATCAGGCGTGAGCGACGTGCCTCTCGCCTCTATGGCTTGCCCGGAATTTCATCCGCTTTTGCAATGTAGTCGGGTAAAGCATCGAACCCGAACGTCAACGCTCGTTCTTGAAATATTTCACGTGTAGCATTTCAGAAACGGTGCAACCGAAGGCAAGGATGCCATCTACAGGCCAACTCGAAGCGAAGGATGAAGCGGGGACAATCCGGAGCTTGTGCCAATCTCAAAAATATCACTCGTTTTCAGCCATGTCAGTTCTCAGTGCACGTAATATTCCAAGATGGTTTAGTTTCCTCACGGACAACATTTTCGACTGCTCAATCACAAGCACTTATATTTCACCTACCCATGGACTCTTTGTTTGACCGGTTTATCGGTGTTCGGCGCTAAGAACTATAAAATTTCATTGGTATGTCTGAATTGTGACAGCATTACCGATCTTGACGACTCAGTTTTCGGAACAGGATCAAAACGTACTCGACGATTTGTTCATCGTCCCCTTGCGATTTTTTGCTAGTTTCGGTTGCGCATAATACTACTTACGTACACCGATTATCAGGACGGTTGATTGTACCGATTTTTGTCGTCTTGGATATTTTTCGCTTTTATTTGTATTGGATGAATACGAGTGGGTGATAGGATCAAGGAAAGAAATTTACTGTATCGGTATTGAATATTTGGGCCATTAAAATTACTCGAAAGATCCATTTCGATTCACATCGCATGATACCGATAAAAGGACAATATAAGCGCAATTGTGTTTCATTTTCGCGATCACAAAATCGTCTTAAAAAGTTGCTAAAATCAAGTCACAAATAGCGCTCAAATTAGTGAGCAAATGTGATATTAAATCGATCTCAAATCGCTTGAAAATTTTTTCAAATATTTCGTCTTGAAACATCTCCAAAATGTCGACTTGTGATTTCAATTTTTGTATACCGATTTTCTCATGGCTTCCATACAAGTGCAGAAACACCTGGTTAATTGGTAAAAAAAATATTAAAAAGGTCAAGACAAAAGTGGCATAAATGCTAGAGAGTGCCTGGGATATACAAACACTGTTTAAAAAAAAATGAAACAAGACTAACACCGAAAAAAACGCGAAGTGAACGTTAAATAGAATAAGAGCAGCTCGATTTATGAGCTTTTACATGGGTAGTTTATACGGACACCCAGACTTTGACTCTTTCTTGAGCTGCCTCAGTGGGTAAAGCTGGCAGAGAGCGAGTTACAGAGTGTATGTACAATGATAAACACTGCGAGAAGAGGAAAGTCTTAATCGTGGTCGCTGCGAGCCGGAAGTGCCGGAAGGCGGATCCCGAGGTCCGACAGACATACACACTCGAGCTTATCCCGGCAGGGTTTATTCTAGCGCGTGAGCGAGTTGCGGCAAGGATGTTAGAGAGCTCCAGGAGCAAGCAGCATCCTCGCTTTCCGGAAGAAAGACGGAAAAAAGTCCAGTTACGAGTATGCCAACGTCGAGTGGTATGCCCAGCTGGATATGTATAAGTTTGCGGTCGCACAACCACGTTTCGCCTTCCTTTTTATACGATCTCGGTCTCTCTTTATTTTCGGTCTATCCTTCTGTCTCTCTATCTCTGTATCTCGGAGTCGCGTATGAGTGGCCGGAGGATCCTCTCCTCCAAAGTATCTTTTTATCTCTCAGTCTCTTACCACAAGAGTCCTGATCGCGCCAACTTCGAGTGTCGCAAGTACATAACGCATACCTTTTTTTCCCTCGCTAACGCGGCTCTCAGTAACGGCAGCAAACATACGTCTGTGCTAAATTGTGAGTTGCCATACAACATATCTAATTTATTTTTTAGCATCGTCACCTCTTTATCAATGCACAACATTACATGCCATTCTCCATGGGGAAAAAAAGTATAATTGAGATACATGGAGAAATGTGTTATTCATGTACCCAATACATAATGGCCAAAAGCTCTATATTCTATATATATATTTTATATATCCTTAAGGTACATGTTTATTTACTTAACGACATATATTTCTTCATATATACTTCTTAATTTTGTTTTTTTGGAGAATGATATACATGTAATATATAGTATATATGTTTTATGCATCTTATAGATGTATAGCTATATCAACCGTACCCAGCAGGAGAAAAAAAAATACCGTTCCATTAATTTGTATGGCAATTACCGCCCAATTTGTTAATAAATTGTCACGAAACTTTGCACACTTTGTATTTAATATATGATCAAGAGACGCTATAACTTCGATGAAAAATCACGTTGCAGGATATATATTTTTTAAATACTATTTATTATCAGAAAAAACAATAGTAAATCATTAGTAACGAGTGTATTTTCAAAATATTCCCTTGCATCGTAGTATTATTTTATGACCTATCCACTGATATAGATACATGACGGATTGGTAAATACACACATACGCGCCTACATAAAAAACATATATTTCGATTTATCCCTTGTATACCTTTTATATATATTTTTTTACATCGAGACATTTTTTTCCCACGGGGGATCTTCACCTATTATTGATTTTTACATCTACACCTATCAATGATTATTGATATTATTGACCGAAGGCCAAATTCGAAGTGCAAAGCCATCGATCGCTGTTTACGTTTTAGTAGGATCAGGCCGGCGCATCCTCGAATACTAGATAAAGGGAAAATTTTTGAAACTCTCAGACACGTGTGTCGCCTATTTGTCGTTCGACATATTCGTCCACACGATCTAGTATACCGATGTAGTACGTAAAAAAGTTTTAACTAGGAGGAAACTTGCCGGAGATTTGGAAGCACGTTCGAAAAAATTCGGTTCCCAGAAGTTCATACGATAGAAAGCGTCGGACACACCCCACGGACACAATCCAATAATTACCAATTGTTCCACGGTGCGGCACGTCGACAGGTTGATTTCCGTCTGTTTCCTTCTTTTTTCTCCGTTCCTCCTCCCTCCTCCTTTACAGAGTACAATGGTGTGATCTATAGGTGCTCGGAAAACCGTCGTGATGCTCGAAGAATCGCGAATAGCAAATGTTATATGGATACAGTGCGCGAAATAATAGAAGAACTGAAGAACTACAGAATGGGATACGATTTGAAAAGTCAATTACATCATGACGTTTTTTATACCTGGTTGTTCTTTTTGATTTCATACGTACATATAAAATATCCTTGTTGTGCCTCACCACAACATAAGACCGGTTCGAAAAAAAAGGTTTTTTTTTAGAAATTAAGCCACTCATCGTGATTGAAATTATTTCACTCACAAGAGAAGTGCAAAAGGAACGATCAACAAATGAATGTATTTCGCCTTCTCGGAGTTCATGGAATTTAAGAAAATGTTGTAAAAAATGGATTTCCAACATGTTGACAAAATGGTCATTATGTTTTTTTTTCTCCAATGATTAAATTAACGTTTTGTACAATCTTCAGACGTTGATTCTCTGAATGTAAATTATGCAGAAATTGATAGCTAAATTTATGCATAAAAAGATATCGAACAGGTAGAACAATTTACGAACTGGTTTTTAATTAAACTTTTAATTTTTAATGTTAAACTTTACATTTTAATTTGAACAATATTTCTCTTATCTTTATCATTTATATTTGCGAATAGTTAACTATGGAAGCGTCTATAATACGAAACTTTAATGGTGCTGATTATGTTTTAAAATAACTGAGAAATAATGAGAATTTTGCATAACACGAAGAGTCTCAATATCAAAGAAAATATGAATTAATTAATAAAAGTGAAAAAAGTATAAATGTCACAGTCTGATTTTCTATCTCACGACTAAGCTTAAGGTGGATATTAATAAGAAGTGAAATTTACTCATGCAAATGATTTTGATTAACTTTTTTTCAAGCATGTGTCGTTTTCTTCAGGGAATATGGCACGATGACGCGCGCGATACAAAGGAATGGGAGATATTTTACCTTTCGCGTCGGTTGTTTCCACGATGACCGCAAGGGTTACGTACCGTGCCCGCGGTGCGTGCACACAGTGGTTTCGACTGGTGATTAGGAACTAAAAATTCCTTTGCACTCCGGGTGGCCTCAGTCGGAGGTCGTCGGATTACCGGCAGTCGTAAGCCCCCAAATAGTTTCTTCCACAATAAATTCTCGCGATTGTAACCTCGAATTTGTGTGCAGTGAATATATATAATTATGTATAAAATTTATATAAACGGCCTTGGCGAACCTCAAGATTAGCACACGCCGATAATTCATCGAGAGGTCAGCTATGTTCACGAGTATCCTCGAATTTTCCACACCTCGCGCCGCCACTTTGCCGCCTTCTGTCAGCAAAACGTAAGCGCCAAAACGATACCTATTATGTGCATTCGTGCATGTAATTTCTGATTTGCATAAATCACATTGTGTGCAATGCAACAATTCAATGTGGGAGAAAATTAACAAACGCTTAATTGAAAATCAAATAACGATTCGAAAATTCCATTAAACTCGAATAAGTAGACAGAACCCATTATTATTCTCTTTTTCGGATTATGAAATAAAACAATGAGACGTTTCATTTGTTTTGCTGATAAAGATAATTATATTTTTTTACGAACTCGGTCGATGTATATTCTTTTAAGAAATCGCGATATAGCATTGTTTATTATACAAGTTTAAAAAAAAAGTTCGGGAGTAATAGGATTATTACGATTTCGTAGCGAAGCACAATGGAAGTAGCTGTCGTGATCTCTTCATCGCTTTGTCTTCGTTGAATGTGATTGAGAGAAACGTAGCTGCGGTAGTGAGTATGAGGAAGGCATCATTTTCTCTTCGTGGTGTAAGCAGCATCAGCAACGGTTCAAGAGCTAAAGAAAGCGAGAGAGAGAGAGTGAAAAGGGGGGGGGGGGTTCTCTGTCTGGCACGTACTCTTATTAACAGGGGTCCAAACCCCAATAACACTCAACGGTAACAAACTCATTGATGCTCCTAACAAACGGTAAGAAATAAAATAACAGAGCTGTAGACAGCAATTTACAATCCCCGCAAATAAAAGTTGCATTTATATCGCTGACAACGACATTTTCAATTGCTGCAAGAGAATCGCATTAATAATAAAAACGGAAAAATTATCTTAACACAAAGTAACTCGATACAATAATAATATTCGTATAGATTATAACAGTATTCTAATTCATGCACAAACTCACGATCAAGCGAGGAACGCTTATGATTGCTTAATGCACTTTCTCGGCGAGTCCTACAGGGAACATGTAAGAGAACACTGCCAGTTAGGAGGATGAAATTACAAAAACAGGTATAGTGAATGCCATAGGTAAATTACAGAGCTGAGAACACTCGGAGCCTAGCGAATTGTAAGAAGTGAGTTTAAATGTACTCACGATCTGCCGATGCCGAGTCAACTTCGAGACACGCACTCAACGATTTGTATTTTTTTTTGTATATATATATATATATATATTTGTTATCAACTATCCAACAAGTTCTGGGTCTAATTATTTATTTCAGGTTAAACCAGTTATAGCTAATTATCAACGTCTGCAACTCATACCATTCATTTCCGCTCTATCATCGCACACGAGATCTCACGATTCACATCGTGATTCGAAACGAATCGAGAGATCGTTTGCTGCAAGACAATTTTAGTAATTTAAGAATACCCTCTTGTGTTTGCTAAAAGGGCGATGATTCCTGAAACGTGTCAGATTTCGAAAAATTAGTAAGAGCATACTAGAATACACTTTTCAACAGATAGAACAAAACATTGGACACTAAAATTTTTTCACCAGTTTGGTCTGAAAATTCGGCAAGTAAAGAAATTTTACTTTTTACCTCACATCATATTAGTGCATATTAGTTTCTTGAGAGAATTGCTGAATTATAATACTTTATATTTGCTCAACGAGTTTCAAGTGTAATGTAAATTTTTTGAAACAAACGTATCATCTGTAGAATTTTTTAACTAATGCCTTTTTTTGGATGACTCAGTCGCCCTAAAGTAATATGTGTATAAATGGTTGACAATATTTTGATCCTAAGAGCTGCTCTCCTTCGGTGTCAATGTGCGTGTATATTGATATTTAAAATCGTGCTCATACATAAACGTGCTTATTTCCCGTTAATATCCTAACCAGGATGACAGCTGATTCGCTGAGATAAAATAAATAAAGAACGCACACTCTCGCTATCATATATAAGACGCGAGCGATATGTTTTCCTCTGTTGTACGATGAAAAATGAAGAAGAAACACGCGCAGCCGGTGCGCGCGACAGGCCACCCCTAAATCTGTTAATGGGCTTACGAGCGGGCTTGGGTTGCGCATGTTCGCTGGCATACATATATGTTGTGCGTTTGTGCTACCGAGCATAGAACCGGCATTTTCTCGCCGTCGTCGGGCAGACGAGGAATGATTTGTTGCGGTGAAAATAGGCGCCCGCAACTCTCTACCGTCGTGCCAGCGTCTCGAAAATGAATTCTCTTTAATGTAAACGGGCAAAATACGAGTGTGTATTATGAATGGGGAGAGTAGAAACACTAACGGCAGCAGACAGTGTCTGGGGGATCCGATGCAACCAATAAGGGCATCCACCCTCGTTTCTGTAATTATAAATGTATTATACAAACGCTATGATATTCTTGAGCTAGGTGACTTACGTGAGTATGTTCCATTTAAAAAATTAATCTTTCACGTGAGGTTTTTCAGTAATTAACAACAACTTTTCCGATACCTTGTCAGTCACCGTACAAATGATCCGCATTGGTGGGTTATTGATATCTCATTGGCATAACAATGTTCAACCGCAGATTCGCGTTCCAAACCTCATGTCATTCGGCAATAGTATCTCACAATGGGCACACTGGAATTCCAGGCAATGAAGCTGCTCATTTGAATTCATCGACCAATAGTCTATCGAATATATCTCGCGAGTACTTGATATTTGATTGATTAATTTGTACAGACGAAAGAAACAAAAAGTCGTCACAGGACTACCCTACGGAATCTTTCAAGAAACTCGTGTCTCCTGGATTTTCACTCGTGCCTTCATGCATACCGAAGGACTGAAGAGTGCTCCACGGTGTTTCTTCACCGTACAAATGTTCCGCATTGGTGCGTTATTGATATCTCATTGGGATAATAATGTTCAACCGCAGACTCGCGTCCCAAACCTCATGTCATTTTGCAATAGTATCTCACAATGGGCACACTGTAATTCCAGGCAATGAAGCTGCTCATTTGAATTCATCAGCCAATAGTCTATCGGAAATATCTCGGGAGTACCTGATATTTGATTGACTAATTTGTACAGACGACAGAAACAAAAAGTCGTTACAGTATTACCCTACGGAATCTTTCAAGAAACTCGTGTCTCCTGGATTTTTGCTCGTGGCTTCATGCATACCGAAGGACTGAAGAGTGCTCCACGGTGTTTCTTCAACGTACAAATGTTCCGCATTGGTGCGTGATTGATATCTCATTGGGATAACAATGTTCAACCGCAGACTCGCGCCCCAAACCTCATGTCATTCTGCAATAGTATCTCACAATGGGCACACTGTAATTCCAGGCAATGAAGCTGCTCATTTGAATTCATCGGCCAATAGTCTATCGGAAATGTCTCGCGAGTACTTGATATTTGATTGATTAATTTGTACAGACGAAAGAAACAAAAAGTCGTCACAGGACTACCCTACGGAATCTTTCAAGAAACTCGTGTCTCCTGGATTTTCACTCGTGCCTTCATGCATACCGAAGGACTGAAGAGTGCTCCACGGTGTTTCTTCACCGTACAAATGTTCCGCATTGGTGCGTTATTGATATCTCATTGGGATAATAATGTTCAACCGCAGACTCGCGTCCCAAACCTCATGTCATTTTGCAATAGTATCTCACAATGGGCACACTGTAATTCCAGGCAATGAAGCTGCTCATTTGAATTCATCAGCCAATAGTCTATCGGAAATATCTCGGGAGTACCTGATATTTGATTGACTAATTTGTACAGACGACAGAAACAAAAAGTCGTTACAGTATTACCCTACGGAATCTTTCAAGAAACTCGTGTCTCCTGGATTTTTGCTCGTGGCTTCATGCATACCGAAGGACTGAAGAGTGCTCCACGGTGTTTCTTCAACGTACAAATGTTCCGCATTGGTGCGTGATTGATATCTCATTGGGATAACAATGTTCAACCGCAGACTCGCGCCCCAAACCTCATGTCATTCTGCAATAGTATCTCACAATGGGCACACTGTAATTCCAGGCAATGAAGCTGCTCATTTGAATTCATCGGCCAATAGTCTATCGGAAATGTCTCACGAGTACCTGATATTTGATTGACTAATTCGTACAGACGAAAGAAACAAAAAGTCGTTACAATATTACCCTACGGAATCTTTCAAGAAACTCGTGTCTCCTGGATTTTTGCTCGTGGCTTCATGCATACCGAAGGACTGAAGAGTGCTCCAAGGGTGGAGTTTTGGGGGGGGGATCGGAAATTCCGTGAATCGCGAAACGATAATTCTCAGAAGTTGGATGGCAAAAGGGGAACCGGGTCGAAGTGGAGGGTTTTCCCTGAGGCACTCTCCTGACCACGTTGTCTCACCGTGGCTTCGTACCCATGGCTCTCTCTATTCACGTAACACTCCGTGATTAACGCGAGGCGTACGATGGCCGACGTAGAGAAAGCCCTGACGAAGTTTGGTCTTCGTTATATGCAGAATACCTAGCGGCTCCTCGGTTCACTCACGGGACAAGCGCTCTGGGTATACGCGCTTCCCTCGCTATATCTCACCCTATGCCCGATTCCACTCTCGATCCCCTCCTGTACATATGTACTTGAAGCGAGGGTCGTAGACGCCGTCAACGGTGCCGGCTCTCAACCCCCGTTTCATCCTCAAGCCCGAAACATGAGAGCGGTCAGATTAAAATCGGACAGCCGCCAGGTACGATTCTCCACGGTTATTTCATCGTTTCTGTGCATCCATGTGTTCTCCACTGTACCACCATCCTGCATGTGGATCTGTGGATTTGACTTCATTCCACTATATGGTGTTCTCTTCGGTTTAAAAAAGAGAGAGAAGTGCCTGGTACAGTTTTGGAATTGCTACTTCGTTATTTCCCCGGTTTAGCATGACTTCCATTGACTTCCATACGCTGTTTCTCCTAGCGCTAGGTAGATGCCGTAGGCTATTTTATAATACCGCACGGACAACTACAACGCTTGCGGCTTTTCCATTTTGCATAGCCGATTGCATCTACTCTCTACAACTCGAAGTTGGTGATGCAGCCGATATTGTGGATCATCGTTGATAGTGCTTTTACTTAGTACATCTTATTATTTCATTATTAGATGGTCCACTTAGTGTTCTAACTGATATTTTTGTAGCAAGTAGGAGCCCAAGTGCAAAGCCCACCTCCGTATTTGCATATGATACCCATGCCCCGTGGCATATGCAAATACGCTTACAATTCCGTTGCGCAATTTCAAGATTTGAATTTCGGAATACATTGCATATAAGTGACGACTGGTGCAGCTCGCTTATTAACAATTGACGCACGAACGGATGACCAACTTAACTTCCATGGCCGTGACAAACAATTTCATTCGGATTTGTGATATCAATAAGATAAGTTATATATTTTTCCACATGCCTGGTACGAAATTTACTGCATAAGTAATATTCATAGAATATCTTAAGTTAGTGGCAGAACAATTGAATTAGTGAATTCTATATCAGAATTGTCAAATTGTAAATATATGAGTTAATCGATAGTACACAAATAAAAACTGATGTTCATCAATAATGGTTATTGTAAGTCTTATTTAAGGTGAAGCGATTGCTAAGCTGCCGAAATCCTAATAGTGGTATTAAATTCATTACAACGATCAGTCCGAAAGTGCGAAAAGTCATTGAGATCGACGTGATTAGATCTTATTGAACATTACGAATATCTAAGATGTAGTGAGTTTTCAAATGTCAGCTGAATACAGCCACAAGGCTAAGAAGGTATCGGAGATAAAGAAGGTTCGTGTGTTTTTTATTTCACAGACCAGGTAAACGTGATACCACGTACAGGGGAATCATTAGCGTCCAAGTGCTTCGGTGTGTGTGGTTTAAATCACAGCCTTTGTGTGCCGGCCTCTAGCGCTATGTATGCGTATCACATATGAAGCCAAACAAAGAGAAACCCCTTGGAAACTCTCGAGACCAATCAAGTAGGAATGTAGATAAGGGTCGTTAAGAATTCGTAGCTTCAATGCGACGACTCGAAGTATATATTGTATACATTTCCTGAAACCCAATCTCAATTATCTCTATCCAAAGTTTCAAGACTCGATCGTTTATTTTATCAAGACGGTATATTCCCCATTTCGAAAGACATACAAGATATACGTATTGATATATCAAGGTACAGATGAGCTTTCCGTCGTCGTATATGTATTGCTACTTCCCCCATAATTCGCTTCTTCGTTGCTCTCAGGATTAGTCACAGGGGTCCGATACGAGTTGCCTAAGGCGTACTACATGAGATGTATTTTCCTTCTTCCCTTGGCTACACCACGAATTCGTTCTTCATCTCACGATCCTACAGAGATTGAGCCCGATAGTGCATTTTATTCGTCAGAGTGCTTGGCCTGGGGCTCGCACTTGGCAATTTTATTGGACGTGACGTTAACGTCAACCCCTCGAGCATTTTCGCCCCTGACGACTTTCCGTATGTAAGTTTAGTCTCCTTCTACCTCTACGATCGAAGAATTCGCTCTTCTCTATATTCGTCTCTACATTTTCTCTTTCTTCTCGCCCATCCGCCATTTTTTTTGCTCGCCCAATAAAATCCTATTTTCTATAGTTCTCTCTGTCTCTCTCTCCAGTTTATTGGTTTCAGAGCAATTGATTAAAGTACGATCAGACCTCCTAATTCTACCTTGCTAATTCGCGAGGCAAAGTCCAGTTGCGACTTTGTCCTGAAAGCGATGATCACCGGAGCCACTTAAAACGGTCTTTCGCCAGCTCGAGTACCTCCTCGGACTCTCAGTACTTCACTACACGCTCTTCTGCACCGTGAATTTTTCCTTTCCCCATTTCCCGGCTCGCACCCTCGTTTTCTCGTCCCGCTTAAGCTCGAGGGCTATTAATTGGTTTTTTTTTTCTCCGGGTTTCGGGATGTACTCTCTCGTAGGTTAAGTGGCAGTGGAATGCGTTTCGCCTTCGAGCTCCAACGAATGAAATAATCTCCGATTCGAAGTACACCCATTGCCGCAAGCCCTCTAAGGATTTGATTCATGCCGACTGATTTTCTTAATTTCAAGTACTTGAGCTGCGCCCATCGATAGTGATGCTTCCACAACTGAATTTAAACACACCAGATTCAGTTTTAGAAAGCTGTTTATACACAGCATACTTTAAGTATGGTTAATGATACATAACATCCGTATCGAATTTTAATACCAGAACTCTACACGAGTCATATATTACAAATGACAAACTAGTCCGTAACGAAGGTTTTGCGCGTGTTCGTATAGTCTGTGGTGATAATACCAAATAGTTTTTTAAAAAAGTAACTCGAGAGAAAACAAGAATGTAACTAACCATGTCCCCTGATCAATGCGTGTAACATGGAAACTTGAGAAGAAAAGAAACGTCTATGATTGATAAGTGGTCAGCACGATTCTAGGCGTATGGTTATCTCATTAGTCATGGTCATATCCCTGCTTGTCGGCAACTTTCCCCTTCGACAAGTGGCCCATGAGCTGAATATAAGTACCCGTTAAATTTACCTCTAGATTTATGATATTTGATTGATTTTATCGATTTTCTGTCAATTCGAGTATAAACATGTGGTCGACCAATGTGCACGTGTCGTCGACTCGTCCTTGTTGATCAGGTACAGTCAAGCATAAGACTCGGTACGTTCCGGATATTTGACTTTGTACTTAAATGAGCGTTAATTAACGATTGATCCATCGAAGACATTGTCGTCATCGGGAAAGGCATGTCGATACTGCTGAAAACGTTATTACCCCGTTGACAACGTTTGCATTAACCACCTTCTAAGGTTGATCTTCAGCAATACTAGCGTCAGCGGATATAGCTATTCCATAGGTTGTACTATATCTGGCACTCAGCCTTTACCTCTGCAGTGTTCGTTGTCCGAAGTGGCCGCAGTGTTTATCCAGGCATAAGAGGAATTTACCGTAGGCATATAAAGCCTGGACGTCGAACGCGGGTCTCCCGGTGCAAACGGTGCGCAAACACGTATATAACAAAGGTTCATTAGCGTATACGCAGTGTCGTGAACGTAGGTAGATACGTACCTGCATTTAGTACAGCGTTTGTATACATATATACGTATATGTAGTTTACCATACGGAAAGCCGCGTATGGCGTTGCGAACACAGAGACAGAGCCAATCTCGACACGACGGCTATACCCGCAAAGACAACGACTACGACGATGGCGACAACGACTAAGAAGTCGACGAGTATCTTCGTCGATTGCTATGATACTCGTTTGTTCTCGTGCAGTGTACTGAAGTACAATAAACGATTTCCGGCATACGTGCCGCCATTTCTGTGTATACACGCGGCGCGGCTAAGTTTGTCGATGCGATATCAAACACTTGACGCTTTCTTAACTTCATATATATATTCTTTCGTCGTGAAGAGACCGACCAAGGAGTCAACTATTGTTGTCTTCATTACCCACTCATCGCAATAATAATGAGTCTCCTCGCTAGTACGGAGGTATTGTATATTCTTTATATTTGCGCATAATACATATATACAGCATACGTTGCATTGCGTATAGACGACCTATAGCCACATTTCAGTGCCGAAGGCAGCTGGATGACCGCACAGGCGCCCGACTACCACAACGACAACGAAGACAAGGAGATCGATGAAGAGAACGAGGAAGACGAGAGTTCCGATAAATCAGCGACCCCCTCGAGAGACTTACATCCCGCGTCGTAAACATGTTCGACAGAATTCACGTGAGCCCATGTTGGTGGGCGGTGCACTACGTTGGATCCTGTGTATATAGCATAACTATGTATATATGTTAAGCGAGTTGGAAATGTTGAGATCCGCTAGATGCTCGTTCATTTCTCTTACACATACCATTGTGTTGGAAAATATCGTCGATGTATACAAAGCTAAACGATTCGGGCATTGGGAAGCCCAAAAGTAATGTACCTGTATGTTTTTCGATATGTTTATATAAACACATACATGCCCACTTGGGTATGCCATGTATATAGGAACATATCGGCACGAAAATATACGGACATGAAGTGAGCAGACCTCACCCGTCATCGTTTAAAGCATCACCCCGCTATTTATAATTATATGAGTGCACATTAATGGCCCGCGAATTCCGTGTATTCCATTAGTAACTGTCCACATTCGTGAGCCGCTTATGCGCAAACTCGACACTGGCTGATACACCAACACACACATGGACGTGCGCACGCATAACATACCCAAACACGAGCTGCCGAGCGGTTCGCCCTGAAGAAACGCTCGCTCTTCGATCATCCCGGTGAAAGCAACGAAGAATCGACTCTCTCGCAAAAGCGTTTTGGCTCACGCACACCCCGTTACGTTTCACTCATTAATCGTGAGGGAGAAAGATAGTACGAAGAAAGGACCGAGGATCGATGCTGCGCTGTGACTGTATCTCGGCAAGCTCGGTTTTTAGTTACTTTCGTCATTTCTCTTCCATTCGGACCACAATTTCCAATTGATGCATCTCCGAATGTCAGTCCCTGAAGTGGAAGTGGAAAGTATTCTTCACACACGTTTTCACTGAATGACTTGGTTTTCGACTAAAATTTCATAGTCAAATGCCATAAATACACGAGGGTCACACCATTTTGTCAACATGTCGCCATTCGACTAACACTTCGGTTTCCAGAATAATTAATCCTCTTCCCGAACCGTCATTAAGACCACTACCATTTCATTGAAAATTCATCTCATCCACCAGAAGTTTTATGTACAACTGTGTATTCAAGCACTTTCCGTAGACGAGTTATCTACATAATAAAATAGTAACGACTGTATCAATTTTCGAACGAAATGATCCTACCATTAGAAGTGCTTTCAATGCTACGTTATGCATGGAGAGAGTGAAATTGCATTCAGCTGCATGACGTCCAGCTAATTAATGATTGAGCAAAATAACATTCGGTTAATTTACGACAAATGGCATTCGACATTATAATATTCAGATAAAAAACGTTAAGCAATGGAAGATATTTTTAGGCTTATTGGTTGTTATTTAAAAATTGTCGAATTATTTCTTAAAATCAAGTTATATAATTGAAACGGATATGAGCAATTTAAAATATGTCCAGAATCTTTCTTTAGCAGTTTGAATTTATTGGCTATTAACAAAATGTTATCACAGACGGTTCGATAGGCCGAGCGAAATTTATTTATGATTAATAAAGTTGTTCAAAACGACATTTTATAATTAAGTGAATAATCGATAACAAATATAAACGTAAGGATATGAACGATTTTACAGAAAAATGTGATTATGATTCAATTGAATCTGAATAAAGTTTCTTCTTATTTCCGATAAAAGCGATTTTCAAAAAAAATGTGTGTTCCGAGGACGGAAATAAAAAATTTCTTCCATGTTTTTTTTTTTTTTTTTTTTTCTAATTACAAACTTGATATATTTGTTGAAGTTATATTAACTAGTTCTTATAATTCCTAATATCTTTATATAATCTCTTTTCCAGTACCTAAACTGATATCCAATGCCTCATATACCTACGTACCTGACAAACTGGACACCTTATCGAAAATGTTTATTCTATTTGGATGATAAATAATTCAGGGAGAGCGCAGTGAAGCGTCAGCTACTCGAATGCAAGAGAACGACGAAACGATAGCGAAAAGAGGTTCAGGGACGAAGAGCGCGAGTGCTTTCCGGAGTCGAGTATTCTCGAGCAGAGTTTCGAGGAAAGTGAGACAGAGAGAGAGAGAGAGAGAGAGAGAATTTGATACACTCCGATTCTCGTCGCGTTCTCACGCTCCATCAGACATCGACGTCGCGAATCAAGATGGAATATTCGAGCCTCTCGTATTTTTTCCTACCAACTGTGCTATTTGCTACATAAACGTATGATAGCAGTCAGCAGACACACGTGCGGCTTTTTCCATCTCTCAAGCATGACGGCCTTCACACCACCTCTAATCAAGAGACACGGTAGCGTCTCGGAACAAGTACATTATCTACCTTACCGACGGAGCTGACTAGGCTCTGTCAGACGCTCATAAATTTTGCATTTCGACTTTTATTCCAGGTTACTATGTCGTATTGTTGAGATGATAGTGCTTCCGAGCTATTTTCACCGATAATCAGATTGTTCACCACAAAATATTGCAGTCGGTATGAAAATCTGTATAACGAGACGCATCGGACATTATCAGCCCTTCGGTACTTAGAGAATTCGCAATTCACAGTAAATTGGTTCATTGTTGAAGGTTTATTTTAGTATATAAACTTGCCGGGTACGTAGGTTCAGATTTCAGTTCTGCAATGAAATTGCCTTATTAATCCGTCGATTCGATTTCGGATTTTTATAAATCCATGTTTTTTACCATTCGCTGCAAAAACTTTAAAAAATGGCCCTACATGTATATAAATCGTCGATGACATATACTTAACAATGAAAAATGCAGATATGTTGTGTTTGCTTTCCAACTTTTTACCGTATGCAAAGTAAGCGATCAAAGATTTTCTTGCACACTGCGTGTTTCAGTGGTTATTGGACACCACTCCTATAAATGTACTCGCCTTAACTTTTTCCAAGTAGTATTCCATGAAGGTACTGATAACGCCAAATTTACCAAAATAGTTTCCTGTAAACATAACGATTTACCATCGCAAGGGGTTCGATTTATTTGGGAACAATCGGATATCCGGCTTTTTCGCAAAAGCAATGCTCCAGAAAATAATTCCCTTTTGTATTTGCCAACAAAATGGTACGAGGGCTGAGATAGTATAACGTAAATGCACATAGCCGCCGCCTAGTGTTGTAGTTAAAGAAGGCTGAATGTAGATATTGAAACTTTGACTACTCGGACAAACTCTTCTCTCTAAAGAATCCTCCTTGGCGAAGTAAGCGATAGATACTTCTGGCCGTTTTGCATTCTACTCTTCCAACGCAACCTCTCGACGACCTCATCCTCCGGTTTCTTGCGCCCCTACCATCGTACTGCCTTTCGGCCTACTATACATTTCGCTACTACTGCTAGGAGCAGAGCTTCTCATCCTCTTGGTACGTCCCTCCAGGTTTACACAAATACTCTCGCTCCGGCATTGCTCAAACATTGAATATTAACCGTCTGGCCCTCGGTGTGTTCAAGCGAAGGCCCATCGAGCCGCTACTCGCTTTCCATTTCCCGACGAATTCTCCGCTTTCTGCACCCAGTCTATATATCTGGGAATGCTCTACGAATAGAGTAACCACACAGACGCTGATATTATAGGTACCGGAGAGCTTTCGTCTGAGCTTTTGCACACATAGAATATTTTCTCAATCCCATGTAGATGTGAGCCAACAGTGTTTACATGGGTAGTACGGGGAAGCGCAGAAAGGCCGATTCCATGTAGACGTACGTATTTGCACGTCAGTATTTTATGTATGACTGTGAGAAAGAATGCGATAGCTTCGGTAGACGAGAAAGGGCTATGACGGCTTTTCATAAATTCACACTGCGCGTCGAACGAAGAATGGAAGTTGGCGAAACCGAGAAGGAAACGTCGTGATAGCTTTCAATCCCTTACTTATATTCTAGTTCTCCTCCTTCATTCTCTCTCACACGTCCATCAACGTTTCAAAGGGCTGTAGAGAATTTGTCCTGCAGCAATGAACCTCTCGAATTAATGGCTACCACCGACGGGAATTCATTAGACGTGAGAGCATTTCGTCCCAATATTCTAAGCTTCCTATTTATCAATATTAATACGTACCATTTTTTTTCAATCAATTTTCATTAATCGAACTGAGCACATCTTGTCCTTCTCCATCTTTGTCAAGAAATATGTACCTAAGTTGAGGCTTGTATAAATCCAATGTCTTATCAAATTTCATACTATATATTTCTAAACCTGAAAACATAAACACACGAGCCTTCGTTTCTTTTGGCAGTTATTTTAATGTGTGGGTAATTAATTTCCAGAGCGTTTCATGTCATTGCACATATCACGATTAATCTCAGAAGCAAAAACTTCGTTCAATCAAACCTTCCCTAATGAGGTAACAAAATAAAGGCCACAATCTCCTGCTAAAATGATTCGACAAAAATCGTTGCAGATAAAGAATGTAATTTGTAGAATAAATAATTAGCATGTGTAGAAAATGCTTATCCGGTGGCTGATAATATCCTCACTTATAGAGCTTATTTTCCTTGATATAGATTATACGTGCTTCTCAGTGAATTTATGCCTACGATTAGTTGGGCTCCGCATTTATCTAATGGCTATCTTTGAAGACGAAGCGTTCTCGATAACGGCTTCCGAAAGTTTAGATGCAAAATCCAGCCGTGTTCACAAAGCGAAATGAGAGTCTGTTGGTGAACTTCGCCAGACACGAGACCAAAAAACAAGGCACAAGTTTCGTTGAAGTTAGGCGAGTAAGTGCAAAGGATCTGCAATTGGGAACACGCTTGAGCGAGACTTGAGGTGCGGTCATACGCATGAGGGTGTCAGAGGAATACGCGATACTCGCAAGATTGGTTTGTCTCATTGTCATCAAATCTATTCTATCAGTGGCGGTAGATCTTGTTATCAAGCCGAAGCAAAGCTACTTCTTGTTTACAATCGAAGGTCTGTCTGCACCGTCTCTGTTTCAAACTTAATGTTCCCGTTGTGTAATTGTCGCATTACTTACACAAGTTCAGTACAACATTATTAGCTGTTCTTCTGTCTGTGGATGACTAACATCCCACCCTGGGAGTTTCCAGATGTTTATATAAATGTCTCGCCGGAGCTTATTTGAACAAGGGTAATATGAACCATTGTCCTCGTCGCCTCCAGTTAGAGACGACAAACCCTTCCGCTCGTGGATTTAATCGACTAAAAAGACAATGATAACTGATCATGGATCTATTTATGCTAAATTCAGAGCACCAGAGGAGTGTATAGATTTTTGTAGTTATATCAAATTGCTGAAAAAGCATTTCTGGATATTCTGTAATCCTGTGTTATCTTTCGAAAAAAAAACGGACCGCACATTCGAACCGAAATATCAAAATATTCAGTGGATTTGATTTCGTAATTTGTCGGACAACATTTTTTAAAATGTGTCAGATTGATTGATCTGCCTAGGGAAACGACAGCGCACACCAATGTTTTCTGCTATTTCCGGTTACAGACAAAAACATCGGATAACCTCGCAGGTATTCACCTGTGAAAAAAGCCACAAAAAATGTTTTATTTTTTCATTGATTCGCAGTGTTTATCTCTCTCTATTTTAATAACCAATAAAATTAATTTGGGATAAGAGGAAGAGTTCAATTGATATGCACCAAACAATAATTGGCAGATGGTGAATCATATCGTGTTATGAAGCAATGCCACTTTCATGTACCTCTCCGATTTTGATGAAACGTATATATGTTGCAAATATGTTTCAACTTCGGTGTATAAGATAATATCAAGAAACGCGGTAGCGATTCGAAGTCAAGTATTAATAAAAATTAATGTTGTCTTAGTATTAATAAAAACCACTTTTATCGTGATATCCATGACAGATTATTAGAAATTCGGAATATGAATTCATATTCTGCACAGAAAAATGTAATATCATATTCTCGACAAGTAACGTCCCACACAGGAACAAAATATATGCAAACATTAATACGAGATGTACATTTTTTAGCCTCAATAATGCATAATAAAAGTTTCGAATATACAATGAGAATATATCTGGAAATATATTCTCTATGATGTGTCCTATGGATATATGAGATACGTGTGGGAGATATAGATTTTTGTTACTATATATGACGATTATATAAATTATGTACTTTGAGCATACTTGACTTCCGGTGGGGGGGGGTCGGTTTTCAGAATATACCGACCTCTCCCACGAATGAGTGACGTAGTTGTTTCGCTTCAAATAAAATTAGTGTTGCATTATGAGACGAGCATAAAATTAGTGTTGCATTATGAGACGAGCATAAATTTGCCGCTCTCGGTTTGGCTATGACGATTAATAACTTCACACGAGTCAGATTCTCGATCTTTTGTTTGTTTTAATCGTTTCGTCTCATCTCGATTTAAATAAATAAATAAAATGTTAAGAAATCGGCGAAAGTCAGCCTGCTAACGTGGGTTCCCCCTCAAAAAACGAAGATTGTTATTTGTTGGTATTTCCTTGCGATGAGCTTAACTGTTTTGTTATATATAACTTAATCTCGCGTCTCGATCGGGTTATGAGAATCTCGGTTTGACAGCACGCTACGAGAGGACTCAATCGTTTGATATTTCGAGATGAGTTCTGCTATTCATTTATTCCTCGGATCGTCTCGCTCAAATGCAACACCAAGAAGTTTCCCGTCCTACCCTACTGCATTTTTCTGTTGTCAACACTTTATAGCAGCATATTACTCCTACGTACGTTCTTATACTTGCGTAATATCTAATAATATTACGTACAATATTAATAATATCTTACGTAATTCAATATAAATGTTGTGAATGGTGTAAATGGGCCTCAGGTCAAGCGGTCCATGCCTCAGTGTCTGTGTACATCGTGTATACGAATATGGCTCATGTGCATGTGTTTAAGGTAGCGACGTTAACAGCGATGACAAAAGTTTACCACTTCGAAATGTCAAGTGAGAAAGTCTCGACTATTCCGAACTTCATTTCGTTGATCCACTTCGAAAATCAAACCCTATGAAATACCCTACCTATGATCTAGAATCGTAATCAACGCTCGGAGTTTCCCAAGTGAGTTTGAAACAGTGTAAAAATAAAGGTGTTTCGGTATACACGATTTTATCGTTCCGTCAAGAAAATACGACTGGCTTCAGAGAGCCATTCGTAAGTAGGAGAAATGTAGGGTGTGACTGGCTGGGTACGGTGAAACAAAGTTAATATCCATATAGACGTGTGCGGCAAGGTGGGTGTTGAAGGCACGAATGAAACGGACAACAACTCCGAATGCGAAATTCAGTGTTGCCTCGTTCACAGCGAACTGCAGATTTTTATTGAAGTCCCTATTGTGTTTTGATGAGCAAAAGTAAGTATTGTTGGTCGATGACTTTTGCAATTATTATGAAATTTATTCAAGCGAGAGTATTGAATGTCTTTTTGTGTTTGAAATGAAGCCGGTAGAATATGGCAGCGTGTTTAGTTTTAATGTGAAATTATAGTCATCGTTACTGCAAACACTTTTGTGTCTACAGCGTGAGAATCGGTTTCATTGATTTACGGAAATATTGGTCAATGAAAAGTAATATTTGAGGTTCAATACTATCTTTTTTTTTGAGTGATCTCAAAGTCAATGAAAACTCGGGACATTGACTTAAAGAAGCGTTACTTTAAACCGATGAACCGTTTTCATTGATTTTTAACAAATCGTCTGTGATTTAATAAAACCTTCCTCTTCAACTTCAAAGAAACGTGTATTGATGTCAAATATGTTCTTTTCATTGATTCTGTTAAGAGACGGTAGCACTTCCCAACACACTTAAAGAAATTTTAACCTGTTTTTTCCTAAACTATTCGGCAGGTACAGCTCAAATTTTGAGAAATTGTGCGGAAGTACGGCAGAAATGAGCCAAGCTTTTGTTTCTTCGAAACGCAGAGCCGTTCGGTCGAGAGAACCGGAAAATGAAAAAGTGAGGTTAGGTGCGTTTAACATTGGACGCTGAAATTTTGATTGGTGACTCACTGCCGATTAAAATACATACTTGGTTAGACGAACAAAATCATAGGTTATGGTGATCAAGTTCGTGGTTACGTACCGGAGAACTTAGTTATGTTAACCAAAAACTGTGTTAGCCTGACCAATTAATCATCAGGTGTATGTAAAACACGCCTTTATCCATTTTGTCAGTTTTTCGCGACATCACACGACTAACGTGATTGCACAAACCGTTGACTCACTTGGTGCCATCAAGTACATCCTTTCTTTTAATCAATGAAAATATTTGTTTAAAACAAAGAAACTGTTTCTGCATTATATACTTTAAATGTTTCTTTACAGGCAATGAAATGTTCTCTTTGTAACTTAAATGCACTATCTCATTAAAATCAATGAAAAAAAAAAAAAAAAAAAAATCAATCCGCCCATTTCTTTACCGTCAATGAAACCTTTTCTCTCGATGTAATGGGGGTTAAGGACGATGGAAACAAAGAGTGCGCGCCTCAAAGAGGTGCTTTATTATCACGTCCCCTGTCTTAAATATGTCTTACTTTTTTGTTATTTATCTCGAATTATGATTAAAATGAAATATATATTTTTTAGTGAGACGACTAATGACACATATTTTAAAGTGTGCATCCTAAAAACATTGATGACTGATTTATATTATTAAACAATTCTACATATAAAATAAATAGTGGATAAAACATGTTATAATATTATACTTAATATTATTTGCATGTGGTTCAACAGTCACCAATCACTGTTTTAACCGACCCTGGTGTGGGGACAATTGTAGAAAAAAAAATCAGATTTTTATTTAACATTGATCTTACACACAAAAATAGAACACCGGGTACTCAACTGGCACTGCGCATTAGTAGTTAGAAACACGCTCTCCTATTCAACGCATCTCCATCATAGTTCGGTTTATTAATGGCAATGCTATGGACGATATAAGCTGCATTGTTACAACCGTACCCAGTGTACCCTACTTGTCCCGCGGCTCTACCGAGTTACTTGATACGCGCCGCGTTTGCGAAAGCGCGCGTCGTTTCGGGTTAGAGTTGCGCGTTACGAGTACTAGCGAGCGTCAAC
Source organism: Clistopyga incitator (assembly GCA_947507545.1). NCBI lineage: Eukaryota > Metazoa > Arthropoda > Insecta > Hymenoptera > Ichneumonidae > Clistopyga > Clistopyga incitator. The sequence goes on along the minus strand of OX382172.1, from coordinate 4,707,561 downwards.
CGACGTGGCTGTGGCACTGCAAACACAAGTGCGTTATACTTACACACTTTAAGTACATCAATGAGAATAACGTGCTTGTCGGTGAAACTACATTATCACCACTTGACATGCTTCATTTTGAAAGGTGATTTCATCCGTTAGAAATGTTCTTGATAGAAAATATGTGTCTCAGGATTATCCGAGCTCTACAACATGTACAAGTGTTCAAAATTGGAGGGCAACACGAAAGTGACATTTCTTGTAAGTTCAATGAAATTCAGTTTTCTCAATGAAACAATGAAAGTTTTCCCTTATGCTAATGTGAGTATCACTATTGTTGTTACTAACCTACAGCGTATTATAGAGGAAGCAGTCTTTTCCTTGCGTGCATGTATAGTTTATGAGACACCTAAGTCGGAGAGTCGTCGTAGTAGGGTTTCAGTTAGAAACTTTGAATGTAAAGTCAGCAAGTCTACCCTCGGACTGGAAGGTCGAAACTTTGTGCCTGTCTCATGCGGCAGGTCTAAGTTGGATCCTCCATGAAGCAGAATAGTTCAATATCGATGTCACGGACCTTTAGGTTCCTGGAGTGACATATCGAAAAGTCCGAAACAAGGGTGTCTTTATTAACCGCCAAGTAATCCGAATTCTCGGTGTACAGTATATATCTCTTTATATCATACGAAGACTTCACGACCGCCGCCGGCGTGTCAAAAATCGAGGGATTTTGATAAATTCGGACTCTAGAGGGGGTAGGGGTCTGTGTGACCCCAAGCCCGAATTATTCTATGTCCCTCAATGGGGCCCCGGAACTGAAATTTTCTAAGGGCCTCAATATGGGCCCCTTAGCCCGGGCTATGTGAAGTCCCTCAATGGGCCCCTAATTACGTATTATTCTAAATCCCTCAATGAGCCCCCAAGCCCAGATTATTCTAAGTTCCTCAATGGGCCCCAATCCCGGATTATTCTACGTCCCTCAATGGGCCCTCGGACCGGAATTTTCCTCGGTCTCTTAATAGGTTCCTGGAGTGACATATCGAAAAGTCTGAAACAAGGGTGTCTTTATTAACCGCCAAGTAATCCGAATTCTCGGTGTACAGTATATATCTCTTTATATCATATGAAGACTTCACGACCGCCGCCGGCGTGTCAAGAATCGAGGGACTTTGATAAATTCGGACTCTAGAGGGGGTAGGGGTCTGTGTGACCCCAAGCCCGAATTATTCTATGTCCCTCAAGGGGGCGCCGGAACTGAAATTTTCTAAGGGCCTCAATATGGGCCCCTCAGCCTGGACTATGTGAAGTCCCTCAATGGGCCCCTAATTACGTATTATTCTAAGTCCCTCAATGAGCCCCCAAGCCCAGATTATTCTAAGTTCCTCAATGGGCCCCAATCCCGGATTATTCTACGTCCCTCAATGGGCCCTCGGACCGGAATTTTCCTCGGTCTCTTAATAGGCCCCGAAATCGGAATTTTTCTAAGTCCCTAATGCGAGCGTAAGGGCCATAATAACATCCTAGTATATATACTAGTTTATATATATATATATAATTATATACATGTATATCGTATGTTTAGATGAGAAAAAAAAACACGAGTTAAACTCCTCTCCAGTACGAGGCACCGGAAACACCGCTTCCTTCTTTCTCATATTTATATGTCGCACACACTTTCACGCTTTTATCCTTTGGTCGGACACGAGCAACACTTCGGTGTTCTCCAAGTCTCGCTATGCAGCCGTTGCTCTCACAGCCCACGTGTACACCTGAGTGTGAAGCCTGTGAAAATTGATGCTCGCAACAACTCAAGGCACAGAGCACTACTTCCCCTTACGAATGAATGATACTGCTCGCGTAATCCGACAGACATAGTTCCTCGCGGCTTTTGGCATCCAGTCGTCACCCAACGTGCACCATTACTTTCAGGAGATTAACATTTTTAGTATACATTTATGTCGCAGCGACTAATTTATGGTGATGGTCTCTGATGCATATAAAAAGATTACTTATGTATAAAAACAAAGGATAAAACTTTTTATACACACGTGCACAAAAAAGTCCTCTTTCGTGCCTGTAGCCCATGGTGACAGTTGCATTATTTGTTAGGTGTGAGAAATAAGACTGCCCAGTCAATGTCGCAATCTCTACTTTTCCACACCATTACGCAAAAGGTCTTAAAAAGGAGGATATAATACTTGAACAAAGGGGAATTTTTCATCCATTTTAACAAAAAAATTCATTCCCAATTGAGTCGTGTATAATATGTAGAGAAAAATTGAAACATATGACATGTCACTTTGTTTTTAATGATTTAAGAATGGATTTTTTGTTCTCATTTTTTTCCCTATGACCGCACACTCTTTTTATCGTACTCAAATAATAATATAACTTTAATCATATGCTCAATGTTGATCAAGAAAAGTAATATTTTATGAAAAGCCGTTTTTCTTTACAAGTACTACAAATTTTTTAAAAAATTTGTAATAGCTGAAATAATTGTTCCTGAACAATAAGCCCCAAATAAATGGTGATGTGCAACAAGAACAGCTGTAATTTGTGTTCCATTTTGGTTATCATATTTTTCATCGGCATGCATAAGTTCGAGTTATCAATTTTCGATATTTTTTTGATAAATGATTGCATATTATAGGAACATAGTTTACTGATTTATCGCCGTGTAGTATGCTATATATTATATATCATGCCCGAGACTACTTGCCACTTATGGAAATTACCAAGAATTTTGTTTCCTACGCAGCAAAAATCGTGTTGGTAGAGATTGCTCCGTTTCTTATAAGAGCATTGATTGAACCAATCATTCGATTACCATATTTCTCACGATAATACTCGATATGTATTCTCGCTCGACCACTTGTGTCGGTATATGCTCGGGGATTCGATGAACGCGGTAAAATCGCGTTAGGTGCTTGTGAGAAATCGTACCGCGTTCTGCATAGCGGAAATAATGTATTTGAGATCGATTTCCTTGATTACTTGCGGAAAGATTGTGGAGAATGGGCCGTGCGATCGAAACAAAACAATTTTCTTTAAAATTCAATTACAGTGTTCATGAGTTTCGTTCTTTATTCCGAATTACTCTTGAGTATTAAACAAAAAACAAAAAATACATCTCCCACGCGAGAAATTTTATCTAAATTGTAGTAACGCATCTTCAATTTCTCACAATTCACTTATGATGCTCCTACAAATAATAATGTATTGAAAAATAAATGGCAATAATTTGCTCGGTGAGTGTGTTGGCCGAAATTTGATTACAGTTATTATGAAAATGTCATATATGATTCAATCATGCTTGACGTGATTTTACACGTTATTGATACCTCCGCTTCTTCCAGTTTTTCTTCGATCGCTTTGCCCACCGACCGCATACACACAATTTCTACCCACTTACGTTTCTACAATTTTCATCGCGGTATACGTATTTGTGTATGGTACTCTTATTATATCCATAGAATCGATCTGAACCTCCATCAACAGCTTCCGCTTGTGTTTTCTCAAACTTCTTCTATCTCTCTTTTTCTTTGTTTTTTATCCACTTTGTAAGGATAACTATGCCCTCGTAATGCTCGTCTCTTTTTTTGCCCTGCCCTCTATCCCATCGCCTTGAACTTTTCAGTATATCCCGTGAGTTGTTTGTTCTTCAGCTCCTCGGCTCGTCTTATTTTTATTTTTTTTTGTTTTCTGCAGCATGAACCTTTTTCTTTGGACAATATAGAGTTCGAAGAAAGCCTATAGCGTTGATATATAGTCAAGTACGTAGGTAATAGAGCGAACAGACTTAGGAAACGTGACTGGAAATCTTGTAACTTTACGATTACACATTACGTGACCCCCAAGGTGGGAGTTAGCAACGTCCTACTATTTTTCCTTTTCTCCCTCGCTATATTCCCAAGAGTGCGCCAATCGTAGCTGGTGAACTTCAAACGAAGACCCTCGACAATTTCCCTCTTCCCCTTTTCTTTATTTTTCTCAGACGATGCTCTGTCTATTTAACGTTCTCTTCCTCACACTTGTTTATCCCTCGTGCCCCGTCTGGGGCCCGGTCTCGTACCCTCCTCTTCTCCTCACACACAAGCCACTGGCCAGCGGAAAGTTAAGTGCTGCCAAGTCGGTGCAGGAAAAATCGTTAAATCGTCCGTTATCGTCCAAAGGCGGTACCCCCCAAGTGCCATTTGGGATCGAGAGGCTGCGTACAATATAGCACGTCATTCTTTCTCTAACGATTAGCTGAAATGGCTCGATATAAATCGATCGACACGAGACTAATTCCCGCCTTTCCTGCGACCTGACCGGAGTGCGATAAGCCGAATCCACTTTTTTGGTGTTTTGTCAGGATAAAAAACACCCTGACAAGGCCATACCAGCATCATATTCTTCACTCCTCGTGTAACGCTCCAAATTTTTACCGGGGAAGTTGAGCTATGTGAACTTCGCACCCGATTTTTAAAAATCTCATATTTTTTTTTAGTTAATCTTATAGATTTTTGTTTTCAGTTGATTGTAGGAAATTGGTAACCATAATTTCTATAAAGACGACCAATGAAAACTGATTGTCATACAAGATAACTTGTCGATGCCACATTGCACGAAAGAAGCTAATTGCCATAGATAATGTTGGTGATTTGTGTAACACTTGATTTTTATCATCTTTGCCATGTTCCGGATAAGAGAAAGTCATTTACTGTAAGTCAATGGACGCTAATTATGGATGCGCATAGATCCTGGCTAATTTGGCAGTGCATATATAATTTCTACCATTTTTCACACGCCTACACTCAGATGTTATTCCTTTGATTTTCTTGAGTTCAAGGATCCCTGATCAGTACTAATATCCATATGTGTAGCGCACTGAAATGATCCACTGGAAAATATCTTCCGAAATATAACCAAGCGAACTCACTTAATGGTCACCGATTGTCGTTGGGTCAAGAAAAATCTCATTGGACTAACGTGAGGAGGTTAACTCATCCGTACGGTGACGTTAGATATACGACGAATCGCCCAGTATACTTAATCCACCGACGTTATGTCATTGAATCAAGCATGAAGGTAGATTTGGTAACTAACCCAACCGTGAGTTTCATCGTATCTAACCTTTCTGTGGCGAGTCAACGAAATCTGGTTGCCTTAAAGTAACTTCGCTTGATAACACTTGGGAAAAATTGTTTCGGCGTAACTATACACTTCAAGATAATGATTTGTTCCCTAAGGTCTATGTGTTCTTCGGTGTTGAAAGAACGTCTCACTTGCATTCTGATAGAGCGATGCTCGAGTGTCGCATGTGATGAAGTAGACCCAAGCAATTGAGATAAAGAAGCCCTTTAAGTGGTTGAGAGGGGTGACGAAGATGGAAGCCTGGGGGGGGGGGGGGGGGGGGGGGGAGAGAAAGCGATGAAGCTCCTTCCTGATCCGGAGGAGTTTAGCGAGGGCGCTCTCGTGCGGCCCAGAGGTAGTAGATTCTACGTCTACCTGCAACGCCTGGTGCACCGCCGGAAAAATGCATTTTCCAACGGCTAAGAAATTTATGACTCTCGGACAATAGAGTTGGGCCACGTCGCTTCACACGATTCAGGCTCTACCGCTGCTGCTCCTGGATGGGCTCTAAAGGTGCGGCCCTCTTCATACAGCCGTTCGCTTCACTCGTAACCCTCCCTTCACAGCTTTCTGCACGCTCCGACACATTTATACCCAACCTATACCCTGTTCATCATTACCCCCACTCCTCACACCCTCCTGGTCCCGAGGCCCGTTGCTCACCCTAATAATTTTTCTTGACTACATTGCGTGAGCGCACGGGACACGTCTGTTACGCCTATTCACTGTGTAACACAACACAGTATCCTGTATAACTATTGTAGTTCGACTACACGTATAGAGACATTGAAACGCAAGCATATAGGGGCACTGTGCCACGAAGACGTCTCAATTTTCTCCTCTCAACCCGGCAACCCAAAGGTTTTCGAGGAAAAAGTGGCGGGGCCCCGGTATAACCCTGTTTTTCTCCCGAGGTATCGTGTATTAGGCGAATTCCTGCGTGTCCGGTTTATTCGACCGATTCGCCCATTCCCGATTACTATACCCGCATTTGCGATACGATAAATCGAACCTGCTCTCGGAATTACTCTCGGTTTTACTCCCTCGTTCGATCCTCCTTGTCCACTCTTTCGGCCTTCGGGCCCACGACGCGGACGCCTCGGCAATCCGAGAATTCAGGGGCAAAAAGTTGTCATCCCAATATCGGGGATACCGGATTTTTCGACACGAACGTGGAATCACTAATTTTCCTCTTTTTCCCGGGAAGTAGAGACTCAATCTTCCGAATTCTTCCAGGATACCAGATTTGTAAAAAATATATATCTTATGGGGGCACATAATTTTTCTGGGATAAAAAAAATAAATGATTTTCATCGGTTATTTTTTTTTTTTTTTTTTAATTACAAAGTAGATATTGTCAAACGTCACTTGGCGGAAGAATAACTTTGCCCAATTCTTTTGTGAGTTTTTTCCGCTCCTACGAAAGGCAAAAACATGTTTTATCAAAAGACACCACAAACATTTCAATTTTCGTGTTATCAAAAATAAGAGGAAAAGTAAACGAAACTACAAGTGTGAAGTACGTGATAAGCCGCTGAATGCTGTAACCGCTAATAGGGTCTAGTGATGCAGTTATGACACTTTCGGTAAAAGATCAATGAAACTTTGGACCCGGTTAATTGTCTCCGAATTGCTAATTGCAACGATATACATTCCCGCAAATTCTAACTAACAATCATTATCGCGGTGCGGAAAACGTGGTTATAGAGACAACGAAACGAAGCTCTAAACATTAACCAAAACTCGGTATGTATTCGGAATTTCCTTGGCCGCATGCACCGAGTAAACTGACCGACGAAATGAGATACAGTAATTGAGTGGTAGCGGAGGTAGTATTAATTAAAGTTCCGATAGGAGGCCAATGCAGTGCGCACCGACTATTATTATACACGCTTGGTTCCGGCATTTGGCCCGTGTACTATTATTGTAGTCTAACAAGAGCCGTAAAGCAGTCTGCGCCGGTTGGTAGGTACCAGTAGGTGTTGGAGGGGCGCGGTATACTGGCGCGGTCACTGGGCATGCAGCGACCGACGTACACGTGAGAATCCCCTCGCCGGTCTCGTTCGCCAAAGCACATACGTCCTCAGGGACTCGTAAGTTCCGTCCTTCCGAGATTCTCTCTCGAGCGACTACAACTTTCTTCTCCTCTTTATCCTCTCGATATCTTTCGTCACTCATACGTACGTACCCATTCTCAGTACGTATACGCCAGTACCTAAGTCTCCTCTCTATTCTTAATTACAAGCTCCAAAATCGGCTGCAAGAACGCCACAGGATGATCAACATTTGCCCCAAGGGAAAAACGTTTTGGATGCGATGTCACTGATTAAAAATTCTGATCGGATTAATGCTGCACGCGAAAATTGGTCTACGTACCCAGCGCACACAATTCCGCGGTGGAAACCCACATAGCACCGAAATATTTCCGAAACATTCCTTAGCAATAATGCAATATTGCGAAAATGCTACGAAAGATGTTCCGTTTCGGAAATATTACAGGAATCCTGAAATGTCCATTCCAAACGTTGCAAATGTAATATCTCAATAATATTACAGAGAAATATACCAACTCGCTTCAAAAAGAATTATAGCTCCTATGTAGACTATGCCATAGAGTATCTCATATATTTGCCAAAGCAAATATGCGCGTTGCAGTTGAATCAAAGAAAAAAACTGGGACAAGTATAACTGTAATGTGGTGGGCATCCATTTTAAGCCCATTCAGTCGTTTGGATCGAATAGCTGCCATTTGAAATGGGCAGAAAGTCCTGTCAACATTTTTTTAATAATAGGGACACCTCGATAAAAAAATAATGATAATTTCCTCCTTTCAGGATGACTATGAAACATATTTGAAATAAATGGACGAACCAGTTGCTTTGAAACCTGACTGACATGTTTTGCAATCACTCTTCGTTAAGTGTCACTCTCTTCACAGTTCCTTTGGAACAGAGCAATTGTTTTTAATGGTCAAACTTTGAAGAATCTGTGTCTCATATGCCAGAATTATTGCGACCTTTTACACATCTGCCTAGAACTTTAAGTGACTTTCATACAAATTACTCCACTTGTATGGTGTGCAGTGTAAAAAATGGGACATAAAATCTCTGAATCTGGATTTGATGCAACAAATTGACCCAAAGGGTTAGCCAAGTTGCAAATAAATTCTTCAGGTTCATCCTGAAGAGAAAAAATTATTTCAAAATTTTAATTCCGTGTGGGAAATTTTGACTTCTGTGATTTGTCCCCCTTAATGAATTTGATTACATCTAAGATTGTTCAATGCCATTGAATGACTGTCTCATTTGATTATTTATTATACTGTTTCCAGTCACCCGATTATTTCATGGCAGGATATTAATGTTGCTGCGAATATTTCATGGGGTTGTGTTGTACCTGTATTTAAATTTCAGAGTTTCATTCTATTTTGATTATTTGTCGTAAAATATTGAATTATTTATGTTATGTTGTAAGCCCTGCGACAGAAGTGTGAGTAGTTGGTTTCACATTTCTCTCACACTTGCACCGATGCACTTGGGCGGTTAATACGTATCGACCAGACAAACCTGTCTTGTTGCGAATTAACTCGCTGTTGAGGCATCGACGACAATTTTCACGTCTTCACGGGACATCTACCAAGCCATAATCTATATGTACTTAGTAGTTATCGGAATTCTCGCGTCAAATCGACGGTGAACTCGGGGCCCGCACTGCGGCGACGACGACGATGACGATGACGACGACGTCGACGACGTTCCATCGACCATATCCGACGGAAGCAGTTAAAACGCGGATATATCTTCACGTGCATCGGTTCGTGTACGGCACATCGGAGGACGGAGGAGGCCAATCTGGCTCTATGCGATTACAGTGGAGTACTGGAGCGCTACAGATTCGATCGAGACATATCCTGCTGACGTCTACTCCCCGATCAACTTTACTACACTAATATATTCCCTACATACGAGGCATTCCGTACCAACTCGACCAACGACCGACCATCAACTTCCCTACGACTCTTAATGTCATTCTTTCACATAAAAAACGGGCGTACAATTTCTTTCGAATTTTGTTTTTCCAAATCTTGTTTTAATTGTCAATATTCCGAGCTAAACAAATATGCCATTTTTTAAAACCTCCAATTTTGGGTAAAAATAGTTCAAGGAACAACAGTTTGGTTCGTAAGCCAAAGTAGAAAAATTCATTTTTCCATTCATTTGGAAAAATCCATTTGGAAAAATCCACGACTCTTAGTGTCATTCTTTCACATAAAAAATCGGCGTAGAATTTCTTTCGAGTTTTGTTCTTCCAAATCTTTTTTTAATTATTAATATTCACAGTTAAACAAAAAAGGCCATTATTACAAACCTCCGATTTTGGGTAAAAAATAGTTAAAGGAACAAAAGAATTTTTGGTCCGTAAGCCAAAGTAGAAAAATCCATTCTTCTAATTTTATTTTAGTATTTAAGGATATTTTTTCGTGTAATGAATACCTTTGTTGGTTTTAAGTATTCGAAATTGGAAAACACTAGTAATGAAAATTGAAAAAATTTTACATGCTTGTTTTTATGTGGAAGAATAACGTAGTAAATCGCGAACGTTAATTGGAAATTGAATGTCGGCCTTTGGTCGAATCGGTATAGAATGGCCCATACATATGTACGTGTACAGCTATGAATTGTAGTAGAAGTCGAGTGGTCATTTTACTCTTGATCCTGTTAACTCATATCAAGATACTCTAGCAAATTACACCCTAATAAAAAATTACGAATGGATTGAATTATTCGCTGATGCCATCAATCTATGTTGACAACATTGTCAATAGCAACAAGATTTCCTTCCAGATTTAAGACCTTCACTTTCTCAGATAACTTGCTTATAGTTTCCGAGTTTCATTAAAAATATCAAGACCTTTCGAGAAAAATAATACATGGGGCATACCATACCAACTCGACTTGGGTCTGACCCTCGACTTTCTGGATTTCACATCCCTGATTTTTTATGTTATTGTTCTATTTCTGAACAACAACCACAATTTTTTATACGTTTCTTTTTAACAATTTGTATAATTATGACTATTTACAACGAAAATACCGAAGACCACTTTTTTAAACTGAAAAAAAAAAAAAAAAAAAATGCTCATAAGTTCTGTATTAGATATCAATACTTTTAAGCTTAGATCAAGTGTGGGCCGGGCCTCACTTCTACTTTTTACTATTTCTTTTTTTTCAAAACAAAAATTGAAAAAATTTCGTTGCGTATAAGAACCATTTTACCACAGGCTACCGCTTGACCATTTCTATGTACCTCCGACTTCACGACTAAAACTTCACGACCGTAATAAATGTGATAAGAAGGTCGCGTGTTGCGAATAGCCAGCAGCAATTTTTTAAGAATATTCTGATCTCGAAATTTGCAAGAGTCCTTGTTCTGCTCCTGGGTTTTTACCCAGGACCAGACGGTATTTTTACCGACCGTATCATTGTTGAAATTATCTCATGGAAAAATCTCTTCTTTTCTCTTTCCTTTCCTTTCCAAAAATCCACGTTGACCAATAATAACAATCGCTGCTATCATAAATTTTAAAACATTTCTCCATTTTTCCGCCCCCTTAACATTCAATTAACGATATGTAGATTTTATTAGGAACGATTGAATTAGCAACTCGCGATACTCGATGTTCAAAACAGCTGTGCGAAAGTATTGGAAAAAACGTAACATTTCAGGAGAGTTGTAAAGTTCAATTAACATTGAGTTCAAACGATTTAAGCTAGAGTACTTGTTTTTTTTTTTTTTTTTCTTAAACGAAACATTTTTTACTCTATCACAGCGGAGAATAGCGTGAAAAATTGATAATTTTGAAGATATCATGTAACAACCTACAAAACGGGGTCAAGACGTGATAACTCGATTGAGAGAGTTTCCAGGCGTCTGGCCAGTTCGGTCGATAAGGTAGTCCGTAACTTGCCTCGAAAAATTACCTGATGGAAATTCAGTTACGACGAGTACTTTCTTAGTAAAACAATTCGTGTTCGTAATTAAACACCAATTGCATTGTGGCGCAATTAGTTAATCTGTCGAATGTCTATAATTGGAAGATAACCAAAGACCTAAATCGTAAATACTTTAGAAGTTAGAGGTATAATTATTGCTCGGTAAATGTCAAAGAATAAGAAGAGAGCTTATAATTTATGCAGTGTCCAGTGCAGCAGTTATACGCTGTATTTAGATATCTGTGAACTAAGATAGTTCTACCTACTCAAATATCTTAAAATAGCAGCAGTATGTACAGTTTGCAGTAGAAGTCTCGTTACAACTTATATCTTTATCGATTACAAAGTGTCTTCAACAAAATTACCTCCTCAAGTGGAATTAAGGGAGAAATAATGTAGCGACGTAGAGAAAATCGATTTTTTCTTTCACGTTCAATCTGAATTGAGGATCTCAAGAATACGGTGGTGAAGTTTTAAACCGAAATTCCTAACTTTTCCGAAGTTATTGCCCGTGAGCGTGACTCACCTCACTGCTTAGCTGCTGAAGCGGGCCGCAGCTATAAGAGGGCGCTCGGGGTAGGAAAGCCCTACCCTATCCCATAACTCCCATTGTTGAAAATTCTTGTACCGTTTTCTTCGGTACAGCAGATATTTCGAAGCCCGTTTTTGGTTTCACTTGCAGTGATTTTATGGTTATACACAATATCAACACCACATTTCATGGTTGTGTGCTGAAAATGAGTGCGTACCCAATAGGAAGCTCAAATAATACATCTCGAGCATTGAATTTGAGGTAGGAAATATTTCCAAGGAAGTCGATTTATACACGGATCAAACGATCTTGGTGGTGGCTTAGTGAATCTCCTGCTAAAATAGTGACAGCATTGTTTTATGCGTTAGCCTAGTTAAATATTTTGTTGGACTAGTAGAATAAATTGTGTAACAATCAAATTGTGACAAAACAATTTGTTGGCCCGGAAATAAAAATTGTTGGTCCACCGAATAACGCAATTTTGTCACTATTTTAGCGAATATATTGCAAAATTGTTTTCACCATGCATCAAAAGGCAGACAAGCTGAAGAACAGAGTACGAGTATGTACAAGTGCTAGTTGAAGACAAGTTTACAGTTCTCGCAGTTAGAATGTTTCTTAGAATCCATTACACGGATGTTTACGGTTTATTGAATTTTTTACGGTTCTTACTTCGCTATCAGAGCTTCCCATTTTGATGCGCGTAAACAGAATATAAAATTTCAGGACGCTGGCAATAAAGATCTCGGATTTAAAGTTGTATTTCTATGCCACTGTGATTCTAAAGATATAAATTCCGGTCCGTAATGGTTATGAGGTGAATTCGAAGAATCGTATATCTCACGTGTCTTTCACGCATTTGCTTGCAAGGAACGAAATTATTTTGCAGGCTGTATTTGCAACGGCTTGTTCGAAAATTTGTATAATAATATTATCGAACACATTCATGAAGCTACATAATCAATATTCAAAAATAGCTGTGAATAAGATGGGAAAAGGGAGAAAGGTTGAAAATTAAACCTACCAAATCGTCGGTTAATACAAATTTTAATGCCTAATATTTTTCATTAAGTTTTTGGTTGTTCTAACCAAAACTTTTTCTTAGTGTACACGGAAAGAAAAATTGGTTGCCCTAACCCATCGCGTGGTTAAATGCGCTCCAAGTGACAAAATAGGTTGGTGGAATCTACTATTGAGCGTCACAATCAACCAATTGAACATCACGACCAACGTATTGGTTGAACTTGAATATATCAACTTTCCAATTTAAGGTTGGTTTGTAAATCAACTATAAGCCATTCTTTGAATATTGCGAACCAACGCAAGTTCCAAGTTTCTGTTAGTCTGTTAATTGATTTTTCAAAACCAATCATATACCAACCACTTGTTAGTTGGTTATTTTCGATCAATCAACCATCAATATTGCCGCTAGGAAGTCGGAATAAAGGTTATTTTATAATAATCAACCATGCGCCGACTGTTTATAATATCCAAACGATACTTTGTTTAGGGTTGGTTCAGGAAAACCAACGGAAAGTCAACCTTTAAAACGTTGGAATCTTGGTTGGTTTGGCGCATCAATTGACCTGTTGGTTTAGGGTCGGTTGTTGAAAAAATGACCAAATTCCAACCATAAGTTAATACTATCTGAATCGCAGTTTGATCCACAAAGGTTATATTATAATAATCACCCGTGAGTCAACTGATCATAGTATCCTCCAAACAACGGTTCGGTTAGGGTTTTTAGGACATATTATTAACAGGTCGAGATGCTCGGACGCTCGATGGTTCTGTACATTATCGTACAGAGCCACCGAGAAGGCAATATAGGCTGCCCGATAAGCCGTGATCAAGGATAGGCCATCGCGATTGATAGAGCGTGTGGCAAACGCTCGCTGTGCATCCATGGCGCACTGAGGTACAAAATCTCTCTCTCTTTCTCTCTGACATGTCGACGACGTCGTTTACACGGAAACGAAAGCCCTGTGCTTCACTGATTCGGATCAAAGACAAAGACGCACGAGGCCACACAGAGAAAAAAAAAAAACCGACGTGAAAAAAAGGAAAATGAGCTAGCTCGCTACTCGCTGCGTGCCACTTGATGCCAGTCGTTCGGCATTTACCACTGCTGCACCTGCATTTTATGAATATTTCCATAAAGAAATTAATTTGCAGATTAGGTATTTTTGTACGACGGGGAAAAATATTATTTTTATTTTTTCAATTCAAATAATGAATTCAATAAAGTTACTATTTTTACAGAGATACGTTATGAAACATTTTGTAAGTTATAAAACACAATAATTGTCGATTTCATTCGGATCGACTCTTGTCGCAAATCATTAAAATTCCATTTGAGTTATAAATTTCCGGTAGAAACGCGTGTATATCACATTCTCAAGTTAATCTATATTTTTCGCATGTGTTGAAATAATTTGGTATCCCTTTAATATTTATTTTTGCCGCAGCACCTACCCATGAATATAGGTACTTATACGTAGATGAGGAGAAACGGGTTGTCGTAGGCGGTGCTCAGTTCGGCGAAGTCGCTGCTCTACCAAGCTCTGCACACGACCATCCGTCATCGGCGTATCGCGCAGCTACTTCTACCATCCGCGTTCGGAGCCGCTCGACCTAAAGATTTGCATTACAAATTTGTTCTCCGAGCGGAGTCGAGATGTGCTGGGAGTGAGGGGGCCCGGGTCTCGTATACGAGCCCCGTAGGTCGATCTTGCGCGGGAACCAACGACCCGCTATCTCCCTCAAAACCATCTCACCTTCTTCTCGCCTCGTTCTATAGACACATTCTCACCTCTTTCGCTCGAGAGTTGAAATTATCGAGAAAGACCAATTTTATGTCATTCATCCCGATTGTTTATCTCAGTCCATTGCAATTTTCTTACCAGATTTATCGTTTTACCGTGCAGACGCATCGAGATTTTTAAAAAATCAATGTAGAATTTAGTATCGAGCCAAAGTTGAAGAAAAACGATAAACATAGATCATTTTAAACATTGCGCCTCATTCAACAATTTGAAATCACGGGTTTGGCATTTACATAAATTGACATGAAATAAACAGTGCCTTTCACGTTGACAGAAATTAAAATCTTGAAAGCGTTTCCTCCAGACGTTCGTTAATCTTTTCTTCAAAATTCATCTATTCTATACAAAGTTGTATGACTTTAACGGTGATACATCTACGATCAATGAGAATTTTGTTCAGAAAGAAAATTGGTACTGAGTTTACATAGAGTTTGAGGGAATATACTCCAAATACCAGTCGTGATACCAAAAGTATATATAAAAAATACATTAAATCCTCTATACTAGTGTATTTGGAAAAAAGCAAACACGCACGTACGGACATTGTTTCTTAACCATTTTTCTTGATATTTTGGACTATTTTAAGAATTCTAACATCCTAATCTCGAAAATAAACAAAATCTTTTTATGGAAACAATGAATACTTTTTAGGGGCGCAAATTGCCTTTTTTTTATTGCTCCAAAAGTACTATAATCAATTGCTCATTGTTTGCAAAAAATGGAATGTAATCGGGAAGCAGTATACAAGTTTTTACTTTCCATCTTTTTTTTGTATTTACTTCAAATACGTTTTGCAAATTAAATAAAAATCCATCATCGATCGCAATGAATACATCACGGAAAAAGGAGATTTTTCTTCGGCCGTATACTTTTTCGTCCATTTCTAACTTTTTGAGATATATGAGTTTTAAAAAATTAGTTTTTTTTTTTTTTCAGAAACGTCAAGTAAAAAATGTAAAATATTCAGAGTGCGGGGGAGGGGGAGGGGGGGGGGGGGGGTTACCTTAGCACTAAAACTCAACCAAGTATGAGTAAAATCTGAAAGGGTTGGCATGGAAGCCCACTTCATGGAGAATGCCGTATATATCTACGTTCTACTTTCCATTTTTTTTTGCGTTTGCTGAAAAGACATTTTGCAAAGAAAATAAAAACGTATCATCAATTGCAATGAATACACCATGGAAAAAATGAAATTTTTCATTGTCCATATATTTTTCCACAAGTTTCCGACTTTTTCAGACATACGAATTTAAAATAAAAGCATTTACCAGAAACGTCAAGAAAAAGATCTGAAATATTCAGAGCGAGAGAGAGAGAGAGAGAGAGAGAGTGTTTTACCTTAGCACTAAAACTTAGCAAAGTATGAGCAAAATCTGAAAGGGTTGGCATGAAAGGTAGCCCACTTCATGGAGAATGCCGCATATATCTAATACACACGCGATACAAGCGTAGTTTCGCTTACACGTATCCGTACGCGAAAATGGAGTTAAGAAAAGAGGATTAAAGAGACAGGTGGATCCGACTTATTTATATCACGGCTCGGTCGACGATACCACTGCAGTGGAGTATCGCTCCGCCGCTCGGTAAAAGAGAAAGATGGGCTTTGCAGAGGATGAAGAATTCGCGTGGCATCAGCTAGAATGTCAGACCGCGGGTTTTCTCGCGTCTAGCCACTGGCGGTCGACAGCCGCGTTCTAGCCCATTCATTTCGTCGCGCGGCTATGAATAGACGCTATTTAAACTACACCCGTGTGTGTGAGAGACGGAGAAAAACAGGAGTATAGCACAGAGTTCACATAGCGAATGCAAAGCGTCTCTGTTCTCCGACGGGAGCGAGAAAATTTCTGGGAAAACTTGGAGCAATTTCGAGAGCTATCCCTGGTCGAGAGCATCCCGCAAGTTCCTTCGCCCCCCCGCTCGAGGGACGAAAACGAAGAGAAGGGTGGCCTCTCGGACCAGGGTGGAAGCTAAAGAGTCGAGTTCACTGCGAACGGACAAAACGAACAGGCCATCAACGACAGGAACCAAAGAGACCTACAAAAAGCCCCATTCACGACTCTCGACACAATGAAGCTTCGGGGGATCGAAACTGCTGGGAATACGCGTATCCATAAGCTATAGTATCCGGTCGTTCTCTATACCACTGCACTCTTTCTCTCTCTCTCTCACTCCACTCCCTCGCCCATATATTCCCTATTTTCTACTTGTTCTCCGTCTCACTTTATTTCTTCTCTAACTCAGTGTGACCAGATGTTGCTTCGTGAGCTACTCTACTTCATTCAAGTGCGTTGCGCAACTGCCAGGGTTATACCACTCATAACGCACTTACTCTAAGTACGAGTGATACGTGTGTGTATATATATATATATATATGTCACGTATAATAGCCGCACGTTATACGTTGTGTAATGACGCATTGAAATATACAGACAAGTAACGAGACTCTATATGAGGGTAATTGATCGAATCGATTGGATATGCACTTTCTCATGGCTTGATCTACTCCCACGTGAACTATCCAACTGTCGGTTACCTTTTCAATGTTCCAGTCGTTGACCATGTATTTATATTACATTACTGTTAAGAAACAACGCATACCTAAAGCCATTTCATTTAATGACTTTCATGAATAATTTTCAAGGAGCGGCACAGTCTCTAATAAAGGAGCTGAATTATCTCACTGCTTCTAAGGAGATTTTCCGATTTTTTTTTTCTTAAGAAACGAGGATATTCCATACATCGAAATATTATGGAAGAAAGAACCCAATGAACAAAAATTTTTTTTTTCTTCCCAACTTCACTGATGCGTAATCCCGGTTCTTTAGTCCGTAAGGCTCGGACCACGGACTTTTTTTTCGAAAAATTTCATAAAACGCTAATTATTAATTTCTGCGTACTTTTCATAAACTATTTCAAGAATTAAATGAATTTTTGAATCGTAGGCGATACAATTTCTGAAACCGGGAATAATCACGGCTTGAAGCCTTATAACATTTTCAGTATTTTGTCCCGAAGGTCTAAGAAAAATTGGATATGGATGAGTTCATCTATGAAAAACCATACGTTGAAGGAACTCAAATAATGAGAACCTTTCCTTTTTAGGAAATCCCAGTTATGGAGTACTTGTCTCATTGATATCTTTGCACAAAATCGGTTTGCAGCATAAAACTGAAAATGTAAATTTGTGATGAGAAACAATTGCAATACACAATGACGAATAGCGGAAATAGGCCAATTGTAATAAAATGTGAGTGATAATAGTTCAATACTATGGACCGCATATACAACATATACAAGAATAGGCATTTATTTAAAGGAAATGCATTTGCAGTACTTGTTGGAGCAAATAACTATGATCAACTCTTATACAAACCTTAGGAGTTTACATTTACGCAATACTTTCAATTTCCTTTGAGTCTTTGGGGTTTGTCGTTTACATTTTTCACATTTTGCAAACGTAAATCTGTTTTCTGTTACTTGTGCATGCAAAATCCTCGTGCTGTTTACACACATGCAAAATGGCCGTTTATCGCACTAGTGCGAAAAACATTTGGAGCACGCGCTCCCCGATTTTTGGCTCATTTGGCATATCCGTAAACGGTGGACAAGCTGGAAATTCGAATTGCACTCATAAAGAAAAATATGATTCGATTACACGGGTTTTGCGCTCGGGTTCGACGAGGCTTCGTATTGTGCGCAAAACGTCCCTTTGGCCTCTTGTATCGAAACATACCATATTACAATTATTTCGTAAAACATGATTTAGAGCTCATGCAAAATCCTCATTCGTCGCATCTCTGACACTCTAACACATCCACCTGTCCTAAGACCGCGATACTATCAGTCATCCCTTTTTTATTCCGCACACGGAAAGAAAAGATAGTTGGCACAACTCTTTATGATGTCGCCATAAATGAGTTGTGACAGCGATTCATTCAGTTTCCGTAAATGAATAAATGGAACAAGCCATTTTTAGCGAAAGTATAAAAAACTGGTTATACGAACTACTTTTTTCCGTTGATGACTAATTTTAGGCATGTAGAACGTTGCTCGCGGAATTGCTGTTATTTTTTCATATTTCAAGTTATCCATGAATGAAAAATTACTGATTCATAAGAATCGGACAGGATGTTATAATTGACATTTGGGATATTTTGGCGCATGTAAAATTTCAGCTGACGTTGAAAATAGGAAGGATCGATAATATATACACGTATGTAGGTATCCTAGTTGCAGGAGCACGCGCAGCTTATACCGAGAGACGATGTTAATAATTTACGCTGTGTGTGGCGTTATTAATGTCACTGGACTTGTATAAAATGTGGTGCATTGTGGACACGGCTCGTTGGTTCAATGAAATGATTCAATTACTGGAACCAAGCCCTGTCCTTCCTCGCAGTAACCCTTGGCTGACTCGCCGGGTTCGATAGATCCGCGTCGACGTTGGCGATCGCGCTCATCGTTATCGCGCGAGTCTCCGCGTGTTACGCGTCACAGAGCCGCGCGATGCTGCTGGCATCACCTATAACCATTTTTCCTCTGTATACGGCACTGTAATAACAGTACCTCGCATAGTTTCATCGCTTCCTCAACAAGAGTTACGGTTAGACGCGCCGCTCACTTCGCGCCAAATCGATTATTACCCAGAGAAACAGTTTCCTCGATGCACAGAAATGTCTTTGGAATCTTGGCCTATGAAACATCCGATTGACGTCATAGAAATAATACATTCGAGTTAATAATATTGATTATGCCACTTTACTCCGTTTCGCGTGCGAGAAGCGCAACTTCTCGCACTAGTGGCATAAAGTTGTATACGACACTCGTGCGAGAAACTCGTTGTGACAAGTGTGAGTTTGCAGCCCGAGCCGAAACCGAGTGTTGCAATCACTCACTCATCGGAATAAGTTTTCTTCGCTTCCTCAACAACAGTTATAGTTAGACGCATCACTTACTTTGCGCTAAATCGGTTATTTCCTGGAGTAAGAGTTTCCTTGACTCAAAAAAATGTCTTTCGAATCTCGGCCTATGAAACATCTGATTGACGCCATGAACGTAATATATTTGAGCTCCTAATATCGATTACGCCCCTGCACTTCGCCTCGCGTGCGAGATGTCGCATTTCTCGCACCAGTGCCATAAAGTCGACACTCGAGCGACAAACTCATTCTGACGAGTGTGAGTTTGGCGAAGGCGAGTGTTGTAATCATTTACTCATCAGAAAAAAGTTGTCTTCGCACTGATATCGCAAAGTGTTATTCTTCGAATGATTTCGAACTCAAAGCAAAATGTAGCCGATAAAATGGCATGTTGGAAACGAAAAAAGTACAGCAGAGCTAACTTAAACAAATGTTTTTTATTTTTCATGTACAATGATTATAGGCGTCATTTTAACTCACTTACTTGAACACACCCTGATTCCAGGTATATCATTTTTTATTGTTTTTAATTATAATTACTCAACGTGAAAACTGATACATCGGCACGTTGGTGGACTGCGTGCACAGAAAAAAATGTTTGGTTATATATATGCACCAGCCGACTAATTAGTTAGACCAATCAAGTTATTGGTTAAGGTTACCAAGCTCATTGCAGTATAACCAATAACTTGGTTGGTCTAGCCAACTCATCGGCCGGGGAATACTCAATCAATCTTGTTTTTCCATATAACGTGAAATACATTGGAATTATGAAATCACTTCTCTGAAACAATGAAACGGTTTTTTTGGAAACAATTAATGCATTCCTTTAAATCAATGTAATGTCCTCTCAAAAACCAAATAAATACTCATTAAAATCAATTACATTTTTCAGTTTACTCCAGCATAGTCTTTGATTGTATGCATGAGCTCTCGGCGTATAATCCTCAAAATGACATCTAAATAGACTTGTTATTGTTGTTATCTAAATAAAAAATGTTTCCAGAGTCTGCTTTCAACGATGGTTGCATGAAATCATTCCAAATGAAAGGATAAAAGTTTAGTCTACAACGCTTAATTCATTTTTTATCTGTAACTATTTAGAAATTGATCGCATTCTTCTGTAAGTTTCTTGTAAGTTCTGGTTTCTGTTGGGCAAAGCCTTTGAGTGCCTAAGAGTTACATGGAAAGTCCTAATTTTAGTGTGAGTGTTTCAAGTTGCACATGAGTCAACTAGCCCCGGTCTCCTCGATATTTGAATTGAATCTGAAAAATGGCATAGTGATTATTATTACTATTACAGATCCTTAAATGAGATTAAAGTCACGTGATTATGGAGAAGGCAAAGCTTTCATGTTTAACATGAACACTCTAAAATTCAAGCGTGTTGCCAAGTGTGTTGTTTCATATCTTTTACATTGTGACGACTTTTTACACACTTCCGAGCGTGTTGCTTATCCACGTTACTGAAACGTAAAACTGATACGCTTATAAGTGTATAAAAAGTCGTAAAATTCTGTAAGATCGTAATCAACACACTTGCAACACGCTTGGTTTTCAGAGGGTGTCCCTCAAACATCACAGTGTCTTAACCTAAGTTGTCCGTAAATCGGTGAGGATATTTACTAGTACTTGTGAAATTGTATGCAAATATCAGACCACGGGTGTGAGTCAAAATACCGAATGACGAAAATTGTTAATGGCTAGAAAAGCGAAATCGAAAATGATGAACATGTGAATCTAGAATAGCCATTGTTATAAAATTCGCTACTTAGCCATTCACAATGTTGATCGCCTCCTATTTGATTTCATTTTGATAAGGGTGGGGGGTGAAAATAGCGAATGACCATAATTGCGAATAGCTTGAACAGCGAATTTCAAAACAATGAACATGTGAATCTGGAATAGCTATCATTATGAAATTCACTATTCTAGCCATTCACAATATTGACCGCTCGCTATTTTGATTTAATTTTAATAAGATAGGGTTCGAGATAGTACGTTATTAAAATAACGTATGGTCGAAATAGCGAATTTCACAATGATGACTGCACTAGATTCCGACGTTCATTATTTTGAAATAAGCTATTTCATAGCCATACGCTACTTTGACCCACACTCCATACCACTATTGAATGAAAAATTTGACAACCTGATACGTTATTAGTCTTCAGGTGCAGACAGCCAGCTGTCATCGTTGCTCGATGAAAGTAGCTCTCATAAGCTTAATAAATCGATAATTGCCGTTGAAACAACAACAATATTCATAGCCGCAAACAGTTTGTCTCTGCGAGAAAATATGACTTCCGTTTTATTTTCCGTCGTCGTGTAGACATTGGCGACTTAAGATAAGAGGAGGCCGAGGGAGAGAATTAAATGACAGAAGAAACAATGAGAGAAGGAAATGAAACGAGAGCGCTCGGCGGAGAAGAAAGGAACGAAGAAAGAACGGCGTGGCAGGAATGTGATGTAGGTAACGGCCTATTGGTGCAATCATTGTTTGAAACGAGACATGCTATTGACTGGCTCGTTTATCCCGCTGACCGAAGCTCTATATATGTATTTGGGTACGTGTGTCCGTGACAGGCCGCGTCATCTCAGCCGGACGTGACGCACACACGCACACAGTACGACCACCCGCGCGCCCACCCGATCGCTAATTAACGACTAGCCTATATCTCGTTGGGTTATTGTTCCACGTCGTACGTACATTGGACCCACCTGTCTTTAGTTTGCGCCGACTTCTTTTTCCGTTCTCCTGTCCTCTTGCCGTCCTTGTCTTGTCATTTGTTCTCTAGCTCCGCCGCATATGCTAACCAGATTGGTCAAATCGTTTTTTATATTTTTTTTCGCTTCATAGAGTAAAAGTCACTGTCAGAAAACACTGGAAGATCGTACGCATAAATTCGTCAGTTAAATTTAATATGAAATTGTGACATACAACGTAGGTTCTTTTGCAATGAAATAAAAAATGTCTATAAAAATTGAAGTACCTTTAGAGTAAAATGGTAGCGAATTATAAAAATTACTGTTCCCAAAATTAATTTTTCATCACATTTGTATAGTAAATTTAGTAGACCAGTTTTTTTCGCTTCATAAAGTAAAAGTCACTGTCAGAAAACACTGGAAGTTCTTACGCATAAATTCGCCAATTAAATTTAATATGAAATTGTGACATACAACGTAGGTTCTTTTGCAATGAAATAAAAAATGTCTATAAAAATTGAAGTACCTTTATAGTAAAATGGTAGCAAATTATAAAAATTACTGTTCCCAAAATTAATTTTTCATCGCATTTGTATAGTAAATTTAGTAGACCAGTTTTTTTCGCTTCATAAAGTAAAAGTCACTGTCAGAAAACACTGGAAGTTCTTACGCATAAATTCGTCAATTAAATTTAATATGAAATTGTGACATACAACGTAGGTTCTTTTGCAATGAAATAAAAAATGTCTATAAAAATTGAAGTACCTTTATAGTAAAATGGTAGCAAATTATAAAAATTACTGTTCCCAAAATAAATTTGTTATCGCATTTTTATATTAAATTTAGTATACCAGTTTATGCATTAAAACTTCCAGTAAATGAACACTAAATTTCAAGTAGATTTTTTGTTTCACAGTATAATTTTTATTTTCGTGAAATGAATAATTCGAAATTTTCATATCGGAGTATTAAGAGTTCGTTTAATAATATCACAAATCATTTTGAGGAAGAATTATCGTTGCCCGGATATTTCTGAGTCGCAGGTAAGCAGGCTTAGCACGCACGTGGGTCAGTCATGACCCTCTTCTCGTGATCGGATAAAGTAACAGCGTGTGTTGATTGAAATGGAAATTTGTAGGACGATAAGAATTTTACAAGATATCAGAAGTTGTTTTTTTAACGATGTAGACATGCTAACTAAAGCATACTGTTAGCTGTCGCGATATTGCTTTAAATAAGTGGGCAATTTCGAACAACACTGGTTAATACCGACTTCGTCAGATATTAACGAATGTGTATCGATTATCTTGAAATTCGTAATCAGCTGAAAAATCATTACTCCAAAAACTTTGCAAATTTTCTGCTGGTCGACTTGCATATAAAGTATTCAACAAACCTGCGCTTTTTCATTTCCTTTCAGCTTCTATAATTTCTCATTCGTATCTCTGAAACGACAGGTTTCTAAAATCATTGTTGTGGAAACTTTTATTTTATACAATTCATAAAAAAAAAGTGACCGAAAACATCAAACTTATATACAAACTGCAACTATTTCTGCATGTTTAAATTTCATCGCCTTAAATCTGGACTAGATATGGGTTATCATCTTAACAATTGAACCTTATTGACCGGGTGAACAGAATTCGTTAGAATTGATATGCAGTGGGTCATACGTGTACATAGATTCTGAACACTCTATAGAATAAATAATAATATATTGAATAGAGATATAATGTCGGTACCTCGATGTTGTCGATACTTTGAAGTAAAGCTTGAAACGTGCATGCCTCATTAATATTGAACTTCTATAAAGCAATGAACCGCATAGAACATTTAAAGGAAAAAGTTTCTTTGATAAAAAATTATAACCTATAAAATAACGTGTTGCTGAAGAAATAGAAGGTCAGCGCGGGATACATGAATTTTTATTACGTCGTAGATTAGCAAGGATTCGGAAATTCTTTTTTTAAACAAAGACTGATACTTGGCTGTACATTTACGTCGGTTTGTAACGATTGAAACGTGCAATAAACATGCCTCATTAAAATTGAATTTTTTTAAAGCAATGAACCGCATAACACATTTAAAGGACAAAGTTACTTTGATAAAAAACATAACCTATAAAATAATATGTCGCAAAAGACCTAGAAGGTCAGCGTGGGATAATTTATTTATTTATTTATTTTTTTAATGTCGTAGATTAACAAGGATTTGAAAATCATTTATTTGAACAAACACCTATACTCGGCTGTGCATTTTCGTCGGTTTTCACGACTGACTAAATGTCGTCAAGAAAACCTGTTCTTTGAATCAATATAATCAACCATATTTAAATTTAAATGCACACCCGGAAATAACGAAAGTCTCGGATAGCAGTGCTTAATGTCAGAAATTTAGATTCTCAGTACTATAATAGCATAGTAATTTAGAACCTGTTTGAATTTCTAGCGTTGCTTGCAATGCTCATTTCAGGAATGGATCGTATGTAAGATACTAAAAATAATGCATTTCATTTCTAATAACGCAATAGAGAATAGTAAAAATACAGAAATCTACGCTGTAATAAGGGGGATTTCAATGTTGTAACGGTTAACATGATGCTTTCAGTCTTCAGGACTCCCCATAGGAATAATACTTCAGAATTCAGCTTCACCTTATATAATATCTTTGTATATTACTACGAGTACTGCGATCATTGGTTCATTGAAAAAGCAATAAACCCTGGAACGAACGCAATGAATGATACGGTGAATTACCCAAAAATGTATGAAGCACTGTACTTCAAACTAACAGACATTGCTACACTTAACAAATGTGTACTTCTGGTTTATCCATAAAAATGTCAGTTATTTAATACCATTTCGATTGTGAACGACGAAAAGATTTTATGTACACAATTGTTCCATTTTTCGTTATCCTAAGCTTCAATTTCAAGAGGAGAATGTTGATGTCTCAGTTTTTTTATACAATGTTTTTATGTTCAACGTACAAAGGTTAAATTATAAAACCTATTGCACGAACACAATGATTTAATCTCATTTTACATACTCACACCAGATGAAGAAGAGTACTCATAAAAACTGTTTTTTTCTTTGTTCCAGGTACGTAAAAATGATCATTCATCAACTTTTGGAAAGCGGCATTGAACTCATATTTCCAGCACTATTGGTATGTCCGACGTAACGTAAACTTTGTGAGTTTGAATTGACTAGTTAAAACGATAAACTATAGCTTACTTTATATACGTCGCAACGCTTGTAGATAGACAAATGGATCTCAAAATGGTTTGCTGGCTAGAAGAATGGCACAGTAGACACCATGAGAAGATAGAGGCGTATACGTCCACTGGAAACGCAGGTGCCTGCTGAAATTGGAGCGTTTTGTACGTGTCTAGTGGCGAGCCTTGTGTCAGATAGTGGAACGGCACGGGAACCCGTAGGGCACCTATAATTTTGGGCGCTTGTATTCTCCGAAGTTGCCGACCTCCGTATTCCACCACCTTGTATATACATATAGAATAGCGCCCTGTGTTGCTGGACTTTATCTGCACACGTACTGTTGTACCGTTGTCCGGATAGACGAGGGGCCAATCAACGCGGATCTCCGGAAACTCGGGCGAGAAGATGCCCGAGCCACTTGTACAGTCGCCCAGACCCAATATGTCTTGCGCCCGTCCATTTCGTACACGCTAAGACATCTGAACAGCTTCCGAAATCGGCGACGCGAAGGCGGAAATCCGTGACTCCCAGTGGCACTTCCTCTTTACGCACTTGATGGGGTCGATCCTTCTTCTCTTTTCTCGAACAGAGCACGGAAGCTCGGAAAAGAAAAGGGCGCCTGGTTAAATTGCCGATGGAAAAAGGAAGCAGAGGAGAGAAGAGCGCGTCCTTTTACCCTCTTCCTATCAAGATCAAACGATCGAGTCAACCAACAAAGTGACGTACTCGCACCCGTTCGCTAGGCGACTTCGTTCCACGGAACGGACGATCAACCTTTCCCTTCTGTAACAGACACACACTCGGGCCCCGTGTTCGTCGCAGATGGGGGTAAAATCGGATTTCCAACTTCCGGACATTTCGAATTTCCGGCACCACTTTGCTCAGCCTCCCAAACGAGGCCGACGTATCAGAAACTCACTTTATTCATACACGTACGTGATGCGCACGGTCTATGGGGAAGACCTTTTGATATGATGTCGTTATTTCAGCACAGAACTTGCCAATTCTTAACTACCAAAAGAAAGTTTTACTTGATAACTAGTTTAGTGGCGTAGATGATCGCTCGTGGTGTTCATACACATTGCGATATAAACGTGCGATTCCGATGGAAGTCTGGTTGTCTCAATCTGAGGGCATGGGCTATGACAATTAAGAGTGTCCTTTGACGCTAGAAAAATCTGCAGTCAACGCATACAACTGACAATCACTGATTCATGGAAAATATCCCCTTTAGATAGTCGTTTAGGGTCAAAACTGTACATCCGTTTTCCGGTAAATATCTACACTCTGAAAACATAGAATAGGGCGACATTGTTTATCACTTTTGACTAATGCGGACATTACCGTCTGCATGTTACACCCAGCGTCTTAAGACTCTGATTTTCTTGATTTCATTTCTTTTGGTTATGTGAGTAGAAAAAATGATATCAACTACTATAGTGTGACACTTTAGCTGACAAAGTGCCGACCAGAAATACACTCTTGTCGTTTGATTGAGGTTTGACCATTTCTACGAATTCGTTTCCCCTGGATTCCATTAACTAACCGGTTTTCATCGTTGAAATGCTTCGTGCAGTAGAGCTGCATCACAATTCCGAGATCTCGCCCGGGCATATCCATCTGTGCCACTACTCAATAGCTCCAATGATCCGAGCCAGTCTGGTGCGCGGACATCCTCGAGCCACATCCCATTCGTCAAATCCTGAAGAACCAAGGGAGGATGCTCGGCAACGCTGGTTACGTTACGGGAAAAGTGAGATAGACAGGCTCAACCGGGAAACGTAGAGTCGCTCCAGCCTCAGCCACCATCGCACACTTCTTTTACCATACCCATACCTCGTTTTCGTCCGTGGATAGACGAGCGAGAGTCCAACGCATACCCGTCTACCCCTGGTAATATATCGCTCCCGGGCTATTTAATCACTTTTATTAGGTTATTATAATACCTTGGCTGCCTGGATCTCGGTTAAAGTGCAATTTATCTCTCGAAGGGCGCGATGCATGTACACTTATAACGAACGGGAAGGCTATTTCATTTCACTACGTTATTGTTCTGCTTCTTCACTTCGATAAAACTTGGGATAGAGTAGTCATTAAATGTATAGCAAGTGGTCCCCTTCTCAACAAACTCTAAATGGTTAATCTCGCCATCGGAGCGATCTTTTAGAATTCTCTTCGTAGCCTACCGACGGTTAACTACATTTTGTTTCTCGTTCCTTTGAACATTGTAAGATCATTTTGATAAAACTGGAAGACCCTTTTCAACTACTTTGTAGATTTTAATATATCACTTGGAATAATTCACGAACTTGAACGATCTTAGGACCGTTCGAAACCAAAGTTTTCGACACTCAAACATCTTTGAACTTGTTGCAATAATCCAGGACAGGTTAGAAGCGACTAAGGTGCGCCAAGAGGAAGACGACAGTCTTCAGGAAGTTGTGGTTTTACCGACAATGACATCACATAGTGTAGCATCGTGTTAAAGAAGACTCGTTTAGAGTCCTTTTAATAATTCATTGTCACTTCGAAGAATGAACCATTAGCAAGCAGATCTACAAAAAAGCTGCCTCCGGCGTTTTCATTGCATATTTCTCAACGTTATAGATTTATGTATCAATAATCAGTGATACTCTCCATGAAGATACAAATATTAAGGCTGTCAAGCTTAAGGCTTCTTGGCCTCGGTTGCCGGATTCTCGCTGTCAAGGCAATACTATATAAAACATCGCAAAATAATGTATAACTTGTCAATCATGTACATTTTTTGTGGTAAACTTTAATGAACCATGATAAAACCTTCTGAAACTTATTTCCTGCATACGACCAGAGGAAAGGTTTCATTGATTCACGGAAATCGTTGCCAATGAACTGAAAGACTTCAATTTCAATACTATCTTTCCTTTGAGTGATCTCAAATCCAATGACGAGTAGTGACATTGAATCAAAGAAATGCGTATTCAAGACTAGTATATTGTTTTCATTAATTTCAAGTAGCGGCATTTGGTCCAGCACACCTCAGAAGTTTGAAATCTATTTTTTCCTAAAGTACTCGGCCGGTAATGCTCAAATTTGGAGAGAACGTGCTGAAGTATGGCAGAAATGGGCTAACCATCTGGCTTCTTGATACACGAAGCCGTTCGTTCACGGGAATGGGGATAATAAAGTGAGGTTAGGTGTGAAACAGACAGCCCTATAGGCACTTGGTATCATCAAGTGTATCCTTTCTGTGAACCAATGAAAACGTCCCTTTAAAACACTGAAACTGTTTTTTCATTACATGGTCAGCAAGTAAATATTTCTTCACAATCAATGGAACGTTCCCTTTGATATTCAAATACACTATTTTGTTGAAATCAAGGAAATATTTTGTTTAAATCAATTCACCTAGTTCTTCGGCGTCAATGAAATATTTCTCCTCGGTGTAGAGACCCACAAAAATGCGTTGTCGTGCGTATATCATGCCTCAAAGCTTCGAATAACTTCAGAAAGTTCGAGGAACATGTTCAAATAATGTTTCGAGACACCCAGGTTTTTGGAAGGTCGTTGCAATGTTTCAAGACTGCTTTTTATCGTTGAAAGCGACTAAATTTCGCGATTTCGCAATTTTCATAAGTTGGATTTTCGACATTTATCATAACATAAAAGCTGCTTGCATACGTTGAACTTCTCGACGACCGATATACGCGTAGGAAATTGTAAAAGTGAGTCCGTAGAGTTTCCGAGAAAACTCATAATAAACGTTTATTACAGATATCTATAGTTATCCCTGACACGATCGCGTGTAGCAATATCCATTCAGGTTGTGCTCAACAACTTTTTCCATTTTCTTTGTTATTTCATTATTATGACTACGGGTGCGGAGCATGAACGTGGCATCTCCGTGGGTACGCGCTGCGCTACGGTCAGTGTCCTGTGTGTGTCGACTATAAGCTGCAGGTAATCGATCCTCTACGATCCGCGTCGTTGCTAACCGGCACTCGAAGCCTCTGCGATTTTCCCCCTTCGACGCGTTACGCCGATCAACTATCGATTACTTGGTCATCTCGCGACTGCACTCTCGCGCACTTGATGTCCTTGTACCTACTACAACTTACGTGCGCATCATTCCACTACCACTACCATTATCGCCGTTTGACGAGGAAAAGGAGAAGGATAGGATAGGATCGTTGGAATGCGAGTAAGTGGAAGCCTGGATCCTATCCTCTTCACCCGGGTCGTTAGAACTTTGTCCCTGACGCTTGGAGCCTTGATGAGGGAAACGGTCTCACCTAGACGTCCTGACATTCTTCGTTACACCTCTGACTAAATTTTCATCTGTAGTTACTGCACACGAGCAAAGTGGTTGGTTGAAACGCGCAACTCTTAAATGCTTGGGACAACTTAGTTGCGGTAAACATTAAATTTATTGCTGCAGCCAGCTCCGTTCGCTTATGGCAACTATTCTTGGTTAGCTCACATTAGCCATTGGTGTGTGGGTGGTACCATTCGCTCGGTTGGTATAATGAACCGGCATCTTGACTCACCAATCGGTTAGCTTGAGATACCAATGAAAAAGTAATTGGCTCTTATTATTAACTGCGGTAATGGATGTTTGCTATTGTTTTATGAACATAACCTCTTGACAATCTGAAAATGGCGATATTTTTTTAAGTTCCGAGATGTTTGTCAAAATCGGCTGAATTGCCACTGTCAAGTTTCTCATAAGCCGCAAATGACACGATGACCATATGTTCAAGTCACAGTTTGATGAAACCGAGTAACAAACTTTTCAGAGAAGGACTACCATGCATTAGGATGGTCGTTAAACAGGGTCTCATCGAAAGTCCGCCGTGTCGCGGTGGACATTCCGGACCGGTTGATGAACCGGTCCCAAATAAACAAAAACACCTGGAGTAAAAAAAAATCCCCCCTTCACCGATCCTCAAGAGGGTTGCTGTAGATAATTTATACGAAATGTTGAGGGTGGGGAATTAATGATTTTTTCCATATAGTAACACATTCAGTGATGAATTTGTACAAATTCCGAATTTTTCGAACACGAATCAGTCTCGCAATGAAACATTGACGGCGGGCATCGAAAAACTCCATGTATTTTAAATGGGGAACTTCAACCCTCGTGGCGGAAGGTTAAATGCGAAGCTTTTTCATAATTCCATAAATTTTTTAAATTTAATTGGAACCGATTTAGAGTGTAGAGCGGTCGAAATTGGGAGAAATTCCATTTGACGACCACTTTGATATCTATGCCATTAATGATTATTTCAAAAAACTAATTCTCTTTTCATTTAACAATGATTTATCACAAGTAGAATAAAACAACGACAGAAACATAATAAATGTATTTTCAACGCTGTAGAGCAAAATTAGATTTAAAAAATGTTATCGAAATGCAATAATTTAGACGAAATTTTAAGGGAGTTGTTGATTTTTTTGCATATTCGATTATATTCAAAGAGTCATTTGTGTAAATATTAGAATTTCCGAACATAAATTAATGCCGCAATAAACTATTGACTGCGAACACTAAAAGGCTCCATGTATTTTAAACGGAAAATGTTAGTTCTCTTTAAGAACTTGTTCTTGTTCGTGTCGAGAAATTCTTGTTTATATGCAACAAAGTTATCGAGAAATGCCGGATAATTTTGAAGGTCTTGGGGCATTACTACTCAGAATATCCTGACAAATTATCCTGAATTATTAAAACTTGAAGCACAATATTTACTTTCTTTATGTTAAATTGAAAATAATCGGGTAATAGTCATCTCTATTTTCATGTTGTTATTTTTTTTCTACGGTTCTGTATTAATATTTACCTTCAATATTTAGACGTGATACTTGTATACATTGATGTTGTTTTATGTATCAGACGATAAAGAAAACGCATTTCTTGGACGACTGAAACCATACGTAATAACTGTTTTCGCGGTTATCAGCAAAATAAACTACACGTACTAATAGGTAACGTTAATCCCAATACGAGTTACTTCGTACTTTCGAGTTTTTTAAACGAACGTAATTACTGACTCTCGTGAGTGCTTAACCCTGTATACCTATTTCTCGGTTCTATTCGCGCACCGGCAAACAATGGAATATATATATGTGTATACATATATATATTTATGGGTGAAGAATATATACATGTATATAATAGAAGTAGCAAGCGCTACTGGTAGCTTTAATTCTCCCAAGCAACGATCCATGCCGTATATACATATATGTGGACACCCAGCTCGCTATCACCCCGACCCTCCCCTCGCTAACGAAGAAACTTTTGCTCGCCTTCGTTGCACGCTTGCAACCTCGCCAAAGCTTCGAAAGCCCCCGCCAAAACAAGAAACAAGGCTCCCGCCGCTTCGCTGGCTGTTGGAGGGTTCCGCCCCCAAACACCCAAAAAAATGTCTTTGCGGGACATTTATTAAGGCACTCACGCGGACATTACGCTCCAAGAACTGTTGAAAACACATCACTTCTGTAATGTGACAACTTCAGAAATTATTTTTTTCGCTGATTGCATGAAGATGAACTTTCTTCTTGGGAACCATAACACTTACTTTTACTGCTCACTTGGCTCTGTTACAACTGGGATCTTGAATTTATGCGTCAGAATGACTATGGCAATATTTGAATTTTGTCTGTAAAGAAACATTTTTTTCACGGGAGGAATAGAGCACCTTTTGTGAAGACTGAAAATGTTTTTTTTTTTCGAGAATATGGTTTCCTACAACAACAAAAAACATGAGAACTCAACGATATCGTTTGGGAATACTTTATTTAAAAAAGTGACGACGTGTTAAGACCATATTAGCTAAGGACTACTTCAGAAATATGCAAATCTGAATATATACTACAGTAAGCAATACGTGGACAATAACCTTGAAAAGGTGCGAACTCAAGATGGTGGATCTTTATGATATTCACAAACTGATCAACTGTACGCTGAACGGAATAGTACCTTGTGCAGAATGTGGCCTACTGGTTGTTTTTAACAATCGCTGCCATGCATGGGTTACTTTTTACTTTGAATTAAAAAATGAGTATAACTTCTTTGCTGAAAATAAAAGATCATTTGTTATGAAAACAAATGACACTTGTGCACGAAGTTACAAGGTCCAATCACAAGAATTTTCGAAATCATTGCTTCACTTTTCAAAAATTGGGTTAAATGCTCTGAAGGTGAGTTTGATCACTTCAATGTATGCACGGGGCAAACCATTTCGTTTGGGCCTACAATTTTTTCCTGAAGCAGTGATAGCATTGGGTTATCTGATAGCCTAGCAAAACAAATTGTTAGTCTAGCAAACAGATTTGAAAGCTAACAATTTTTTTAGTTAGGCTAGCAAGTAACGTAATGTTGTCGCTGTTTTATCAAAAGATTCGCTGATCTAGCAAAATCGTATTCTCAGTGTGCTTTCGCAGCACGAAAATCTAGTCAAAGTACACAACTGAAGATCACTGATTCATGGCCCATGACTAGGAAGCAACTCCTTTCTTTGAATGTGGATAGTACGGTTTCTATGCTATCTGCATTCTACACCCTACTAGTCGCGATAACGTATGGTCAAGTTTGGCCCCGTTTGTTCAAGTCCTTATCTGGCAAGGTTCGGCGATTCGTGTTTCTGCTCTTTTCTTTTCCCCCTTTGATTTTACATGTATGTGTTCACCGTGTTGTTCCACTCGTTGCTACCCAATACATGGCCGAGTGGTACAAACAAGCGTATGCTGTCGCAGCAGTCGTCGCGCTTCGTGTCTGTGTGCATTTTCCAGTATTCCCGCAAGGACGAAGACGATGCCACGGAGTCACCGAGCGAGACTCGAACTACGGCACGTACATTGATACTACACAACTTTACCAGGTGTATATTTCAAAGTTGCCTCTTCAAGTAGCGTGGAAGAGTTTGAGGATATCGTAGAGAGTCGTTTGTAAGCAAGCGAAACAAGTATAAGGATCAAATGACGCTGAAACTAGCAGCAAGAGCTAACAGTCGCCGCATACCGTTAGCGTTGCGTCATCGTGGCTCCTGTTTGCTAGTTTCAGCATCGTGTGATTAATAGCAGCACAAATTGTTTCCATATTGCTCATGAATACAATTTTTTCTACCTTTTGTCAATATTTTCAAGAACAGAAAGTAAAGCACTGAACGCTGTAATGAGCATTTTGCATTTTTACATATTTCATTCCTATGATTGGCAACCAAACTCTAAATCAATTGTGAAGCGATGCTTCATTCAAAAACATTTTGTATCTTCCGTCCTGCCATATTGACAATAGAACTTTATGCGGATTGTCATTTCCCTGCTTCAGGGAATCCGTCTACGACAAGGTCCGCCTGGATCAGCAGCCATTCCCGCCCCTCAGAGTCTGGGACGAATCAGTAACCAGACCCCCATTCGGCCGCATTTGAATTCCCTGTTTATATCGCATTCACCATAGCATTTTTACTATAGGCATAAAATAACTGCAAAAGGACATATGTTCTTTGTACAGCTAAACTGAACACACACTCAACTCAGAACAGACAAGTCAAATTTGTTCATTACCGGGGCGCAATTAGACACAACAAGACTATACCGTGGTGGAAATCGATACAGAAAAACTGTCCCGGAGCGCAAACCGTTACAGCAAAATTGTATCATGGCGCAGATCGACACAGCAAAATTGTACCATGGAGCAAATCGACACAGCAAAACTGTACCATGGTGAAAACCGACACAGCAAAACCGTACCATGGCGCAAATTGACACAGCAAAACTGTACCGCGGCGCAAATCAACACAGCAAAACTGTACCATGGCGAAAATCGACACAGTAAAACCGTACCATGGCGCAAATTGACACAGCAAAACTGTACCGCGGCGCAAATCGACACAGCAAAACTGTACCATGGCGAAAATCGACACAGTAAAACCGTACCATGGCGCAAATTGACATAGCAAAACTGTACCGCGGCGCAAATCGACACAGCAAAACTGTACCATGGCGAAAACCGACACAGCAAAACCGTACCATGGCGCAAATTGACATAGCAAAACTGTACCGCGGCGCAAATCGACACAGCAAAACTGTACCATGGCGAAAACCGACACAGCAAAACCGTACCATGGCGCAAATTGACACAGCAAAACTGTACCGCGGCGCTAATCGACACAGCAAAACTGTACCATGTCTCAACTGGACCACGGCGAACTTGTTCCATAGCTGTCCGTTGAACCACAGTCCAAGTCGACACAGGGTACGTGGTTGGTGAACAAGCTCTGGCGCAACTGAACACAAATCCAGTTCCACACACGGCATAAGGTGAACCGGACAGGTTCAGTTATGCCAAAACTGGTTCAACAGTAGCCCGGCATATGTCGATTTGAGCTGTGTTCAGTTCAGACATGGTACAGTCTTGTTGTATCAAGTTGTCCAACCGCAGAGTTTTGCTGTGTTGCGTTAAGCCGCGGGAAAGTTTTGTTGTGTCGAGTTTCGCCGTGTCGAGATGAATCCGTGTTTGTGTCGAATTGGTGATATGTTCAGGTGGGATCTGTAGAAATGAGGTACTACCGCCTCATGGTATCGGAGCTACGTCACGTTTCGTCGTGAATGAAAAAACGAACCTTAGTCGTATGAATGTGACACCCACAGGTACAAAACCTGTGTGATCGTCACGTATACATCTGGAATTTCATCACACTCGTATTTTTACTTTCGACGAAACTACGCCACCGGAATTCGACCCGTGACCTACCGATGTTCTGAACTCGAAGCCATTAACCACCAGACCACCGCAGCATTTGGTAGAACTAATAGGATAGGTTGTTCTGTAAAAATGTCATAAAACAAATAAACAAAAGACAGTAATAAGTCCACATACGTTCCTTGATACTAACCACTCTTTTGTTTTATGGCACTTTTGCAACGAAACTCTAGAATACAATGTTTATTTATTTCCCCGCTAATACACAGGAATATTATTTCTTATATCATTTCAGATATATGTAATCAAGACGATCAGAATTTCAATGAACATTTTTTTTTCATGTTACGCGAGACCCGTACTTTATTGGAATGAATTTTTTCGTTGGGTACGTATGTGCGATCCGCTGACATACATTCTTTTAATCCAACTATTTAGATGGTAAGTGTCGTAAACCGGCCGTTTAATATTAATATATAGGCCTGAACATAGAAATGGTTGGACCATCTCATTCAATGTGCAAGTCTCGTCTGATGAATTTTTAGAATGCTTTCTGCATAAATCTTGCGCGACTCGAATATCTCTTTGGAGTATTCATATCCGAGTATTTAACTTGGTCGCCTCGAGAGTAGCGCCTTCGGTTACCTCGCACCCCGATGTGCCTCTAATTTACCTCCGCAGCGTCACCCTCGACATTTTTTAATTCTTTTTATTTATGCTAGCTCGTTTTCTCATTCCATTCCGTTCCGGCAATGCCGTTGGGTTCACCTTGGTGTCATTTGTACCTGATTTATGCTTCTTAATTAAAGTCTCATTTAGGGTCAGAGTGGATGATCGCAAAACCGAGAAAATAGTATGCAAAAACTTTTAGACGGCGCCCGCGAAATCGCGCGGTCCTCGTGTGCTTCTTTTTCTTCGCGCCAGACAGCTCCAATCTTTTCGATCTTAAGTGGATCGAGCTTTTTGTGAGATAGAGAAGGTTGAAAGGACGGCTGCAGAAGGCGCTACGGTCGTGTGTCTTCGTCTCAGTCTCCGTACGAGCACAAAGCCCTACGTCGAGCGATCGCGTCCTTGGGAATTCACTTTAAGAGGGTAAATGCGTTTCGCCCTGCGCGTTACACCGCCAGTCTGTCTAAACTGGCGCACAAGCCCTTGATCCTTTTTTTTTTATTCCTTCCCCTTTATTATATCCGGGCTTGCGCTTGAATCTCCTTATTTCAACGCCGCTCAACAATCTTTTTGTTCTCTGTGCTTTATTTCTATGAAACGTGTTTAACGTGATAAGTTTATCAAATATTAAATGGCAAAATTCCGTGGGACTTTATCGAGAATCCGTGATTTATTTAACATTTTTGCTTAGTTCATTATCCATCGTAAGATCTTATTAATTGATTGACTTATAATCAATAACACTATATTTCGTATATCGCAATATTTATTCTATTCGTTGTTTGTAGTAAGTTATCCAGTTACTTCGAGATAACATCCGCGGACCTCCAACGACCTTACATTTAAATAATTGATTACATCAGAATGGTATTCATCCTACCATTTTCCAATTTATGGTTTTTGGCTGTTTGGTTTATAAATAATGTTAAATTAATTATGCTTATTCAGTGTAAACTGGATCATGTACGTGAAAAACATGTTTCGAATAAATTTGAAAAAAATCGTCTATCTGCATAGAATCATATAATTATGACATTAAACGAATTAGTGCTGACAGGAAGGTCTATTATTTTGTTTTTCGGAATATTTTCCAAATCATTATAAAAAACTAACAGTCTGTACTTCCTTGTAGATGAAGCTTTAATTTTACTGATAAAATACGATATAATACAAAAATAATATATTGACACTTATAGTACGGCTTCGATTTAGCCATACAGAAAGTTGAGCAATAAATTTTAAAGACTTGGACATATGTCCAAATATATATATATGCACTCAATTTACTTAATTTTTGAGGATTCATGAACATATGGACGTGACTAATAATGGGCTGAAATTAATCAGTAAATCAGTAAGCAGATACGGATCGTAATTAGGGTTAAGTCACTTGAAAACATCTGTTTTTCCGTTCCATCCGTTTGACGTCAGGAATACTATTTCAGTAAGTCCAATTTACCCGACACACGATGCGTATTGTGCCGATCGAAATTACGTTACAGAAGATCATAGAACATTGCAGCCTCAGGTAGATGTTTCTTGTACTAGAACAAACCCAAATCAGGCCTTCATAGGTTATTAGCACTTCCAGATTCACACCTGACGTAACGCTCGAAATTTCTACTCGGATGACTATCATTCATTGTACTTACGGTTCCATAGCTAGGAATTTAACCTCACACTTGGTGTAAGTTACATCAAACCGATCTGTCATCAACAGGGTTACGCAAAAGTATTATCTAGTACATGAAGTGCTAGAGGCAAATGAAGCAAAGTACCAATGGTGTTTCGCTTTTGAATTCACAAAAGCTGCACTGTTCCATTACCGGCTAGCTGAAATTTAAAGTACTTCAACATTTTGCCATTTGCCAAGTCATTTATTTACATTGTCTCATCAATAATATCGATTTGGTCCATTTTTTCAGACACTACTTTGATCAAGCGATATAAATCCCTTTAAACAATAAGAGCTGTGACATGGTTCACCCATCAGTCTCAAGATTCCCGGTAAAGGAAAAGAGACTTTCGAGAATTCACTTTTCACAATTTTACGATGGTCGGGATTTTTGTCAGCAGCTTAGTGAGGAGGGCAAAAGAAAGATAGAGCGACAGGCCACGGAGTCGGGAAGGAAAATCTGTGGCTGGTCTGCATCGGGCACGCTTCGCGCATAATACTTTAAACGTTACCCGCTTTGAGTACTCCGAGCCCGCGGACCAAGAC
Organism: Clistopyga incitator; assembly: GCA_947507545.1. Classification (NCBI taxonomy): domain Eukaryota; kingdom Metazoa; phylum Arthropoda; class Insecta; order Hymenoptera; family Ichneumonidae; genus Clistopyga; species Clistopyga incitator. The sequence continues at coordinate 4,669,705 of OX382172.1, read as the reverse complement.
TCGTCGGAAACTTCGAGGCGGAGAATTAATCCAGCGCGTTCCGCGGGATATTCCAAAGTAGCATCGAACAAAGTTTCTGCGCGGTTTAAAACCGACGTCCCTGCTGCGCGATGCCACCGTGCCGCTCTTCTTGATCTTGCGCTCGAACTCAACGCGAGAGTTTCCAAGCCCTCGTTCATGCCACGACCATCCCCAACGCCTCCGGCGTCGATCAAGAACCGTCGAGCCGAACGTCCCGCCCGGATCGCCACTCATCCTGACTCGATCTCTGATACCTGTGATTATCGCGATCGAGCGTTATTCCTCTTCTCTCCACGCTCTTCCCCATCTTGTGTCTACCTTTGCCAGCTTTCCTCTCTGCTAATGCCAACGGAGGTTTACAGATCGAACTTACCTAAGTTTTAGTATTTTAGTTTGGTACTCGCTGTTTGTATGTTTTTTTTTGTTCGATATGCACAAAAAGTTCCTTTTCCGTACCTGCAGCACGTGGCAAAAGTGGCATTTTTTGGTTAGACAAGAAAAAAAATTGATTACGCATGCGCTCTCTCCTTTGTCGCACTAGTGCGACAAAACTCGTTTCTCGTACAGTTTTGTCACGCTGCAGTTACGAAATGGGAAAGTTTTTGCGCACTTGTTTCAAAAAGTCGTATCTGATACTTGTAGGAATTAGTGAACGCCTGAGGGCGGGTAGAAAACTGGAAGCAAACACTTCCGCTTGTGTGGCCAACTATTAAACCTTAGTCGAAAAATCCGCTACTTCGCATTACGATTAAAAAAGTACTGTTTGGTCGTTACTCATTAAGTTGGAAAGGGATGTTATGATTGCTTTAAAAAGCAAATTTGGTAGCAATTTTTTTACACAACTTGAACTGCTTTTATTTGCACAAACAATTTTTTGTTGTTTTTTTCAGTTAGCTTGAACTTCAAGGAAGACCTTGTAACTGTTACGTCAAGCGAAGCACTATTTTTTTTATAATTGACTGGATGCCCGCGTAAAAAGAAAAGTATTTTTTTTTAAACATGAAAAGTGTAATATCTCAAGTACGATTGATTAGATTGAATTATTACTAGAAAATATAAGATCGAATTATTCATTTTCAGGATCTGGGTCGATACGTCCGTGGTTTTTGGTGTCGTGGTCAATATGTCCATGATTTTTGGACGATATCTCCCTAGCTTTTGATTGGGACATACTTTTAGTTGACTAGGTTAATCAACCGCCGCAAGTTTTCGGTGTCCCGCTTGATATCTTCATAATTCCCAGCGTCCAGGTCGATCAATTTATAGTTTTAGCTATAGAGTGATATTCGTTTACAGTTTTCGAGCTCTAAGTTAAATGCGTCGTAATTTTCAGTATCCCGTTTGGTCTAGACAGTTAAAAATCAGGTGGGTATATCTAGACATCGTAATCGATAGAAAAATTAACCTGGACATTAAATCTGTAGAGATATTGGCCTGGATACCAAAAACCACAGACATATTGACCCGGACTCTAAAAACTAACAACTAACAATACGATCTGATACTTTTTTAGAATTAACACAGTCCAATACACCATACTTGAGATATTATACTTTTCATAATTTGTTTAATACTATTTTGATACTTTCCTATTTGTGCGGGTGCCCATACTGCATTAGCTCAACTACAAGCATCACTCATTCCTTTGTACATTTTTCTGCTTTAATAGGGGAGAATGGGGTACAATCTTTCACGGGACACAGTGAGCCACTTGGTATTTTTCGTAGTTGTGACGTGTATAAATAATGTTTTTTTTTGTTCTGTTGAGCACTGAGCTAAATTGAATTTCATCCGAAGTGAGAAAAAAAAAAAAAAAAAAAAAATGATGAAACGGGTCAAAATGAAATTTTCGGCTGTCAGTAAAAATATTGTATCTCACTTTTTATCCAAGCCAGCGCGAGTTTTCGATCGGAAAAAATAGTTTAATTATCGCTGTGTTGCTCAGTGATCATATTTTGTTCAATTTAGTACGATAAATGAATATTTTTTTCGTGGAAAACTGTGTTGATACCCAATGGAAGACAATGTGTTACTGGATCTAGGGATCTGATGAAAAAATAAAAAAATTCCTATTGATTGATAGACCCGGAACAGATATTTCTCGCTCGTGACGTGTATAAATAATGTTTTTTTTTTGTTCTGTTGAGCACTGAGCTAAATTGAATTTCATCCGAAGTGAAAAAAAAAAAAAAAAATGATGAAACGGGTCAAAATGAAATTTTCGGCTGTCAGTAAAAATATTGTATCTCACTTTTTATCCAAGCCAGCGCGAGTTTTCGATCGGAAAAAATAGTTTAATTATCGCTGTGTTGCTCAGTGATCATATTTTTTTCAATTTAGTACGATAAATGAATATTTTTTTCGTGGAAAACTGTGTCGATACCCAATGGAAGACAATGTGTCACTGGATCTAGGGATCTGATGAAAAAATAAAAAAATTCCTATTGATTGATAGACCCGGAACAGATATTTCTCGCTCGTTGGAAAAACTTAAAACCTAATTGCACTTTTTCCAAGAGGCTCGAAAATTCAATCAAAATGGATAGCTTTGTTGCCTGTGTGGCCTGCGTGCAAGTTACCTTTTCAAAAGCTTCATGAATAATTGGTTTTTAAAGCAAAAACATTATTATCTCACTCTGTCGCATGTTTTGCATTACTTGACACACTGTACCCCTCTTGTCCATAATATTGTAGCCCACTAGGGGGCCGGGGAGGGGTACAATGTGTCAGTCGGCAATTTGAGAAAAAACTAATTAGAAAAAAAAATCCACCATCTTTATACAGTAATATTTTTCAGCTGTATCGAATACCTGAAGACCCATAAAAATCGAATCTTATTTTTTTTCATCACACTAGTACACTAAAATCATAAATTCACTGGAAAAGTGACACATTGTGCCCCACTGTGCCCCTACTGCGATTTCATAAGAAGTTGATAGCATGTCCTTGTCGAGGCTCCATATAAAAAAATAATGAACAGGATTTTACACAGACTTAAAGTTCGGCGATACTCACAGTATAAAGAGCCAAAAAAGAGAGAGAGAGAGAGAGAGAAAGAGGGAGAGCCACAGGCCAAGTGGGTACGTGAAATATTGGCGCATAGGGAAATTACTCCCCGACGTAAAATTTCGTCGTGCACGCAATATGACGACACTGAGAAAGGGGATGGGCTTAGGAGACTTGATTTGGGGTGGAAAAGAGAGTTAGCGTCCTTGAGTGTGGAACCCAAGTGCATCACCAGGGGCAGCAGCAGTGACAAGTGGAAACCGAGGGGCAAGTGAACGCACTTTACCCGCTCACCCGTTTAATGTTTTAGGTCATGATTAGTGCATGACGATTAAGGGGTGGCTGCTTATTAAGACAGCCGAGGTGCACTCGTCCGGCAGACTAATTGCTATTGTCGCACGTGGAGCCGCTATCCCGAGAAGTTACGAGAAGACGAAAAAAGAAAAAAAGAAAAAAAAAAACTGTGCTGTGAACTTAGGGAATTATCACAATCACTCCAACAGCTTGAATGTTATGCATATTTTATTTCAGGAGCAAAAGGGTTTGCTATATTTTATCATTCCTCAAAATCGTTTTATTAAACGAGTAGCTAAGGTTTAAAAATACGCATGGTTAAATATGCGTCAGAAAAACAAATTCGTTGCGATATTTATCTTTGCGCAGGTACTTGCGCTCATTTTTTTTTTTTTTTTTTTTTTTTCGACTCAAGATATATGGCTATGTTAATTTGGTTATAAAATTGGTTATGAGGCCCATAAATTATCAGTAATTAACACGATATTTATGGACATAAATGATGGCAGTATTGGCGACGAGAACACACTTTCGCGGGGCAACGTTAATATCGCAAAAACGATAACTCTTCTTCGTCACAAGTGATTTCCAGTAGCCCCGATCGAGTAGAAAATATTCCCCAATCCACTTCGTCACTGGGATTTCGTGCTACCGCACGTCTAATATAATCTCGGTAATGGAGGAGTTTGCGAAGGGGGTGAAACTCGGGTGCTGAGTTTGAACGTAAAATGGTCGATAAATCGGAAAAGTGATTAAGTAACGGCGATGGAGTACGGGAGAGGTCGAGGGCCCGCGGCTTCGCGGACAACTTTCGCGCTAGATCGTCCGGTCTTTCATATAAATTCTCGGGGTTGAAAGATCAATTGCCAAGTTTTGCGACGGTATCATCTTGAACAATTTCTTGGGTTTCATGAGCTCGTCGCGATGATTAGACGAGTGATTGAGGTCACGTCGATGCAGATGTGCAACCTTTTTATACACTCGTTTAAAACAAGTTAAAAGCCTGTACAATCGAAATATACAGACACCTGATTGATTGTTGATTATCTTTTGTAAACATCAAAGTTAACAGAAAACATTGTTTAAAAATGTGCTTTCCACAAACAGAATGAAGTGCAAATAATTCATAATGAACTCAGAGTTTCGATCAATAACAAAGCAATTTTTCCTATCCCGGTGCTTGTGTTCCCAACTCTTTGGTTTGAGGTTATTATAAAAAGCGGATGGTTATAGAAATGGAATATAGAATTCCTCGATGAAGACACTGAAGATGACGTCGTCGAAGAGATGATGCGCTCTCGAGTCCTAGCGAACATATGCCGCAGAACAATAAACAACTATGCCACCTAGCAACTTATAAGGCCATTTTATATAATTCCGAAATAAAATCCCAATTACTTCGTCCAACTGGCGTGCCGTACGCTTTGAAGGATGTCAAGGCGAAGTCCATTAGAATTTTTCCATGTACTTTATAATGTCCCATGCGTCGTAATTACTTGAAAACATTGTACTCGAAGTGAAAGGACTGTAACGGTGTATAGACTGCGTTTTTTCCCCACTTTCGATTCTTAACTGTACGAAACTTTGAAGAATAGCGCAGTTTGAGGAAAAGAGAAATATCGATGCTAAATAATATTGACAACCTGTCAAATTTTGACATAACGTGCTGAGAATAGTCCGATTTTTTTTTGCGTTTTGCAATTTCTCAATAAATCGTCGCGAAAATCCATATCACGTCCCCCCACAAGAAACCCGCTTGGTAAATTTGGAGGTACTCGTCCAACGGTCTTCATACTCATATTCTATAGGTAAAAGCGACGTCTTCTCTTAGCACTCAAAGTAGGGTTGGCAGTATCGTTATCAGCCACGGATAATCTCCTGCTGAGGGTACGAAAGGATCGTCGGCCCTCATTGATATGACCCATACAGGTCTACAGGGGTATAATTATTGTTATAGTTATGCGCTATTTTTCATTACATATCCAAACTCGAAGGGAAAATATTGTAAATAATGAAGGCAGCGATTTTTATTTACGCGAATGACGAATAAAGACTGAAGTAGTTATAGTTAAGAAAGGTTATTAAGCGAATAGATTTTCTGACGGATCTTTTGTCAACAATTCCGGTAAAAAACCCCAATATTTCTACACACTCTCCGAGCGACGTTCGAAAAGAATGGTCAGTACGTCAGTGAAGAAAGAATCAATCGAGACATTGTCGGAAAAATCCATATCACGTCCACCCACAAAAAAACAGCCTTGGTAAATTTTGAGGTATTCGTCCAACGGTCTTCATACTCATGTCCTATAGGTAAAAGCGACGTCTTCTCTTAGCACCCAAAGTAGGGTTCGCGGTATCATTGCCGAGTATCATATCTCCTGCGGATCTCATTGATCCGACCCAAAGGATCGTCGGACCTCATTGATATGACCCCAACCGTTCTACAAGGGTTTACTTATTGTTTGCCATGGGCTATTTTTCGTTACATGTCCAGACTTGAAGAAAAAATGTTGTGAATAATAAACACAGTGATTTTTATTTACGCGAATGAGGAATAAAGACTGACACAGTTATAATTGGAAAAGGATATTTCGGTAACACATTTTCTGACCGATCTTTTGTCGATAATTTCTGTATACAACCGCAAAATTTCCATACACTTTGGAAACAACATCTGAAAAGACTCGTCCGTACATGGGTGATGGAAGAATAAATCGGGCCGTTTTACAATTGCTTAATAAAATTGTCGTAAAAATCGATATCACGTCCACCCACCAGAAACCTCCCTGATAAATTTTGAGGTACTCGTCCACCGGTCTTCATACTCACATTCTATCGGTAAAAGCGACGTCTCCTCTTATAGTAGGGTTAGCAGTATCATTGCCGCGTATCATTTCCTGCGGAGGGTACGAAAGGATCTTCTGACCTCATTGATATGACCCCAACCGTTCTACAGGGGTTTACTTATTGTTAGCCCTGCGCTATTTCTCGTTATATGTCCAACCTTGAAAAAAAAAATACTGCGGTGATTTTTATTTACGCGATGGACGAATAAAGCCTGACATCGTTACGATTAAAAAAAGGTTATTTAGGGAATACATGTTCCGACGAATCTTTTGTCAATAACCTCTGCAAAAAACCTCGAAATTTCAATACATTCTCCAAGCGACATCCGAAAAGACTCGTCAGTACATCAGTGAAGAAAGAAAGGATCGAGACTATCGGGATGATGTCTGGTTATACGTTTTAGAAGAGACCAGTCGGATGAGTATTCAATCGAAACCGACGCAAGTCCCTTTTTAAGAATCTTCAAGAAACTAATTTTCATGCATCAGCGTCTCGCCGGTCCTCTCCCATTGTTCAGCCGGATTGCATTTGCGATCAGCGGAGAAGCATAAATCGAATTGAATAGGGGTATAGAGAAGGGGGAGAGAAAGAAGTGGAGGAAGTTATACGTGATGGTAATGACGCTGGCCCTTAATCCGGAAATTATTAGGGTGACGTTGTACGTCGTCGGCGTGGCCCTGGTCTTCGGCGAACGGTAGGCATGGTAAACGATAAGTAACCTTGGTATAAGGGTTAGTGCTATACAAGGCCAATAAAATGTATTACCTAACCCGACGAGTCGTCACACCCTAGCTTCTCATGTTCGCGCGCACGTCAGAGAGCCTGCACTCGATTTCACTCTCTCTCTCACTCACTCTATCCATAGTGAGCGAGGTTGTATCTATATATATCGTAAAATAGTGCTATGGGCATAAGGGGTCATCGTAAACGTCCGACTGGTCCAGGGCTTTGGCCATCAGAACAAAGCTCTGTTCTGATAGCTAGTCCGAGCTTTCGGGGTGGCTCACCCAAACCAACCTTCACTACCACTGACACCAACCAGTGGCTCGTGTACTCGATCCACCCTCAAACCTTCAGCTCTCGTGCCCAGTTTTCATCCCCCTATCGGACGCCCGAGAGACGTAAGACCCTTATCGGTCGCGCCCATACCGCTCGTCCTGTCACTGAACCCAGTACAACGCGCGCGGCCCGTGCGCTTAATAATCTTTTTCGGACCCGTCCGACGGCTTAAGATGCATATTATAAATATTTCCAAACGCGTCGTCCTCCTCGAGTCTACGGTCCTTCCTTTCTCTCTTTTTCCTCGGCTGGCTGTGCGGGTCGACCGTGAAACCAGCGGGAGCTGGCAGTATCTCCGAATTATGCGCCCGCTCTCCAACGGATAAGTTTTATAGTACGCATCGCTCTTGTTCCGCGCTCCACGCCACAATACTTGCCGTCCACCTTATTCTCTCGTAGTTCATCGCCACATATAACACGCACCGGAACGTTAATTTTAAAAACGCTCGTACGAAAATTTGAATTATTATCGTGTTCAAAGTTTAAGCATCTTTCGGATGCATGACGCTTATGTAGAGTCTGAAGAAATGGACCGCATGTGAATTAATAGTAATGACATGTCGTGGGCCTCGTTTTTCGAGGAAATTTTTTTTAACACTCTGACCTTGGTGTAATGACATAGTACGTTGCTCTAACATCATTCAACTGGAATTTTTATATTCGCCGTACTGGACAAGTGCCTTAGGATATTTACATTCTCTTGTGACTGCAATTTCGAGATTATGCCTCTAATTTTCAAATTTTTTATTTTCAATAAGAGCATCGTCAATTATTTTTAGCTTGTGATAAACCCCTTTTACTTTTCTATATTAGAAATCTGGAATGTCTATCCCGGAAGATATAATTTCGATTTCAATTATTGATTGAGATTCGTATTACAGGACTAAACTTAAGCTTTGCCTGTATCACAGGTTCTGTTATTGTTTTTTAGCTATACTGCATATGTCGGTAACCCTCTGTCAGATTACAAGAAAAGAGAAGTGGAAATGTGACATTTTCTGGACCATTATCAATTTGATTTCACAAATTCCTCAACAATCTTAGGACGTCACGTTACACTTAGTCAGTATGTGAGTGATTCTTCTTGAACTCATTACTCACTCGAACGTACAGTATCATTGGAGTCCAGACAGAATTACTTCATTGATAATGAGGGTATGAGTCAAGTTCATCGATACACCCTTTAGCTAGTGAGGTCAGATCCGTGGAAGTCTCATCAATGCCTGGAAGTTAAGTTAATATTACTGTGTTTTCCGTATTAAACCATAGTTACGGAAATGTTATTAAAGACAGGATTATGCTGTCCTGCTACGTGACTTTATTGCGTTGAACTTATCTCTTCCCAGCCCGCAGCATAAAACTCGCTACTTACGGTTCTTTCGATAAGTAAGGATGCGGAAAATAATTTATTTTGTCATTATTGCTGAAGCTCCTAACACACTGAGAAAGAAGTAGTTAGTTTTAGTTGTTCTACCTATAGTGATAGAATTTGTAGTTAGTAAATTCAAAATGGTGGCAGTCTCAAACACATACCGATTGAGTTGTATGAACAGTTATTGAATAAACTAGCTTTTTAGTTATTCAAACCAAGAACTGGGCCTCACTTCGGCAAATCCATGGTTGGTCAGCGCCACATTTTTGTTCTGAATGCATGTTGTCCTTGAAACTAAAAACAAAATATATACTCCTTCGATATAATTGATCAGGTCCAATTGTTTTTTTGCTTTCGTTTTATGTATTTATAAAAACACTTAAAAACATTGGAGTGCCCTATTGCTGAGTCTGAAACAAAGTTCGTCCATTGAAAATTCGATCTAACTCTAGATGGTCATTTAATTCAACGTTCGTTCAACTTGGATGTACATTTTTTTCTCTGTCGAGTACGGTCTTCCTGGTCATCGAATTTCTGGCGACGCCACTGCGTCGCGATGCTCGGCACTCAAGAGTCCCACTCTTCTCCCTCCGTCTTTCCCATTTCTTCTCGCTCGCTCCACCACTCTTTCGCTTTCTTTTGCGCCTGTTTCACTTCAACTTTCTCACTCGCTCTTTCACTCTGGTGTTACACGCGTTCGCCCTTGCTATTCGGTGAGTGTTACTCTCCCAGCCTCGGGTAGCGTAGACTTTGTTGTCTTAATTAACTTACGGGACAAAGGATATCCTGACTCGTCCGGGCAGCACACCAGCCTCACATAGGCGTCCTCCATTTTCGTGATCGCATACCGACGGCCCAGACGTCTCGGCAGTCATCGCGTTTATGGACTATTTCCGTAACATTCTCCAGCGCTAAGTGAATCCAGTAACCTTACAGTAACTTAACTTCAATTCGTAAATTGCAATTTTTTAAAATTTAACTATTAAACGCCTTTCAAAATGCGAGTGAAAAGAGGTTAGTATTGTGTCGAAGCTTTGAGGCAACTGAAGGTCACGTCAAATGTTCAGGAGAGTTAACCTCACTTCGGACGAAAGTGAATACGACATGGTTACATTTCAATTGCTCATTTATTATACCATTTGCATTTTGTTGGATGTCTAAAAGACGCCGAAAATAGTTGAAAAACTTGAAATCCATTTGTTGGTGAAGAGAGTGAAAAGTTGTCACGTGTTTGAGCAACACAATCTTCCACGCATCCGTCTCCGTTGTCGTTGATATCGAAAGCGGTCTGTCCATTTTTGTTTTATAGGTTGCCGCACGTTTTTAGACGAAACAAAATTTGGTTAACGTAGAGAATAGGAAGAAGGAATATATACTTAGAACCTTGCTTTTAGCCAGGAACTTCCGGTACCGTGGAAGAAGATTGGCAGGCCTTTTTCTATGCCGGCTGTGTTATTTTGCATTAGGGTAATAGAAGGGCGAAAATTGATCTATCATGGCTGCCGCGTACAGGAAGCTTAGTGAAAGGTGCGAAGTATAAGAAAAGTGATTTTCATAAATTTTAAACAGCATTGTCGGTCCGGGCCAAACTTATTCCTGACTAGCCTCGTTCGTATCTATAGGCTTCGTCAAACAATTTTAGTTTGAGTTAACATGAGCAAGCGACCATGATGTCGAGTTTCTTCAATGTATTGAAGCTCTGACAGAATTCAGTGAACATATCAATCATTATCAAACTTGCCCACATGACTAGCTTGTGAATGATCCACATGCATGTGATATTTCAGTCTGATGAGCCCAACCGTTCTAAAATTATGAGGACTCAATCGATTTTAGTCATTTATGCATGATAACTTTTGGAGCCCATTGTCGATTCCTATCAAATGCAATGTCAATCAAGCTTCGTTAAATTTCGCGCGTGTGTCAGAATTTCTGGTTCGATGGTTTCAAATTGCTATGATTTATAAATAATAATAAGCATTATCTTTAGAGTTTCCTCTAGGAGAAAATGAAAATGATTTTTGATGAATATTACAATTATCTTGCAATAAAATTTTAGTGCTGAACCGTGAGCTAGATAAATATGAATGTTGATATCTTGCTTAAGTTGATCGGTACATAGGTTGAGTCTAAGGGGAGTAGCCTGAAGGTATTTGCCAGCCGAAAGGAACGTGTGGATCTGACACTTCCGGCTAGGAAACTGGTTGGTGTGATGTTAGGGTGGGAAGTAAGGAGAAGAAGTAGGGGGCAGGGTGGGTAGTAGCTATGGCTTTATTCTACAAGCCCATTCTTCGCCCGAATCCACTAGCTCCCGAAAGCACCCTGCTCGCCTTCGTTTTCCGAGCACTCTCCCGCTTCTTCTCGTGTCCCTAACTCTCCGATGTAGACCCCGTTCTCTCGGCGTATTCGGCAACTTTCACATAATTAATTATAAACCATCTCCGTGAAGGGCTGAAAACATAAATTACGCAATTTAAATTACAAGCGAGTTGAAGATGGGAAAGTGCGAGGAAGATAGGTTGAGATAGAGGGAGAGAAACGGTTGGACTTTCTTGGGATAAGCGTGCGGACGAATGGGCCAACGTTCTAAGCGGAGCACCGAGCACGTTCTTCACCCTTATCCACGATCTGTTACTCTTTCCGAAAGAACTACCATTAATTTCTCTTACTTTTACAGTTGAAAACTGCAGAAGCGTTCGATTCAGACCGTGGATATAAATATTTGTCATTTTGAATTTGAGGTTATTATAGTTTTTGGCTAATTTATCGAACCCGTCAAAAATTCGACAATGAATATTCGCGAATCAGGGGCGCAACCATTCTGCTCGTACCAGACAGACATTCGGTTATTGTAATATGCCATTATACATAGCTACAATAATATTCATACAATGTGACTGTGAATGATTAATGTCCTGATGGCTTGGGGCTATCAAATAGATCATCCATGCCGTTGTGACTGCGCGATTGAGGGTGAGTTTCATTACGTACGCAGAAATCTATGATTTATAACGCTTGCCAGCCCAGACACATTTCCAGCATTATGTGCCGGTAAAATTCACTGTATATTTGTTGTTGAAACGCCACCACGTCTTTTGATGTTCGCGACAGGTATCACAGCTTGCTCTAGCACTGTCCATATGGTCTTTCGCACTCAAACCCGATCGTATAGTTCCATTGTGCGTCTGTAAGTCGAGCCTCACTTCCCTGTCGACCGTCACATGACTCTTTCCCTCAAACTTGATATTGTGTCACGAACCACGTGAACAAAGATACTCCGAGCGAGGGGTGAACCTATCCGCGCGTTCAACGTTAGGGCTACGTGATAAAGTGAAATAGTAAAGTTATGATGTAACCGAAGAAAGTTGGTTATCGAGTTGTTGGAACTTTCTGTATTACCGAAGTGCTATCTGTTCCATAGAATACATAAGTTCCTGAAAATTGCGTATGTCAAAGCGAACCGAGGCTCGATTCTTTGAAGTTCCCCGCGCACCGCAAGGTCAGTTGACAGTCGGTTGGACAAACGAAATCCACGAAACATTTAAATGGCATTACCGTTGTCTGTATACTTACCAAGTCCTGTTCAAATTTCGAACCGTCAAGTTGCTTCTCTATTTGCTTAGTAATAAACATTTCTTCAATATTTTTTCCCGTTTTCGTCTGAAAATCGAACAAACGGCAAAGCTGATATTACAAGTCTGTACAATTTCCAACATCATCCCCATTTGAAATTAGTCGAGGCTTCCACTTCACCCTTTCAAGTTTGCCAGAATTCCATTAGAGACCCAGTATGGAACCCGGGGCCTTTGGGCATTTATATCCTATCATATTCGACGAAGCGGCTTGTTTCGTTGCTCGAGCGAGTGAGTTCATTAGTATTTGGGTGGGTGGGCCTGTCAGACCAAAAGGTTAGCACTACGGCGGGTGGCCAATTGCCTGACTTTACCGCCCAGTAATGGGATAGCCGACCACCGGCTTGACTCTAAGAATCAGTACTTGGATAGGTGATCGCCTACTTGACCCTGACCGTCAATACTGAAGATGGTTGACCGATTTGTTGACATTGCCGTTCAATACGTGGATAGACTGGCCTTTGATGAAGGCCTCCGCTTAGGAGTTATATCAAGGTCCTCGTTTGTTGGCTTTATTGTGTAATCTCCGATGAAATGATAACAGGCCCATTAAAACTTTTTTCCTGGGACCCGATCTGGATGGCCCTATTTAAGCCTAGGATGATATTGGGGGAGCTTTTATGGGCCGTAACGTGGGTCGAATATGGAATCCCTATTCAGGAACATTATTTACTTTCTGCATGCAATATCATATTAACGAACCATCGCGAGTAAAAGATATCCGTTCTGTGTAGATTAAGGGTACATTTGTAATGGGGTCCACCAAAAGTTCACCTTCTCGGACGATGACAAACCACAATAAAAACTTGTAGAAACACGGATGAACTAATTGAGATTTCGATCTAGATATAGATTGGAGTCTACAGTTTGTAGATTCCGGTATCACGCATTGCGAGGGGTTAGCGAATGCCCAAAAAGGGAGCCCATGAAATGAATACTCATTAACCGAAGTCTGCAGAGTACAGACCTCAGCATTGATCTTTTTATAATATAGAGGAATGATATATTGTAATATTTGCAAACACCGAAAAGTAATCTCATTGATGAAACTTGTTCATTTAATCTCAACCAAATTAACATATATATTTTCAAAAGCGAAGAAAAAACAATGTATTGGATGTATAGGGAGTGTGCTGGAATTATACCGAGTTTTCCAGTATGTTTTTTTATTCTCATATTGCCGTTATGCAGATGTTTTGTGACCTTACTCACACGCACTGGTACACGCGCGGGTTCGCAAGAAAGAAATTAGGGTAATTGGCAGGTTGAGAGTACGCGGAGCGCTCGAGAACACACACCTCCTGTACCTCCTTGTTGGCCTCAACTCGGTAATACCTGGATGGCGTCGCAATGTGTTAGAACTGCGCACACGCATCGCAATTATACCGCCCTCGTCGCACCGAATTCGTCGCGGAACGGCAAGAGCAACACCGCGGCAGTAACTAAGAGCCGGCCTGATTTTTTTGGCTCTCTGCATTTCAATATTACCCAGAACTATTGTTTAATATTATCATTACTATACTTAAAAAATTATTATACGTTTCATGATCTTCAACATAATCGTTCATGTTTTTGTAAAAATGCATGATAGTCTCTTCTATTGCGAAGCGGATGCAGCATAACTATATTCCGATTTTGGCATGCCGTTGTTTAAAAAAAAAGAAAAACGTTAAAATAGCAATATACAACAGATTTTTTTTTGTATTCGCAAAGGAAAATCACCTACAAGAATTCAAAGAAATCGAATGCTTGTAATATGCCAATTCTTTTATGGATAGAAAATAAAAAGTCTTAACGACTTCGTGCGGAAGCTGACAAATATTACTTTGGCTCGAAGAGGTTGGCACAAATTCCCATTTGCCAAGGCAATTAAGTGCATTTTTTGAGAGAACTACTCCATGTAATTAAGCGTCAAATAATAATGTTGTGACTAAACCTTGAATGGCTTGAATGGCTTGAATGACGAATGCAGTTGAGTGACTGGTAGTGGATGCCGACTTAATCCAATGTGGAGTTAGGGTAAGAATTTTGCTTCATACGTGTGTCACGTGTATGATTGAGTCAACCACGCATGTCATTCCAATCAGGAAAATGATTTCTATGAAGCACACCGTTAAAAAGTCGGTTAATTTAACTCATAATTTACGTGAGATTACCAAAATCGATATTCTTGAAAACGCTTCAGCATGTCGCGCTGCTGCTGCGTCAAATGATGCAAAAGTGCGTATACTCTGAAAGGAAACAATGTTACAGCTACAATAAAAGTGCTGAGGTTGTCTAAACCATATCAAACATTTAAATCGAAGAAAGCCCAACAAGCATTTAGTGAGTTTGACCGGACCTCGTTCCATTCGTCGCATATAGCCTCAAGGAGAGGTGAGTCATCCTCTATTTCGTTGTGCCCAACAATTTTTTTCTCTCACTGTTGCGAACCTACACAGAAATTTCAAGTCTCGCCGTATAACGAAAGCAGCTTTAAATCGGAGCGATGAACGGTTTAAAGTTGTCCGGTAAGTCATAGCAACTTTTCAATATGTTCCTGGAATGACAGACCAATGACCTACGATCTGGTTGTCGTTGCTCATGTCAACAACAAACTTGTCCGGGAGTTGAAGTACTTATTACGACCGTGTGCCCTCGCATCAAACTTGGCAGTTCCACCGGTTTTGCAGTATGTATGTATACTGAACTAACCTGGTGGTATACGTATGGGTGAAGGTTCTCTTGGCCACCAAGACCTTGCCTCATATAATTGTCAACACTTGATAGATCGTTTCGGGGCCCTCGTGCCAGATGACATACAAAGGGCGAGTCTCAACTTTCCTCCCGAGTGCGAGTAACGTATACGGCTCGAAAAACTTTGTGCTCACACCCGCGATCCAATGTGATGTGCCACCCTCGTCCCACTTTTCTTTAACACGAGTTCTCACCTCGTACCCTGGCTACACAGCCGACTCCTCTGTCCACCCCACGGTCTCAGCGCCTGGGGACTTCTCGTTCTAAACATTAAGTGGTGTTTTTCATTTTTACGATCGTGGACCCGCCCGAAAGGTCGGCTCGTATCTTCCTAAACTTGAGTCATCGTTGGTGGGACAAAGTATGCTACTACTTTTTGAAACGACCGAAAGCGGCACGTAAAAAGAGGCTAATTTGAATGGAATCTTCTTTACGTAACACCCGGCTTTTTTATTTTATTTCTTCGACAATATTCGTCATTACAATCTGTTAACTTAATCGGTAAAATTGACTATACCGATCTGCAATCCAGAAGATTCATGTGACGGGGGAACTAACATGCAAGATGAAATTGGTCATACAAAAACTCTGAACAAGTCTCTTAATAATCATTACCGATTTCTGTTAAGCTCATACTATTTCCAGAATTTTCGGTGTTGCAACATTCTCACGTAAGAAATGAAAGACCCTTAGATGTAATGTGTGGACTGTGCGTGATCGAGGATCGCAGACACTGTCCTCGTGAGTTCGCTTCCAGATCATCTGAACGAGTACATCTGGGCATTCGGTTATCGATAAATTCTTGTATCGAGTTTGGCCTCTGTAGCTCTTATACCTCCGATGTTCTTTAGCTGCAATAGTTAGATAGTATGGTTACCTGGTGGTTGGGACGGGCTAGCGCAGTTGTCTTCATGTCGTCGCATATGTTGTGAACGGAAAGTCAGCGAGAAAGATAGATCGAGAATCGAAGGAGGACGGAAAGAGGAAGAGAGGTGCAGCATATAGGTGGCTTGTCGCGCAGAAGTCTCAACGTTGGAGCGGTGCTTAGATCTTTCCACGAGCCGGGCGCGCTCGCGCTGCGATGTCTCGAAGAGTGTCTTTTGGTACAGCGGCGATCGTGAATAGAGGCCGCATGCGCCACATGAGCTACTCGGCGGAGGATAGAAAGAGTTGGCTATCATGAAGAGAAAGCCGAAAAAGAAGAACAGAAAGCGTATCGAAGCAGCCGGCGAGCCTGCGGTGAGTAGAACCGGTTTTCAGAGTAAGTATAAGCTCGTCTTCTCTCCTTCTTTCCCTTTGCCCGTGCGCCTTCACCGCGCCGATCCGACTTTATTCTCCTCCTCTCCGCCTCATCCACTAGGCGTGCTCTTATGCTTCGTTGCTGTCGCTGCTGCTGCTGTTGCTGCTGCCTTTCCTCCTGTTGCTCATTGCCCGTTCCTTCGGTAGAAGTCGAACCGCTAGGGAAAGTCGACGACATTTCAGTTGCCATCCAAGATTCTCGAGACCGAACCTTCCGTAGTTATACCACAGGCAACCACCAAAGTCCGAGAACTGAGGGGGAGCCGCTGTTACCATCTTACTGTAGCACTGTTCACGTTCTCGATCCCTGTCCGGCTATCTGTTAACCAATGTTCACGTTATGTCTTTAACCGGCACTTAGTTTTCGTCCTTCTTTGATTGTCCTCTGTGTCCTTATCCGATGTCTTTTTTCCCAAACTACAATTCTTTCGCCTCACTCGCAATGCGTTTCTGAATAGATGAAGTTTCAAGACTAACAATATACAGCGCAAACTTTGCTTTCGGTACGTGACGTACGACCGGGACAGAGTTTGAGATTCTGCCTCTTCCAGGAGTATAAGTACACGAAAATAAAGACCAGAGACTATTGACATGATGTCATCGGATCGCGTCTTCTGACACGATAAGCCTCAAACTATTCACGAGGAACGTGGTTGAGGAGCTTGCGGAAGAAGCCAAGAACGGCAAAGTAATGGGACAGCCAATTACTCCGTGAAATGTGTGAGCCGACAAGTATGGTAACGGATAACGAAACGTGTATCGAGAATTCACGCGCAGAAAGAAATACCGGTGTTTTAATGAAACAGTTGTACTTGAAATCAATACCATAATTGAATCATCATTGCTCAATTTGAGACAATCTCAAATGCATTACTTTCATTGAAATGCTGATATTTTTTGCCATGTAACAATGATGAAATTATGCCAGTGCAGGTCTTGACAACGTACTTGATCCTGATTGGTTTGGTTGTCATAACTTTCCAAAACCTGAAATAATGATCCACTTGGAATTAACAGGCTTAGTCATGAGTTAGTACCGATCGCAGAATTGCCGGTACTGGCTATCAATTTGATGTTAGTATGCAGTCAAATATAGACAGTTACCGGGCCAATGATGTCTTGTTCACAGTTCTCCTACCTTTGGTGCCAATTTCGAACCGATACTGACTCAATATGCCTGAAGACAAAGTCAATTTCCAGAAAAGTGTCAAAAGAGGTTCCCCAATAATTATAATACCTGTATTCACCCAGCGCATAGCCAGTACCGAGAATTTCGTCAACCGATGAACATGAGAATGTTGCGGTTAGGACGAAATACGAAGTTTGGCCTAATGTGGTCACAGTTCTTGAGCCAACGTAAATCACCAGTAATTTCCCATACGTCACGCCATTACTCATCCAGTACTATGACGTTTGACGAGGCGTCGTAAATGTTTTATTGCCAATATCAAACACCAATTGACTCCATATGGCTCCGATATCGATCCGACCCCCGAAGTACTATTAAAAGTATTTGTACACCGATAATAAGATAAGCGCTTAGCTAAAGATATATATGCCGTCTGTATGCCCAGTATTTCGACCTCTCCCGGATATCAGTAAAAAAAAGGATTAAACTCGACTCTTGTTTTCAAATCAGCAGTAATACTGTTTATCAGTACTGAGACCATACTGACAGGATCAATCGGCCTCATGTGGCCATCCCAATTTTGATACAATGATTAAAGTCCGGGTAAACGCTGCCTACAGCTAAACTGGTGCTGGTTCAGTACTGGCATTGTCCAAAATAGGGCTGTTAACGCGACTACAGCAGAGTATCGGTATCCCTACGTCAACAACATTCTGGCTTTGGCATTTTTTGATAACTACAAAAAAATCTTTTTTTTTTTTTCGATAATAAACAAATCCCTGAATAATTCTCTCGTATCTGCAAACAGTCGAAAAGTGTTTTAGAAAAAAATGCGTTTCCAGTGGAATCCGTGCACTCAACGTTTTCGCCGAAGCGCAATGGCCGGTCCGAACGGACCGGGAATACGTGGTAGGACCACGAGCATCTCTTCGCACTACTCGGACATAAATTGTCGAATCCTTAACCGGTTTCGGAGGGTGAAAAATACCTAAATCACTGTGCAATCCCCTCCGCCCACTACCGGGTGAGAGCGTTCCATTCCCGGTAGCTGTTCTACCTTGTTCGCCTTTACTTCGTCCGTTCCATTCCCTCTCTTTTCACTTCAACTTTAACACTCGCCGATTTTGTCTTTAGTTATTTCGTCGATACAGTCTCACGACTTAATTCACAGCATTGTCCGACATCGGCTTTATGAACATCTGTGCTTTTGCTCATTTTATTGTTGTGATTATTTCATTTGTTAATTAATTGCACATAGAAAATTAATGGATACTATGAAATCTCGTGAAATACATCGCAAACAATTATCGTCGAGTACGCGGAAATGAATTATACCGATTCATACAGTCGACAGAATTAAAGGGAACGATAACAGCCTTTAAAAAAGTGTTTTTGATCATTTTTACTTGGATTTAATAAAAGGTTTTAGAATAATAATATCCGAGAAAGTTGTTGGGTTCATATTCAAGTATTGTAGAAAAATTTATCATCGACAATTATTCAAAAATGGCGACACCGAAGCCATTCTCGCAAGGAATATTGAATTTAAAGTGCTCTGCAGCACCCAGCTTAGCTCGTGCAAATTTAAATTTGGAAAAAGCGGCAAAATCACTCAATCTACATGTTTAAAGCTAGTGAAATACGTAGGGGATTTTTAAATATGTATTTCTGAGCGATTGGCGAGTATTTGAATTGAACGACGTTCACGTTTCGACAAACGGGACAATTATTTGTCAATAAATAATGTTTAAGTGAACTCATCGAAAATTCCATACGCATGTTACATCAAAATGTTATTTTAAAGATCTCAAATTTTGACCATTAATCTGCTATAATAAAATATTCTTCTCCATTCTCTTCTCTCGAAGATTTTATGCAAGAGCGTGTTTATTTTGGGGCGTTTTATTATATCATCTTTAAAATTACACACAACAATATTGTTCACTATATTCAAGACTATTTTTGCACGTGAATAAAATGTTGAAACAAAATTTGAAACTTCGTTTGGAAATTCTTCTAACAAAGCATAAACACTTTCTACTCATATCTTTAGTATATTAGAGAAATAAAAAGTCAAAAGGTAAAAAGAGCTGGAAATTTCCGAGGAAAAAATGCTTTACAGGCATCCAAGTCGTTGCCCGTATTTTAATAAGTTTAAATGATTTTTTTAAGTCAATATAAAAGCATCTCTTTTCAGGGAGAATCCCAATGGTGTGAGCCCTTAAAGAACTTGATTCGCAAAAAAATTCAACGTTGCGGGTTAACGAGATTTACTAATAAATTCAACTGTCAAAATTCCAAATGTATTGCTGCATAAATCAAGAGAATACGACAAGAGGAGGTTGTTGGAGGGCTCTTATTGGCAAATAGAATCGATAAAGATCTATCATTGTAATGGTTCTTGTTCTATAGCACATATATCGAAATGTGTTAGCTAGGGATTGGCGTACGACGCGTGATCGTGCACCAAAGTTTCGCCCATCGCGTGAGGTTCCCTCGTTTCCGGTGCACGCCGTGTTGGCTGGCCTCCGGTTAAACAACTACGTGAACAGTGGAAAGAAAATTCAGTTGAGAAAAATAGAATTCTGCTGCGCAGCAGTGGGAGCACCTTTCTTTTACAGTACGGCATAGTTATGTACAAGATATTTAATATTTTTCCTTAAGTCATTTAGCTTTGCAGCGAGGAACGTAGTGGTGTGCGGACTTGATGGTTTTAGGGGTGGCTTTAGCGCTTGGGGTCTCGCATGCTTTTTGTACATAAGTATATAATATAATACTATAGCGAAAGCTACCTACCTACCCTTATGTACCTTGCCCTCCCCGCGACTATTCTACACGAGTATATATCGAGCTCATCTCTTCGACTTCCATAACATTTGCATTGCACACGCATTTATTGACGCGCGGAATTGCCTTGCATGCTTCAGTGGGCGGTTCATCGAAACACGCTCCCCGAGTGCAAGGCTTAATATAAAAAAGGAAGCGGGGAAAAAAAATGGAGATGCACGCAGGGAATGCTTTGTGCACGTGTCAGAAATGGGGTGAGTTTGCAGTCGGATAAAGATCCGAACATTATTTATTTTAACTTCATTTCGCAACGGGAATCTATTTTTCGTATAATGTTCGTAAAACATTTATACTTTAGATGTACAAAAAAACAAACTAAAAGCCCATTTTGTGCTCAGTTGTTCGACAGAATTTATTTCAAGCGATAAAAAGAATAGATTGATGTCAAATTGCTTTTCGATAGTCTCGATTTTACTGGTTCTGCAGATTTTTTTTTCACCACTCGAATATTGATTCTGCCTATCTGATTCATTACCAGATCGAAATATCATAGTTAAAGTTGCTCATTCATAGGAACTGCACAAACCTGTTTGGTAACTAAAAATTTTGGGTTCCGGGAATTCAGGCAGCTTCGTAAACATAAACTCTTTGTGTCTTAACAATACTCTCACAAGTTAATTCGGCTTCGTAACTATTGAAACGCCGATATTTAATTCTTTAGTTCTGGAACAAACGCGCATTTCATTTGTATACCAAAAGAAGATAATTTTTTTTTCTTTTCTAATTTCCACCTCCAATGAGATCAAAACGGTAACGTAAAAATACGCAATATCAGGGGCACATAAGTTCGAAGTCAGTGACCGTGTGAAACATTGTCAAAATTGTGAAACGCAGACGTAAAACAATTTTTGTTTCTGATCAAAAAAAGTATTTTGTCTCTTTCTGTCTCCATATTCATGTCGAACAAATGGCCAGCGCGACTATCGAAAGTGAATGGTTCGAGATACCAGTTTACACAAGGAAAACGTTAGGGGTGGTGTGTACGGTGGGCGCATTGGAGCAACCGTTCCGGGGTTGCAGAGAAGCACACAGGCCGGTGGGGTGAGATAGGAGAGAAGAGCCAGAGTGAGAGTCGAGCGAACCGAGTACACCAATAAACGATAATCCCGCACAGTAGTTAGGTTGTAGGCTGCAAGGGTGAAGGCGGTGGCGGGACGCCGTCGCTTACTCGACTCCCTTCATCCTTTCCAAGTCCCCTGGCCCCTTTGCCGCATAAAGCTAGGTCTCTCGCCTCGTGGCATTTAAAACCAGCGAGCACACTGGAGCCCGGAGCCGAGTATAGTGTGTAGTACGCTTACACAGTAGACAGCTATATATGCTGCTGCTGCTTCGCTCCACTGCTTCGTTCTGTGGCCCCGGTGGCCCCAGCGTCGCCCCCCACTGCCCCACCTATCCACCCCCAACCCCAACCCCACCCCACCACAGCTAAACTACCGGGACACCCTTCGAATATTCAATCAGGCGCGTTACGACGTTAACGTCTAATCCTGGTTGTCTGTGGGAAGCGTCTGGTATAATAATGCGGCGGGGCATCGTCGACTGATGTACATATATACATGGACGAGGAGGGGGTGGTATCGTGTACACGAATGGAGTCGTAACATCGGGCAAATTTCACCAGCTTCCCTCAAATAGGAATGCTTCCCTCTCACGAGCTTCCACTGAAATGCTTGACAACGTTATACGATCACTAATTATTACGCCTGATACAGTGAAACCTTCAAGAGCTTTCCGGAATGCGAGTGTTAAGAGCCATCTAGCTGCTCTGTTTTGGACTACCGTGGCTTATACGGAATATCCTAATAATAGCACTTGTATTTCATCCCTCGAATTGAGTGATCATGACGAGTATTAAGACGAAAGAAGCACAGATGAATGTTTGCGTGGTAAATTTGCTTTCTGTACTCGTTTGAACGTCTCTGAACTTATATGTACCGGTTTTGCTGATGAAAGGGCAGAGAATTTCCTAAAACAATTGTGTTTGATGACTTGAATTGAGAAATCATGACGAGTATTAAGACGAAAGAAGCACAGATGAATGTTTGCGTCGTAAATTTGCTTTCTGTACTCGTTTGAACGTCTCTGAACTTATATGTACCGGTTTTGCTGATGCAAGGGCAGAGAATTTCGTAAAACAATTGTGTTTGATGACTGGAATTGAGAAATCATGACGAGTATTAAGACGAAAGGAGCACAGATGAATGTTTGCGTGGTAAATTTGCTTTCTGTACTCGCTTGAACGTCTCTGAACTTATATGTAGCGGTTTTGCTGATGAAAAGGCAGGGAATTTCCTAAGATAGTTGTATTTGATGATTTGAATTGAGAGATCATGACGACTATTAAGACGAAAGAAGTACGGATGAATGTTTGCGTGGTAAATTTGCTTTCTGTACTGGTTTGAACGTCTCAGAACTTATATGCACTAATTTTGTCGATGATGAAATGAATTTCCTAAAACAATTGTATTTCATGACTTGAATTGAGAGATCACGACGAGTGTTGAAATTAAAGAAGCACAGATGGTTTGCGTGATAAATTTACTTTCTGTACTCGTTTGAACGACTCTGAACTTATATATACCGGTTTTTGCGATGATAGGAAAGAGAATTTCCTTATCACGTCCGATATACATACACGATAAAAAGCGTTAGTACTAGAAAGTACGTATGACTTGATACTTAAACAAGAATAACTCAATTGGTAACTTTATAAGCTTACACGGTACAGAAATGAAAACGAAATACATGCACCCCCGATAACCAATACTAAAGGTACTCCGGACATGAAAAATAACGCAATCGCGATTATCAGTAATCCATTAAATTGAAAAAAAAAAAAAAAAACAAACAGAGATTCCTGCCCCACAAATATTCCAACTAAATGTAAAACCTGTGACACGTCGACCATTACTATCGATTTTCATTTTTTTTATTTTTTATTTTTTATTAAATCGTTGAATATCAACATATTTTGAACAAGTAAAACATCACTCTGACAAGTAGAAACGGACTAAAGGCCGGCGCTCATGCACACGAACACATTCACACACAAACGTGAACATCCACAAAAATATAAAACATGAGGGAATAAAAATATTACTGCCGCTGAAACAAGAGGACAAAATGAAAAACTGGCAGACAAGTGATTTCAGTGCATAAAGACTGTAGCTGTCCGTTGAAAGTGACCATAACGGTAAATAATAAATGAAGGAATATTCTGTTTCCGCGGGACCATAGGCACTTGCGTGGATTGAATAGAAAATAAAATAGCCGCGTCAATTCCGACGTTCACTTAAAATTATTAATAAATGTAGCGGACTCTGGTGTATTGACCCATCAACCCTTATAAATAGGTTGCCGTCGAGCGTTGTTTTTGTCCCCGTTCTCTCGACTCGTTAACTCGCATGTGGGCTGGAAGTTGATGCTGTACGACGGCCTTAGAAGTTTCAATGGGGGACGGAGATTCGCAGGCGATTACCCGTACGCGCAACACCAACCGCTCCCGTTACCAGACAATTAAATCCTTCGATAAGCTGTTGGAATATCGAGTAGCCGAGGGTAGAGGCAGAGGTACGCCGGCTTGCCCCTGGGCTTTGGGTCGCAACACTTCGCTGCTCGGTCCTGTCCCTCGCGCCACTTGCCAGTCGTCCAGTTTTCCACAAAAGCATTTCGTGGCGAGCGCGCAAATAAATGGCTCGTTTCTCGCGAGCCCAAACGTGTATACAGCGTTTATACGCTCGGTCGAGTCGCGAGGCTATAATTTCTGAATATCGATAGGACGCGACACCGTTCCACCGAGCGACTAGCTACGAAGCGGCCAGCTTCATCGGCTTTCCGTGGACAATCCCAACGACCGTTCAGTTCCGCGTACATATATACCCACTATAGTTTGGTGTACCACGGCTTTGGTGTGTATATATATACGATTCGCGGCTAGCCGCATATTGTTAAAAAGTTTTCCATCCCCAAAGCCTCGACAGACATGCCCGGACCGCTTCCCCGGAACACCAATTCATGAGTTCCTGTGTTCCATCGCCGACCGCGTACATGATAACAAATGAATTTCTCCTTCTATCTCCAGACTGCGTCGTTTGTATACCCGGACACCTTTTTTATTGCTCTGACAGTTCGGAAACAGACTGCTTATCTCGGCGATTTCCGGCAAGTCATCGTATTTTTTACTAGCCATTGTGCCTTTCTGTTCGCGTTACGATTGGGACATGAAGCTACTGGAAGCTGTACGTCACTATCCAACTCAACGTGCCTGCCGTCAATGGAAACTATTTTGATGAGCTCATTTGGCTTCAATCAACGCATTCTCGAGCTACGTTCGCCATCATAAAGTTTTGTATATCAAAATACTTGACCAAACTATGTTAGATATTAGAATTTGACAATTCGGCAATATGACGTGTTCGATAAATCGACGAGACCGCCGAATGATTATGTCAAACAGAAATCACAAATCAACGGCACTGCGTCAGTTTCTACGGAAACCATCAATACACACGTTCATTTGTCACGCCCAACTCGACACGCATTTTTACTCTACGCACTTAATCCTACTTTTTCTATTTAGTGGCTATAGATCGTCACAGCAGCGTGATTGGTCCATTCAGCCATTATCAACAAGTATAAGAGTGACCAAGGCAGGAGTTTGAGAAAAATGCTTAGGTTACATGCTTTAAGGAACGCGGTTAATCCGCACGATGGTATTGTAAATCTTAAGAATAGCACAAGTAGAAATTGTACACAAGTGACGTAGTTATGTCGAAATCTTACCAATAATGACCTCAACAAACATCAACAGTCCATAGCAGCAATAATCACGTCGAAAGATGACACGGTGACACTTGTGCATTACAAAACTTCGCACCGAACTAATTTGCCACGAAAAAATCGTAGTTCGACACCGCAAAGTTTACTACGACACATGTTCGCCATGGTAAACACGATCCATCTCTGCACCGTTTGAGTTCGACACAGATCCATCTCGACACGAGCGACATTGGTGCCCTGGGAAGTCACCGACCGACAGAACCGAATCACCTAAAATCGGTAATTGAAAAAAGAGCTGCAACAACTTTTTAAAATTCGTTTTTACCTCACACGATATTCGTACACTGTATGTCGGTGGAAAATTGCAAAAGGGCCATTTATTCGTTATATGCAATATCTCAAAAAAATTTCAAAACGATTTTGAGATTCTGACTCACTTCAGATTGTGACTATCTTTAGCAACTTTATACCGACTGTATGGTGAATTGAAAATCTTACGAATTGGCTATTTTACCGCATTTTGATTGAATTCCACTCAAATTGGTAACAAAAAAGGTTGAGTATCAAATCGATTTCAAAATCGGCTTGAATTTTCCGAAGATTTTGTGTCTTAACTGTGTCGTGATCATGTTTTTTTTTAGTAAATCAGTTGCAGAGGATGAGAATGTGACAACTGCATGTTCGTGAGAAAAAAAAAAAGAAAAAAAAAACAGTATCATGTCGACTAATATTGTAGCGGAAAAGTTGCGGACATTATCGTTCACAAAATCTCCTGTTTTCACTAATAACTTTCATTAAACATAGCAGTTCCACGAGAATTAAGATAAGGGGCTGCACTGTTCGCATTTGCCAAAGCTCTTCGAAAGGCCCAAACGAGGCGCTGCTCATTCCGCTCTGCAATGGACTTAAATCACTTTCCGAAAGACTGCAGGCAGAGAGGACGGGGAATTCGTAAGATTAGGCAACGTTTCGGTGGCAACTTTACGCAGCTTCCAGTGCGCGCAGCATATATAGCGGTGTATAGGAAACATACATGGTATAGCAGACGATTTTGTATGTATACGTATTCATGAGAGTCATTAACTGTGGACTTTAGTAGCGTCTATGCTCCTACTGTGTGGTATAAAGCAGCAACAGCAGCAGCTTAACTTATTTGCGTACGATCGTCGTTACTACGAGAGCCACGTAGGAACAACAAGCAGCGAAGGATCGCAGCTACTCACGAGAGGCATTAGTTAGTTTTTAAAATAAACTCGACTCAAAGTCACATTTACGATCGATTCTAATTCAACGCTTAAGGGCTTTTTTCAATACTGCTTTTACGACCCCATTTGACAAAGTGTGCAAAAAGTCATTACACCGAGAGGAAAGATTTCTCTGAAACCAAAGAAATGGTTTATTGATTTTTGTTTTATTTTTCATTGACTCTTAACAATAATTTCTTTGATTTCAATGAAAGGTTGAATTGCAATGAAAACTTTTTATTGCGGGTAAAGAAACATTTACTCAATGAGCATATAATTAAAAAATAATGAGATCTTCACAGCCGCGTCATTACAGGTGGAAAAACGACAAAAATACACCGTCAGATATCGGTATTTGTTTCAAAAAGTCATGTAAAATGATTGCTATAACCTTTCTACACTAGTATGGCACGGAATAACATTTTTTCTTAGTGACCGCCGCGGTGCTTCTATTCCTTGAGCGAAAGCTTACGTTTTGCTTAAGGGTCTCGAAGAAATTTTTTTTTTAATTCAATGAAAAAGGGTTCATTGAATTATAAAAATATCTCCTCGACTCAATATCACTATTTTTCATTGACTTTGATAAAGTCTTATATATGTGGTAAAAACTATCGCAGGTTTCCGGTACATAGAAACTGAAGCGAGAATCTATCAAATATTTCTACAGAATAGTTCTAATTTCATCACATGATATGATGATTTCCATCTTCGTAAGTATTACCGCGACCAATTTTGCTGGAAAAT
This sequence comes from Clistopyga incitator, assembly GCA_947507545.1. Taxonomy (NCBI): domain Eukaryota; kingdom Metazoa; phylum Arthropoda; class Insecta; order Hymenoptera; family Ichneumonidae; genus Clistopyga; species Clistopyga incitator. Next base: position 4,642,696 of record OX382172.1, on the reverse strand, counting down.
CAATACTTTTTATAGAATGTCAGGATGATTTAATGTTGACAACTGAGCAAATCGTATTTCTACGCCGACTAATTTCGTCTTCGATTGCAGTGCCTTTTGAGAATAACGGATTTATCAATGTGAGAACTGACATTAATCTTATATTAAATTTAATCAAAGTTTAACGATCGATGAAATGAAAGTTTTAATCAAAGTTCTTATAAAATCCTCTTGAACGAGCCAGTGCAATTATGGAGTCGACGAAGAATCATAATACAACGATAAATAGTAAAAGATCAGACAGAAATGAGTATGTGGAAGCATGGGTATGTGTAAGCAACATTAATTTTTTTTAATTTTGACGTCGAGTCGCTGCCACGACTCTTGATGAACAAAATAAATAAAAATGAAATGGGTGAATGTTTGGAAAAAAAGAAATGGTTAGTCTGTTAAATACAAAGTAAAGTTAAGTAATGTTAGAAAATAAATTGGCACATCAAATTTGAGAATTTACATACCAGCTTATATGAAATGCGCTGATATAAATTCCAATATTTATCGACGAAATTTAAATGTACTGTAATAATTTATCATTCGAACTTCAATGTCCTGTATAAGAGTTATAATATATATCCATACATCGTTAACATGTATGGTATTTTATCAGATTGAATATTATTTTCAAAGATTTTTATCAGCTTCGCCCATTAAATTTCAATTGAGTTACATTAAAATTGCAATAAAAGTCATAAATTGGAGTTTTGTTACAATACACATCATTTTATACGTAAGTAATGAGATATTAATGTCAGAATGCCAAAATAAATTAAAACAATTATTTATTGATATTACATTGCAAGGTCTTCAAAATCATATAGATATACAAAAGTAGTAGTAATTTCATACAATAACTTTTAACTAAAGTATGTTAAAAATAGAAAACCGTTTATTGATTTCGTTTTTCCTGACGATTCACACAATTTTTTAACCCGAATCTCCTAAGTTTTCAAGTTGTCTACTGAAATTTGAATGTGCAGATATCAAATGAAAGCATCTCTTATTTTTCTAGTGCAGTGTAAATTCTATCAATATACCCGGTTCGCATATTACATATAACTTTGTAAAGTGAGCGTGTTAAGATTTTCACAAAATTTTCAACACCACATTAAATACCGTCGATATCAAGTGGAGGTTTCACGTTATCGAGGGCCTATTAAAAATGTGAGGGCAGTGTAATATATAAAAGCATATCACTAAAATTTCTAATTCAAAGACGCGATTGAAATTTCAGTGAACCATCATACTTGGATTAATAAAATGCACGCAATCTGGTCGTCTAATCGTTGAGTAAAAATATGTTGAAGACGTCAAGGTGTGAGACAACTTACGGCAATGATGATTGAGAATGGCGAATTACGGTGTACCTTACTATCCGATGCATTATACTACCTATCTATTATTCAAGATCGATATACATAATGCGGATCGATAGAGGTCCGGAGCTCGTACATTGCACTCGGGGTAGGCGATGGCAACCGTTATTATTCATGAGGAAGAGGGAGCTGAAGCCGCAGCCGCAGCAGCATCAGCATCAGCGGCAACACCAGCGGCAGCAGCAAGAAAGGAGACACCACGAATGTCCTTCTAGTAGTCTGCCAGACTCTCCGCATTCATCTCGAGATTAATGTGTTAATAATTATTATGACGTGTAAGCGTCGAGAGTTGCGTGTCGGTTGTGCCGTTGTGTGTCGGATGCTGCGTCAACTCACGCGGACGAGATACTATACCTGGCTAATATATCGGGCCCCCGCAGCAGCGAGTAGGCACAAGAGAGGAGTGCGAAGCCCTGAGTTCGCGAAGAGCCTCTTTTTGATGCAACATGGTGGGGGGACTCTTCGCAAGATGGCCACCTCGCATTCCTTGCAACCGAGTGCATCGGTCCCCGTTCCTTCTCGACCCGTCTCGTGGCCTCTCTCTCTCTCTTTCTCTCTCCCTCACTCTCGCCTCGCGTTCTGTCCCGCTTCTCGTTTCTCTTCATTCCTATTTCACCAACACGACGAGACTCTTCGTGCGCTCTTGCGTTCACCAGCGATCCAGGACTCGCAGAACTCGCACGGAGAGGAGAGGATGCGAACGCGTTACGAAGGGCTAGGACTCTTTTGCGCGCAGCCAGATCGTTGCTCGCCTGCAGGATCGTTCGATCTCTCCGGTGTCCCTCGAGTGGCCTTCTTCTTCTTCTTCTTCTTCTTCTTGCTCGTCTTCCTCTTTTCCTCTTCTTGCTCTTCTTGCTCTTCTTTCTCATTCCCTCCTATTCCTCTTCTGCTTGTTGTTCATCTTCTTTTCATCCTCTCCTTTCTCTTTTCCTCTTATTCCTCTTCTTGCTCGTCTTCTTCTTCTTTTCTTCCGCTCCTTTCTCCTTTGCCTCCTCTTCTTCTTTGCGTCCGCCACTTCTTTTCTTCTCCTTTCTCCTTTGTTCCACTTCTTCCACTTCTTTCTTTTCTTCCACTTCTTGATCTTCTTCTTTCTCTTCTTATCTTATTTCCCTACCGCTATATGCCGGTACCATCGACGAGCAAATAAGGATATCGCGACATGTATACCGGCTATATCGACTATAAGCTGTGTACCACACCAGGTGTATATATATAAAATAACGGATAATCGTCAGACATGCATATATCTGCTGACGGTCAAGCTTAGGCTTTAGTACTCTCCGCGCTGTTCCCATTTACGATAGGACGTTTGCACGCTTCTCGGGCAATGGGCCTTTCGCATTTGCATGTGATTCCCATGAACTGTCCAGCTACATTGCCGCCTCCTGCTTTATGTTAACCTTACACTGTTGTAACTGTATATCTTCATGCATTTAAGTCTTGTGGAGGTCTCGATAGACTTCTAGATATTGAACGATCTGATCCGAGATTTTCAGAACCCCGTAATCGACTTCTGTCACAATGGGCCGATGGTCCGCTGGTCCGACCTTAACGTGGATGTTTTTGTGTTGAAGATACCAGCTTTGGTATGGAACAATTTAATTCTGAAATGTGCCCTAGTTTGAGAAGAAAGAAATGTGGAGATGTGTTAACTGGTGATTGATCATATCGTCTTGGTTTCTGAATTCGGGATTGTTGCGTGCCGTATTTCCAAATATAAAACCACAAATGTGGCAAGACCTTGTTAAAACGAGCAATATTTGTTCAAATCTGGCCTTGATTTTTCTAATTCAAATTCGAACTAGAGGATCATTCTGGATCTTTATGAAACAAGGTTGTATGTTCACGTCCTCAGGAAAACTCGCACGATTTGGAAATAACACAATTTTCAGGTGGTTTCGAGATAACATCCCGTGTCGCATTGAAAAAAACCATAGTGATCCCTAAACTGATGATTTGTTCAAAACGTTATCGTGCACAAGCTCATTTATGTTGAAGATTTTTTGATACTGTAGATACAATAAAAAGACTTCAGATTTTGAGGGTGGTGGAATTGAGACTAAGCTAACCAGAAAAGATTAATATAAAACATGGGTTGGGTTAGCAATTGTCTGCAAAGTTCACGTAGCCTGAGGCGGTACCACGAAAAGTTGTCCTAGACTCGAAACTATAGAAGCAGGAGCGACATCTATCCTGAAACAAAAAGGACCCTTCTTGATTCTAGCTCGTTCTTTTTTTACACACACTCTTGGGCGACAAGAGCGCCGGGTCTTTATCTCGTGGAAAAGCTGGTCGCGAGGAGCACCGGGAGGAACGCCGTGTACGCGAAAAGCCCGACGTAGCAGCGACGTGGCTAGAAGAGAAATTGCTTCGTTTTCGAATCCACCGTGTCGGCTTGATTGGCTCCGTGCTCGGCGACTTCCTCTTTCTTCCTTCCACGCGGTCTGTATGTTCGCTCTGCTCGATTTGCTCCTTCCTCTTTTGCCTCACGACACCTTTGAACCCCCAACGTACCCGCGAAAATAAACTCTTCCCTTTCCCAAACTACGTAAGGAGCTTCACCTCTGTCTCCATCTCTTTTTACCAATCATGCCGATGTCAGAGACACGAAATTAATCGTCGTGTAGGAAAATAATTGGACTGATTGCGGGGTCCAAGTACTTATCCGTATGCTTGAGTGCATGGGATAATAATGTACAACCGACCTAGTGGCTGTGGAAAAGCTTGCTTTTCAGTTCATGTCTTTCGCACGACTTCATCAAAATATCTAACTGCCTGAAGCGCATCGTCTCAATGGAACCGTCACTAATGATTTCAATGTCCAATCGTTTGTAATCGAATACCTGATAGCGATGAAGGGCGTCCAAAAGTACAAATAAAGTTGAAGCATGTACTAATGAACAATGTTGTTAACAGTGTGCTTAACAATGAAGTCTCTTTGGACGACACGGGTATAAATTCACGGCTGATTCAACCAGAACTGCATGCACATGATCAGCCTTAATGGCCTTGTAATTGTGCTCTAAAAAAGGCGTTATGAACTCGATCATTTGAGACGACCATTTAAAAGGTAAATTGATAGAAGACAAACAAAGTCGCGGCATAATCAAAAATACATGATTGACGTAATAATTGCAATTGCAAATTATAAATAAAAGCCGAGACTGACCTCAATTTTACGGCTAGAACAGTAGAGTGGTTGATTCGAATTCATAGAATTCTCTACAGTACATGGATATCAATATAGGTCATTGATCAAATGCCACATGCAGTTTTTCACCGGATATTTCGGCCAAATACACGGGAGTAAAATAGAAGCACGAGCTGCCGAGTGTTTGCTGCCATGACGCATCCGCAATGGTACAATGACAGCCGATAACCATTGAACTTTCGAAAAGTTTTACAACACAGTGTCGAAGCGATGCCGAAATCCATAGCACTGCATTAATTACAGATCGACGAAAATATATTTGATACAACCCAATTACGTCGAAGGTAATTAATAGCCACTGATGTTTATACACAGCACGCGGAAATGTTTCACCGATGCATTTACCAGTGACTATATATAATCATAACATAGTGAAACGCAATTACTAGAGCAAAAGAGAGCAACCTGCTCATTAAACAGTAGTTATCAAGGAATTGTAAAAACAATGGGAGCTCGGGATCAATTAGTGGAGACTTCTCTCTGTCACACAACGGTAATGGATGACATTTATATGAATGAGAGAGATAGAAATAGCAGCTGATAGCTTTTCTAGTGAAGGGTGATTGAATAAAACTCGGTATCCGGCTTAACCTTAAGTAGGCCGAGAGGATGGGGCAAAAAAGTACTTTACGATACTACCGCGATGAAAATTTTTTCCGACGAGTGCTGCAATCACACAAGATCAGAAAACGTTTCTCGCACGAGTTTCTTATACAACTTTATGCCACTGGTGCGAGAAGCGCGACTTCTCGCACGCGAAGCGAAGCAAAGTGTGCGCGAAATAAGCACTTCACGCACGGCATGGCGTAAAAGCCATAAAATAAAGTAATTTTACTGAAAATCATTTTTATCTCAGCTAATAATTTATCTTGTCGAAGTATATCTAACAATGCGCCAAATTCGGTCACGTCATGTATTGTGATTTCGGAGAAAATTGGCGACATAGACTAATGATGATAATGGCACCTTAAAGTAAGTAACAATAAACTAAGAAAAGCTATTACAAACATGAATATTCAAAATAAATTTTAATTTGAATTCTACTTAGCAAAAATATTTCTTCACGGTCGAAAAAATAGCGATTCTCTTATTTTGCAATGCATTCTTTCGTGAAAATAAACTAAAGACAGAAGTTGTTAAAATGCGTTCATTTTAGATAATTTTAGAGTTTCGACATAGATAAGGTAGGCATCGACGTTGGCGGTCAGTACTTTGTAGATGAAATTTATAGCGAAAATATCTCGGGGTCTGAGACTTATAATCGCTTTATTTTAGATCTGAATTATTTTATGTCGATTGTAGCTGCTCAATAAATTTTTATTAAAATTCATTAATCAGCCACAATCTACGAGTTTTCTAATTCAAACGCGAATAATTGTGAAAAAAATTCTGCCACGACCCGGGTTTTTTTTTGTTCTTTTTTCACAATTATTCGCGTTTGAATTAGAAAACTCGTCGATTGTGGCTGATTAATGAATTTTAATAAAAATTTATTAAGCAGCTACAATCGACATATAATAATTCAGATCTAAAATAAAGCGATTATAAGTCTCAGACCCCGAGATATTTTCGCTATAAATTCCATCTACAAAGTACTGACCGCCAACGTCGATGCCTACCTTATCTATACCATTCTCACAACGGTCGAAGCCAATCAATACATTAGAGTTTCGACTTTCCCAATCTGCTGTGAAAAGGATACATTATTTGGATAGCTCGTTATACATTAAAAAAATAGAATTCAAAACTAATATATATATTGTATACAAACAGCTGTAGATGTGCATAACGATCCGAGGAATTTTATTCATTGTACGCGGCATCGAGTTAGCATAACGCTCTGATCGTTGATATATCCTTATGGCATAGAAAGGTTTAGACGCCGCTTGCGAGTCCGCTGACATTTTCCCTCGACCTCGCGCGCCCGCGAGTCTCGACCTCTCGCTTTCTCTCTCTCTCTTTCTTCGTGGCTAGATTTCCGAAGACGCGTGATGTGTCCTCTTCATGGCTTCCCAGCTTCTTCCGCGCTCCTGCGCGCGCGATCTCAACGAAACACTGTGCGAATACGTTATTCTATATCCACGGCATGAACGATAGAGAGGTATACTTAGTTATGACGGGGGTCAACTTTCTACGGCTGAAGAGTAGAATTACGAAGGCGCCTCAGTCTTCGTAAATGAGTGGCGTGTAATTCTTATAATGAGTACTATTAAATACACTGGAAACAAATCTACCTAAAACGAAATAGACAAGTACTTGCAGTTTTTATGCATAAACTGGTATACTAAATTTTTTATACAAATTTGATCATGAATTAATGCGTGGTGTGGTGATTTTTACAATTTACTTTAAGTTTTGCGTAAAATTTTCGATGCGGTGCATCTTTGTCGAGTTTTTTGAAAAATAATCTGTTAATCCCTTTTGTAATTCCTAAAATAAAAAGCTTGGGTTAGTGTTTTGAGTTGAATAGATTTAAGAGAGGTCAACGACGTACAGACCACAATGCAGTAAAGATGAAAATCGTAACAACACATTTTATGTCAGTGCACACTTTTTTAACGCTTCTTTTTAAAAAATTAAGAAAAATCAATAAGCAGGCCTGAGACACATGTGTCAATTAAAAAATCTAAAAAATTGAATGTCCTCTTAAAAACATGTACTGCAAAATGAAAATTTTCGATGCGGTGCGTTTTTGTCTAGTTTGTTTTTTTTTTTTTTTTTTCAAGAATAATCTGTTAATCCCTCCTGTAATCCTTAAAATAACAGACGCGAGTTAGTGTTTCGAGTGAAATAGATTTAAGTGAGGTCAACGACGTACAAACCATAAAAATAAAAATAGTAACAACACATTTTATGCCAGTTCTTACTTTTTTTTCCACTTCTTCTACATTGTTGAGAGCCCGTGATTTCTAAGGACGGAGCGAAATCCGACCGAGAAATGCAATGACAATGCACGGAGATGATGGTACTCATCCGCAGGCACGCGGCCGTGAGTACTATCTCGTCGTTTTGCTCTTTTTCTTTCGCCCCTTCTTCATCTCACTTCTCACTGCTTTTCCGATGGTTCTCCCTCGCTCAGAAAAAGCATTTCTTCACTTTTAGTCGGTCGTGGCGCGTGGCTGTCTTTGAATACAAGCCATCCGCTTATCGACCATGATTATGTGTAGATCAAGTGATGTTCGTCCTCTGCATATATATATATATATATAATAAAAATATTATACCGCCGCCGATATATCGTATATTTCCTGGTGGGCCTTTCAGTCCGGTTTCTTTTTAAGTCTTCCATGGACTCGCAAGTAGCCCTTTTTGCTTCCTGAGAGAAGATTTGTTTTCATCATTTTTTTTTCTATGCTTGGCGTTATTTATGTCTGGTCATTAACGTAGAAAACGTTCAGACAACTTGTCTACAAAAAATGTGTATGTGTGTGACTCTGAAAATTCGAATGCCGATCACTAACGAAACGTTGCGTCTTCCGAGCTTAAATTTGGCACACAAGTGGAGCAGGTAGTCCTCTTAATTTTAGCAATTTCCGACAAATGGTATGCGGCAATTGAAATTTCGTAGTTAATAGAGAGTGGTTGCTTTAATTTCTGTTAAAATTAATATACAATGTTAAATAATTCTTGCTACAAAAAAAAATTATGTTACGGTATTAAGTTCTTCAAAATCTGACCTGTGACATCACTATTAAATTCAATATGTGAGTAATATTATATTCAATCACGATAAATATATAACTTAATGACAAACGGCCAAATATTTCGATTCAATGAAATTTCAACTTATCAAAAAAATGAATTCAATCGTGTTACCTTCTGCCAATATCAAGCCTAAATTTAGTATACGAATAAATAAATACTCAGCCATGTTTATTTATTTGTTAAAAATAAGGGCGCAAAGTCGAAACGTGCACATTGATTCCTCATTATTTTTCGATTTTTAAAGGCTTTCTCCACAAGGAAGCCAACATCAATAAACATACTTCCTCATAGAGGTAGCTTTGTAAAATGTGAAAAATAATGACGAATCAATGTGCAAGGTTTTTTCTAAATCCCCGTGGGGTCTTTGAGTCCATAATTATTGTTATACATGCTTCAGGGAGACTTACAATAGTTTTAACATTTACCATATGAAAGGGGAGAGAGAGAGAGCGACGAGGGAAAGGGAAAAAGCGACGGGGAGAATCAGGAGGTATATATAATGGTTTGATGAAGTGCAGGATTGGGGGGTAGTCGGTTGTGCGAGAGAGCGATATAAAAGTGCGAACGGAGATTGAGAAGAGGAGAAGATGGGGTCGGAAATATGAGGGTAATATAAAAAATGGAAGCCTCGACCAGGATGAAAAGGCGTAACATACGAACGTGCGTTCATGATGATGAATGCACAAGAAGGCTAGAATTGGCAATCTAGTTCAGTAGCTACATACATTACTGCTATATGGAGAGTAACAGGTACACTAAAAAATGTTAGCCCGAAGCTTTATATATCGATATATACTCTGTAAAAAAAGACTTGAAATTCCCATTCAAGTACAGACTACTGTAAATTTAAAATTTTTTTTGTGAAATCAATTTACCGAACTGTAAATTTAAGCAATATTCATTATAAATCTACACACCATGTCACGTAATTGCTTAAATCAAGCACAGGTGTAATTAATCAAAGGGTGGTTAAATCTACGTATTTGTTATACCTTATGTTTCAGTTAGGCTAGAATTGATAATCTAGTTCACTATCTACATACATTACCGCTATATGGAAAGTAACAGGTACACTAAAAAATGTTAGCCTGAAGCTTTATATATCGATATGTACTCTGTAAAAAAAGACTTGAAATTCCCATTCAAGTACGGACTACTGTAAATTTTCAATTTTTTTTGTGAAATCAATTTACCGAACTGTAAATTCAAGCAATATTCACTGTAAATCTACACACCATGTCATGTAATTGCTTAAATCAAGCACAGGTGTAATTAATCAAAGAGTGGTTAAATCTACGTATTTGTTATACCTTATGTTTCAATTAGGCTAGAATTGATAATCTAGTTCAGTATCTACATACATTACCGCTATATGGAGAGTTCCAGGTACACTAAAAAATGTTAGCCCGAAGCTTTATATATCGATATGTACTCTGTAAAAAAAGACTTGAAATTCCCATTCAAGTACAGACTACTGTAAATTTTCAATGTTTTTTGTGAAATCAATTTACCGAACTGTAAATTTAAGCAATATTCATTGTAAATCTACACACCATGTCATGTAATTGCTTAAATCAAGTACAGGTGTAATTAATCAAAGAGTGGTTAAATCTACGTATTTGCTATACCTTATGTTTCAGTTAGGCTAGAATTGATAATCTAGTTCAGTACCTACATACATTACCGCTATATGGAGAGTAACAGGTACACTAAAAAATGTTAGCCTGAAGCTTTATATATCGATATATACTCTGTAAAAAAAAGACTTGAAATTCCCATACAAGTACAGACTACTGTAAATTTTCAATTTTTTTTGTGAAATCAATTTACCGAACTGTAAATTTAAGCAATATTCATTGGAAATCTACACACCATGTCACGTAATTGCTTAAATCAAGCACAGGTGTAATTAATCAAAGAGTGGTTAAATCTACGTATTTGTTATACCTTATGTTTCAGTTAGGCTAGAATTGATAATCTAGTTCAGTACCTGCATACATTACCGCTATATGCAGAGTAACAGGTACACTAAAAATGTTAGCCCGAAGCTTTATATATCGATATATACTCTGTAAAAAAAGACTTGAAATTCCCATTCAAGTACAGACTACTGTAAATTTTCAATTTTTTTTGTGAAATCAATTTACCGAACTGTAAATTTAAGCAATATTCATTGTAAATCTACACACCATGTCATGTAATTGCTTAAATCAAGCACAGGTGCAATTAATCAAAGGGTGGTTAAATCTATGTATTTGTTATACCTTATGTTTCAATCAGGCTAGAATTGATAATCTAGTTCAGTACCTACATACATTACCGCTATATGGAGAGTAACAGGTACACTAAAAAATGTTAGCCTGAAGCTTTATATACCGATACATACACTGCAAAAAAAGACTTAAAATTTCATGTACTTCGGTTTATAAAATTTACAAACTCCGTACTGCATATTTCCAATTTATTCACCTAACTGCGTAAAATCAAGCAATATCCATTGTAAAATTACAAGTCTTAGCACGTGCTTGCTTAAATCAATCACAGGTACTTGAAAATTGTTGCAATGAACTGAAATGTGATAGAAAGGTTTGTTAATTCTACGTATTCGTAATATCTTATGTCAACTCGGATACATATACGATATATTAATTTCCAGATGCATTCGTCATTAAAAAATAATATATTCATATAATAAAATTACGCAGTCCAATACTCACGTTCTGCAAATTTTACATACCAATATCGTAGAATTCTTATACTATTTTTAAAATTATAATAAAAGTATATTAATATGGAATTCATATACCCACTTGAATCTTATATCATTTTGTCAATTTTGTCTATCATTTTTACTGCATTTTTAACGGTATTTAAAATAATCAATGATTGAATTGAGTCTATAGCTTTGACAAACTGGATAAATATTTGGACGAGAAACTGATATTTAAACATTAAGCATATAAGGTTCCGCTTTGAAAAAGTCCAATCGTCACACCTTCGAATCTACAAGTTAAGAAAACATTACTTGTTCATAATTTCGAATTTGTTAAAAACTTTAGATCTCATGAATAGTACACAATGCTTTGCAGTGTCTTATTCTGCCTTGAAATAAAATTTGTCTGCACAAAGGGAAAATATTTATCGATGCAAATTTCTCATGGAAAAGTTATGAGAATATTTGACACGATAAATACTGCGATAAGAAATGTTTTTACGAAAAGGACTTCGGAAGAACTTTATATAGAATTTATACAGTACTTCGGTGAGACATAAGATTAATAAGACGTTGCACAGCCAATTTGAACACAATACGTATTTTCTCATAAATCTATCGAATTAATTGGTAGAACGTGAGGAACATACGATTTTATCGTAGTATTGATTGAAACTTTCTATGGCTAGTCATCAATTTCCGAGGAAAATGCCTCGAAGCGACGAGCGATGACAGCTTTCAGCTGACTACTATCCACCCGAAAAAGGCTGTCACTCACATTTTATTTTATTTCCTCGTGTCAGCCAGTCGCAGTGCAACGATGTTGTACACAAAAGTATTCAAATTATTTCCCATTTCAAAAGTTCATAACTAAAATACGTTGAATGGTCACGTAGTTGGGATTTTTTTATTTAATATACTTGTGTTTATTCTTTAACCCGTTCCCGACCCAGCCTCTCTATTGGTACAATAAAAATTATGCATTCGAAAATGGAATATTGTAAAGGACAATTAAGAAAAGGTCTTTTACCGAGTATTAAAACATAATAAACAAGCCTACACCAGAAAATTTGTGGATGAAGGTAGGCAATACATTTGGTTCCAATAAATACTGAATTCTGCCACGAATAAAAGTCTATAAGGTATCCCATATGAATTTCTTCCGATTTTTTAATCCACTATTATCTGAAAAATCCTCGTTTTTTCAAGACATAACTCGGAATCTTTGAGTGGCTGAACAAAATGTCTCCACATAAAAGTTGTAGGTCTGTTTCAGCTTTTAAATGAGGAATTTAAAATCATTTTCACATGACTCTAGTATTGATATGGTACCGATAAACGGGGAGAACATTATATGTTATTCACAAACAGTTATTTTGTCTTTGACGATGAAAATTACCAGGTATTTCGGCATGAGTGTCGACATCGCGAAACATATCATCATAATGCGATCGAGGTTCTAGAGTTATAAAATTCGAAAAGGTCGATTTCGGGTTATTGCATTTTTTGTGCCCTAAAACTGTGACACTCTGGTGAGCTTCTGGCGTTACTTTGGTGCTACTAAAAATTGGCGCTTGGAATTAAAAAGCAACTCTTCCACGTTTCGGTAAATAAAACAGGGTTGAAAATCAGAATATGAATATTATTTTTGAATATTCTATTTAAAAGCTAATATAAAACTATAACTTTTATATATGGAGACATTTTTTTCAGTACATTCAAGTTTTCGAGATACGTTCACTTGGAAAAAAAGCGGTCATTTTGAGAATATTGGATTAAAATATCTGACAAATTTCACATAGAGTGCCTTTTAGCGGTACTTTGATGTGATCAACTATGGGGCAAAGCGCCCAGTTCGCCAATGGTCAGGGTATTCGCGTCAAAAGCGTTGAATCATTAAAAGCAAAAACCCATAAAAAATGGATAGCCAGATATCAGTGGCTCAGGTTGAATAAGTGATTCAAAATTATTCCTATAACCTTTCTACATCCAGTACGGCATGGAAAAACATTTTTTCAAAAGTAACTTCTGCCATGATTCCATTTTTTTAGCGACATGTTATTTTATTAATTAAATTTTGCTTCTAGTGTCTCAAAAGCGATTTCTTTGAAATCAATGAAAAATGGTTTATTGGTTCAAAGAAAATTAAACTTGCTTCAATGTCATTAAATTTAACTGAGTTTCAGATCACTCAATGAAGAAATATTAAAACCTTAATATATTATTTCATTGACGTCAAGGAAATATTTTATGAGCGAGTTTTTAAAGTCAAGGAAACTTTTTCTCTCGATGTTGCTACTCACTCTGACGATTCTTCCGCGCAGATGCATTGCGCAACACCTCGCCGGCCGTCTGCGCATGCGCGCACTATTGGCTTTGTGTGTTCGAGACACTAGCTCCACTTTGCCGAAGCTTTGTATGCACGAAAGGATATATATATATACACTAGAGTGTGTCAAATTTCTTTTTACTTATTAAATTTTTTTTACCGCAAAAGTATGTATTCCGACCTTCTATGCGTAATACGCGACTTCATTTTTTAATTTAAAAATCTGCTGAAAAACAAAGTTCGCAATTGAGACACCTCTAAATATTATGTGATTAGAATCGTCGCATATAGCGACCACGTAGACTTTGTTTCACCCCAAAAATCAGCTAACAACGTAATTGCTAAATTTATCTTAAGCATAAATTGAGGTTAAATCTTTCTTTTCTCATATAATTATCGACCAATACTTTGCTCCTTTGTCGAAGGTGGATATTTCTTTTACTCACACACCTTGCTGTGTATTATAATGAAAAAATTAAATGAACATGAATGCAATTAGTGTTGTTTCGAGTGTTGCAAAAAATTTCGGTATTCCACCTTCACTTGCTGCAAATGTTAAGCTACCGACTTAAATAACGAATAATTACTTAGTTAATATTCGAAATCGACAAAAAAATGTATGATGCGAATTCGAGCAATCCCGTTCACTTATAATTTCGAATCATACTTCCTATACATATAACCGAATCCATATTCGAGCTTCAATTTATCGATTTCCCTCAAGTGAGGGTTTAAAAGATTTTTCATGTCACTCTTCGATCATTCTTCATCGTTACAAAGCTTCCATTATAGGGGGCACCCAGAATTGATAAAGATACTCCTTTGTATTTAAACGTGTTATACAAATGGACGCATCCACCTGATCATAAACAGAGAATGCTCAAAGTGGACTAGGGTACAAATATACCAGATGCGCGAACCCCGTCGCTCTCTTTAGATCGCCGGAGGGCATTCATGATAGTTGTGTTAGCTGTCGGGATGACGACTCTCGCCGCTACTATTGTAGAACCAGACCCGATGGCCGCTCGAACGCGTCCCGTTGTCCTTGATGTAACCGAGGAGCTGCGTGGGCGGAATACCGGGTAAGCACGCCGGACGTGCTGCTTCTGCCCCTGCAGAGTACTACACGGAGATCCTGGGCGTAAACTGCCTCATACCACAGTGGTTACGGCTTCCGAAACACACTGCATACTATCGCATCGCATAGCTCGTACTATGTTGGGATGCGGTAGCCTCGGTTGGCTCCAGTATTAGCTATGCATAACGATAACAAGCTATCGCGGTCTACCTCTTTTAAAACCTCGTATACAATAGTTCTGTGATTACACAATAGCATTGTTAATTTCATTTTGCTCACGCACAAACGAAGTTTTGTTTTCGTGAAAAAAAAAAAAAAAAAATCAAGTTTTTCATGTCAGAACACTCAAAATCGTCTTAAATGTCGAGTGGTCAAGAATTTTTTTTGCTGGATGTGTGTGTATGTGTTGTGTGTGTTCTAGGAACCGAAAATTCAATCGTCCATAACTCGCGAGTGGCACGATCGATCGAGCTCAAATTTGACACGCAAGTACACTAGTAACTTCTCTTCAATTGCTGTGATTTTTATTAAAATATATCTATGTATACTGATTATATAGAATTTTTAATTTTTTTGAAAAATGTCGTGGACTCTCTAACTTATGTAAAAGTTTGCCGATGTGACTAAATAGTTCTTCGTAACTCGAGACACGTTAAATGCTGTAAAACGGTTCGGATTTTACAAAATTCTGAATTTTTGTAAAAAATACAAATTTTATTAGAAATCACGTCGAATCTCAACGAATCAACTGAAATGTTCTACAAACAAAAAATAACATACGGCCCTGCTATGTACCAAATTTGGTGCTGATCAGTAAAGTCGTTCAAATTTTCCAGCATTTTTGAATATTTGAAAAAAAAGAAATCTTCGCTATAACTTCCGCAAAAGTTAAGAAAGTAAAACAAAAGTTTGTGCCTAATAAAAATGAGATGTGCCGGTGTTTTATTTATTTATTCAAAACAAGTATGCAAAGTAGAACCTTGCACATTGCTTCCTCATGAAATTTTACTCTTTACAAAGCTTCCTTTATGAGGAGGCCAAAATCAATCACAATACTTCATCGTAGAGGTTGCTCTTAAAGAGTAAAATTTAATGAGGAAGTAACGTGGAAGTTTGTACTTTGCATCCTTTTTTTTAGTAGTTGTTTTACAGTGTACATGAGAGAAATATTCTTCACACGGAAAAATAGTTAATATAGTAACATAATTTTGCCCATGCCCGTGAATTGAACGTCTAATGATATTTTAATGCCGTGTATATTCTACAATGAAAAGTGTGTTTATTGTTTCACGAAATCGTTATACATTTTCAGAAATGATCGAGAATACATATTTTAAGTTGGCAGTTACCATTTATTTTTTTCATATGTACAATACATGGGATGAACACTATCGGAATGCAAAAGGCCATTCATTACATCATATATTACTTAACTACTTGCCTTATGTGGCTTTATTCATTTTTCCTCCATGTTTAACGATGATGTTGTGTATGTTGAAGTTTTATGATGATTATGAATACTTATGTAAATTTTATTTGCCACCATGAGATAATAATATGTTCCGGATACAACTCCGCCTCATTTAGTCACCGCGAGCGCTACCTGTTAAACTAGCCTGAGAATCTAGGTCAGTCACGAAGAGAATAGCACACAAATATACCCATCGGCGAGGCTGTTTATACGAGGACCCTAAAACACTCTTACGGGCCTTACATGAAGGACCTCCTATGCTCAAGGGCCGAGGGGTAAAACGTTTAACCGACACGCTAGGCCGAATATTCCGCAATGAAACCTAGAGCCCTAAACTTATCCTCGGGCAGTTTATCGCTTGTAGTGCTCATTCCTTTTTAACAGAAAACATATCAATTCCTGCGCCACCTGGTGGTAATAGTTCCATGGATATACGGGAAAAAAGCTCGGTTATATATACGCCAGTCGATTAATTGCTTAGAGCAACCGAGTAATTCGTTAGTGCAACTAAGCTCATTGTAATACAATCAATAACTTGGTTAACACAACCAACAATTTGATTGGTGTAACCAGCAGTCAATGAGCTAACCCATATTCAAGCAAACGCTTAGTTATTCTAGCCAAGTTTTTCTTTATTATAAGAGCACATCAAAATATTCGCGCCAAATTAACACGCATACAACGTTGACAAAGATACCGACAACAGACATTAAAGCAAACATCAGAACCATCAGTACCCAAAAACCGATGAGAATTATTAGATGCGATGTGTAATACGGAATAACATTAAAGGTACAATAAAGAATTATCAGTGGTAATACCCCAAGAGCTTCAAAATACCTCATTAATTTTGAAACTCGAGGGGTATTTGTCGGATTATTTTTCCCATCGGTTCCAAATGGTTTGTTTCGCCTTACAATAAAATTTTATTCGTATAAACTGTTCACTCACATCTTAAACTACGACGGACATCATAAAACCCAAAGAATTTACAGGTATTGTCGAACATATGGAATGTTTGCAAAGCGCAGCCAACAACATAAACATTTGCGTCACGTACGATTGTACATTTCCGCAGTAAGGATTTTCGAATATTTTGTATCGTAAGTATTTAGAAAATCAAAGAAATGAGCGACCGTATATAGGTAGTGTTATTTCGTGTTACTTGTGTGACATTTCGAACATGTATTGTTTGTTTCACTACAATAACATTCCCATTGTGTTATTTAGACATTTTACCGTTGCAATACAAGATGGCCTTTAACCAAGACCCAATTCCGTGCTAAATGTCTGTTAGAATCAAAGAATCGATGAATATGACATTGAAGTACATTCAGATTGAGGCTCAAAATTAAAAAAAACTATTGAGGTTCGGAATCATCAGTGAAATGCAATATCTCCTTTTTCATTTCACGATGCGTCGCAATACGAAGTGGCTATAGAGTTCAATTGTCCAACAGTCGGAACAGTCCGTGCGCCGAATTCAAGTGCACTCACTCGATCCTCAGCGTTCTACACGCCATGCACGCTCGATTGCCGGTGTGCCTGAAGATACTGACAGCGATGCGCCGGGACGATGAAGGACTTGACCTGTTCATGGTGTATCATGTCGCCCGCGCTATACGCCCAACAAAAGAGACTTCGCGGTTGTCCCTCGACACTCGCCAGTGCTCCCCAGCCTCTTGAGTCGAGACCCCTCGAACCAAGCTTTTCGCTTCGAAACACTCTCAAGCCACCGAGTTCTCTCGCTGACTCAACCATTCACTCTATCCCAAAAGTATTTTCAGCGACTTCGTTGGCCAAAGAAAAAGAGCAGGAGATTCACTTTCTATGAATCGAAGCCACATTGCATCTAACATTGCAATGACTCGCCCATTGCCGTAACCAGTGATCATGATATAGTATATCTTGGGTGGATCTTACATTTTTGTTCCATTCAAATTTGATTTAATTCATCGATATAAGTTGCGATACTCGTGCTGTCATACTATATAATACGGCTGACACCAACTGATTATTGGAGCCAACAGTAATGTCAGCCCCGTCGCTGACCAAACTATTCACTCTATCCCAAAAATGTTTTCGGCGAGTTTGTTGGCCAAAGAAAAAGAGCAGGAGATTCACTTTCTATGAATCGAAGCCACATTGCATCTGACAGTGCAATGACTCGCTCATTGCCGTAACAGTGATCATGATATAGTTTATCTTGGGCAGATCTTACATTCTTGTTACATTCAAATTTGAATTAATTCATAGATATAAGTTGCGATACTTGGGCTGTCATACTATATAATACGGCTGACACTAACTGATTATTGGAGCCAACAGTAATGCCAGCCCTGTCGCTGACTAAACTATTTATTCTATCCCAAAAATGTTTTCAGCGAGTTTGTTGGCCAAAGAAAAAGAGCAGGAGATTCACTTTCTGTGAATCGAAGCCACATTGCATCTGACAGTGCAATGACTCGCTTATTGCCGTAACAGTGATCATGATATAGTTTATCTTGGGCAGATCTTACATTCTTGTTACATTCAAATTTGAATTAATTCATAGATATAAGTTGCGATACTTGGGCTGTCATACTATATAATACGGCTGACGCTAACTGATTATTGGAGCCAACAGTAATGCCAGCCCTGTCGCTGACTAAACTATTTATTCTATCCCAAAAATGTTTTCAGCGAGTTTGTTGGCCAAAGAAAAAGAGCAGGAGATTCACTTTCTGTGAATCGAAGCCACATTGCATCTGACAGTGCAATGACTCGCTTATTGCCGTAACAGTGATCATGATATAGTTTATCTTGGGCAGATCTTACATTCTTGTTACATTCAAATTTGATTTAATTCATCGATATAAGTTGCGATACTTGGGCTGTCATACTATATAATACGGCTGACACCAACTGATTATTGGAGCCAACAGTAATGCCAGCCCCGTCGCTGACCAAACTATTCACTCTATCCCAAAAATATTTTCAGCGAGTTTGTTGGCCAAAGAAAAAGAGCAGGAGATTCACTGTCTATGATTCGAAGCCACATTGCATCTGACATTGCAATGACTCGCCCATTGCCGTAACCAGTGATCATGATATATATAGTTTATCTTGGGCGGATCTTACATTCTTGTTACATTCAAATTTGAATTAATTCATAGATATAAGTTGCGATACTTGGGCTGTCATACTATATAATACGGCTGACACTAACTGATTAGGGAGCCAACAGTAATGCCAGCCCTGTCGCTGACTAAACTATTTATTCTATCCCAAAAATGTTTTCAGCGAGTTTGTTGGCCAAAGAAAAAGAGCAGAAGATTCATTTTCTGTGAATCGAAGCCACATTGCATCTGACAGTGCAATGACTCACTCATTGCCGTAACAGTGATCATGATATAGTTTATCTTGGGCAGATCTTACATTCTTGTTACATTCAAATTTGATTTAATTCATAGATATAAGTTGCGATACTTGGGCTGTCATACTATATAATACGGCTGACACTAACTGATTATTGGAGCCAACAGTAATGCCAGCCCCGTCGCTGACCAAACTATTCACTCTATCCCAAAAATGTTTTCAGCGAGTTTGTTGACCAAAGAAAAAGAACAGTAGATCCACTTACTATGATTCCAAACGACATTCCACCTGAAATTGCAATGACTCGACCATTGTCGTAACAGTGATCATGATATAGTTTATCTTAGGCAGAATTTATAGTGTCTCAATGCGTTTAATGTATTGGTCTGATCAATCTTACATTCTTGTTACATTCAAACTCGATTTAATTCCTGGACGTAAGTGCGATACTTGTGCTGTACTTCAACTGCCATTGTTTGTAGCACAGCTGAGGCCAACTGCTTATTAGATTCCATACTAATGGCAGCTCCCTCGCTGACTAAACCGTTTCCTCTATTCCAAAAATGTTTTCAGCGAGTTTGTCGGCCAAAGAAAACGAGCAACAGATCCACTTTCTACAACTCGAAACAACATTGCACCTGAAATTGCAATGACTCGACCATTGTAGTAACAGTGATTACGATATAGTTTACCTCGTGCGGAATTTATAGTATCTCAATGCTTTCAATGTATTGGTCTGATCGATCTTACATTCTTGTTACACTCAAACTCGATTCAATTCATGGACACAAGTGCTATACTTGTGCTGTACTTTGAGTGCCACAGTACGGCTGACGGCAACCGATTATCGGATCCAACACAAACGACAGCTCAATCATTTATCTAATTACCCAACAAACAAATCATATGTCATACCTCATACCTCGTTTCAACTTTTTATAAGAGATGAAGACATGCTTATTGTACAATAGACTATATCAGCGAGTGGATCTCATTCCGGCACTAGATTCACATTGCAGGCACATGGGTCTCGTCGAAACAAAGCAGAGCATCTAGACGAAAAGCATTCATGCACAAAGGAACAGGCAAAGGATGGAAGCAGTAGTAAATGCTCGGGATATAGGTCTGGCCGAATTGATCGACGCCTTGGAGGCTAGAAGAAGCTAAAGGATCCCCGCTCACCGGCGTGCACGGTTGGTGTGCCGCAAAGGGCTCGTCCGAGCTCAGCGCTTTATTCGATTTTCGAATTCAAGGCTGTGAGAGACTCTTTTGTGCGAGAACGAAGTAAATCGTCTCAAGCAAAGCTCTTCGGGATAAGAGCCCTTTGGAGCTGTGTCAAACTCACTCTCGCTCACACATTCGATGCTTTGGCAATGAAGTGGCTACACATTGAACGACTACATCGATAATTTACCAGTTAGCCACCTTTGAATGATACGTTGAAAAACGTCATTTTCCAAAATACATATTATGTTCATTCATTCTATGCCCGATATTAGTACTAGCTTCTCATAAGAAGGTTGTGTTCTTGCAAAGAAAACTTTTTTTTTTCTTGTTATATTTAAAATATATATATATATATTTTTTTTTTATTATGCTCTGCAAAAACAGAATGCCCTCATGAGACACCAGAACCAATAACAGGCCTTGTATTAATGAAAATAACATGATTTGTTTTTGTTCACCATTTTCATTTAATTCAGCCTCATTTATTTTTTAGTATATGCAGTAAATGATACATCCAGGCATTCAAAGTTAGATTATTCTAAGTCCCCTAATGAATATCTTCGGTGGATCCGGGCCAAGGCCCCAACGAGGCCTAAACAGGGTCCCTTTCTTTTAGAATATGAGTATTTTTTGGCACTAAATGCGAGCGTGCGAGCCACAATAACTCCCTCGTATATAAATATATCTATTATATAGTAGAACTGGACATTGTAGCTCGCGCGCTTGCTAAGCATATGTATATAAACCGAGCTTGGGGGGGCCATGGGGGACTTGGAATAATCCGGGCCAGGAGGAGGGATTTATAAATGGACTTATTATAATCCGAGCCACGAAGGACACTTATGGTGGATATAGAATAATCCGGTTGAGAGACTGTCACCGCAATAAAAAAAAAAAAACCTCAACATCAATGATTTACGATATTCAGCTGCTGCGTTCACAGTGAATTCGCAGAAACATTCGCGAACAGATCATAGTGTCCGAGACAGATAATAAATTAATTAATTGAATTTTCCGGCAACAATCACCGTTCACGAAACGTAAAATAAAATAAATGAAAATCTCGATACATGCACCATTGCAAGCACATCCGATACCTGGAATCATATAAAATCCTCGATACAAGGGTGGCAGTCACAAGCACGAACACGCTCTGTTACGCATTTCGGTTCGATTCCCGGCACAACAACTACACTAATGATTGTTAAATGATGAACACAGCCTTTCCTTAGACGGCTCCCGGCCTCCTGAAACTATTGGCATCGCTAACCCGCGACAATTACGCGTGTAATTCCTGACACACGTTCCCCGCGACCAAAAACTATTTCGCACGTTGAATACGGTTGAAAAATACAAGAATGGAATATCGTGGTGCGCTACACCGGAAAACAAAACAGATGATACCAAAATGAGATGGAGGAGCTGGTACCACAAAAAAATGTCACAAAACAAGCCCCTGAAGTGAAAAGTTATATCTAACACTCAAAACAATGCCTTCTAGAATTGCCCGAAGGGAATTGTCGCCGAGCAAGGTTAGTACTGGGGCGGAAAAGAGCATTAAGTACGGCCCTAATTGTAACTTTGTCAAAAAGAGCTTAACAATATGTATATTACGTACAGGAAGAATTATATAGCTATGTTCACGAGCTAAAGCTATATATATAATCCCGACCAAGAGAGGCCAATCATAACCAGACTTAGAATAACCCTAACCATGAGCGAATGGGAAGAGGGGAGATGGGAGGGGGGCATTCATAGGGACTGGGAATAATCCAGGCCACAGGGGCCCCTTTGGAATTTTGACATGACCGCGGAGGCGAGATCCTTTTATAATACAGCGATATATATGCATGTATAGTGTATATCTTGAAATTAGTGTACACATAGTGTCTGAAAGCCTGCGGACAAGGAATAACAAATGATGAAAAATAAACGTACGTACAGTCGTAACGTTTCTCTTTCACATAGCCGAGTGGTATATTAACTGAAAGGGGCACGTTCGTCAGTCACGATTTACCTAAGACTGCATTGCCGAATGGACTCTCCGAACGTAGTGACCCGTTGATACGAAGGATCACACAAGCATAGCCACGAACCCGCAGCCATTCGACTGGCCGTAATAAGACGGCTATTCACTGAGCAATACGAGACAGCTAACCCCGTAGATTGACCGATGTGAGAGATATATCGGTCAATCTACCACTCTTATTAGGTCTACTACATCTAGGACCAGTGTAGTGAGCTCAATGAGAATGGTAGATAGGTTACAATCCGTATGTACTGGTGGACCAAACGAGAAGTAATCTCACACCAAACTACCTAAGCGAGTAACATCAGTGCGTAAACCCCATAGGCATGATAACAGGGTCAACGACAAACTGGCAATACATAAAACAGTTGTAAACACAGCTCCGAAATCATAGCCATGATCAACATTTTTTTATATCCAGTTCAGCAGGAAGTATAGTTTTTTTTGTTGTAGATCTTATTTGAATAAAAAGTGGTTGGGGAATAATTCTTCAACCCCAGTGACAGCATTCCATTCTATATATGTATATAGATATATACAATATGTATATATATATATATATATAAGCACTACGTGTAACTATTCTCTCGTGTACCGCACAGTGGATATCCGTAGGGGATCAAAGGCCGCCAACGCCCAGCGAACATAAACCTCTACGCAAAGCTCCTTCAGTTAGATATACATGCATGCATCGGTATATCACGGTGCTATCCAGCATGCTGCTGATACTAATGCTGATGTTAAGGCGACGGAGCATGCGAGTTGCACTTCTTCGTGCTCACGCCTCCTCCGTGACATCCTACGGCTCGAGCGATACGTGATTTTCCAGAGTCTCTTCAAGTTATACGATGCAAGGATCACGTATCGGAGAGAAATATAATCGATGATAGGCTAAAAGCGAATCATGCGAGGATCTCGGGGAGATTTCGCTGTGAGATGAAAGTTTCAAGGCTGCGATGATCGAGCGATCTGTAAGGATATAGAACGCATGATATAGAGTATCGGTGGAGCACGAATTCACCGTATAACTCGAAAGCCTTATACTGATTGTACATAATGTACGTAGTATATATGGTTGGCCGATGTACTTTATGTGGCGATTTACCGATAGCCGAGGCTAACCGCCTTCAACACCTTGACAAATTGCTCCAATTAATTCACTCCTCAGGACAATATGAATAGTTAGAGGGTTTATTAATCTCGACTTTCGTTTAATTAAACTGGGGCTGACCTTCGTCGCTCGTGGCGCAGCTGCGCGGGACTCCTACGATGGACCCGTGACTCGAGATCCATGAGAAAGCCCCTCACCACTCTCACCTTACCGCATATCCGGCACATATCCCCATATTCGCGCAACGCTCAACACTACCTTGATATTTTCAATAATAGTCGACCGCACGAAAGCTCGTTATAAGCTCGATATCCTCAAAGCAATATTAAGGGCCATCAGTTGGCAACGGCCCCGACAAGATTATGTAGAGAGTGGAAGTACGTAGAGGTCGAAAGTTGGAGCGGATGCTCATATACCATTTGAACGTGCGGGGATCAGCCGCACACGTATTGTATCGTCGGATAAGCCGTGAGCAACGTAACTAATGGCAATTAGCTAAAAAATTATCCTTCAACTAGGCTGGCCAATTATCTCGCCGTTCTACATACCAGGAGTTGTTATCGGTCCAACTGAAATGCCCATCAGTGGGATTATCTCTTATTGCTCAGGCAATTACCAAACTGCCGTGACCTATCGTATATCGAACTATCGTTCACTCGACCCATACGAAGCACTGCGGCATCCGACTCCTATTATACGATGCCCTGGGAACTAACCGATTGTCACCCGAGATCGAGGCAGGTTTCGGCATAAGCCTCTGTGTTACTTAGCTTAGCTCTCATCTATTACGCAGATTTCCGTCCAATTTACATTAACTTGGAGAATTCGGTGTACGAACGTTAGATTGTGTTGATTGCATAGGATATGAAGCAGCAGATGGACATCAAGACATAATACACGACATACGATTTCTGCATGGAATGTTTCCCACCTCTGTTCCTTACTAGGCTGCTTATCATTGCACATGCGTCATTAGCAGCATTGGGAGACTTGTATTACTCCAGGTCGCACTATGATCACCAAGTTAGATCGTGTCATGCTCAGCATAGCATGGAGCATGTCCACCTCAGTGTACTGCGCCGTATGTTGTTGATACAGGGATATCGTGTAACGAATCTTCCGCCGATAGAGACGCATCAATTTGAATACGGTGCTCGGACCGCTCGAGCTTCTGGGTGCATTATGTGTCGACTACACATCGAAATCGTCTGCCAGGCATGAGTGATCATGCGTGACTTATTAAACAATAAATTTTCAATTCCCGGACTCATGGTGACACGGCACGCGACCTTTAATGTAACCTCCGTGAAATACGTACGTTTTATTCTATATGGAAAGAACGTATTGTTCCTGGCATCTGCTTTTTATCCAGTTAGCCCTAGCTCTTCAATATTAGTCATAATTCGAATGCAATGTTCACTTCGAACGATGCCTAAACCACTTTCGATTAATCCGCCGAAAAAAGTACCAACAGCGAATCTGATCCACGAAACTACCATTTCAATTGTGCTGCCGGAATCACTCGTAACGTCATAAACACCAGCTAATCGATTGGGTAAGATTGCAATATAGTTGATTACCGGGAATATCGGGATATCTACCAACGTAACTTGGTTCGTGCAAATAATTCCTCTCGCTCACATAACTAGGCTAAGTGGTACGAGAATCGGAATAATCAATTCACGTGCTAATCCATTTTCAATTGGGTTGGCTCATTATTTTTTCCGTTTACGTAGTACAGGATCATACGCTTTTGTCACCGGGCGTCTACCCAAAAGGGATCATGGCACGCGGGTAATCAATAAAAAGTGATGGTTTATCGGATAATGTTTTGTCAAAAACATTAATTTGTCATTGAACCTTCATCATGCATCACATTCATTTTTCGTTCCGTAAACAAAATGCGACGAAATTAAAATGTCAGCACATACGAAAAATGCTAGTTCAGCCTACATGCATTATACTCCTTGAAACTATTAATTTATAAACAAAATATTTAAGGCAAGTATATTGTCATTACTATTCGCAGAACGTCTTATTAACAGCTGTGAAGTACTTGAAGATCAATCAAAGCAGATATTGCCTGTGTAGTTAATAAGGTTGTGACTGCTGTCTGTCGTGATCCAAGTAGCGCTAAGTCAATTACACCGGTTGAAAATCACATTTACTGTTCACATTCAATGAAAATGCAGTTTTTAAGTTCATTTTCAGTTAGCAAAACCAAATCTTTTACACAAGCAAAAAATTAATTGATTTAAAAAACCGAGGCGTTTAATTATAAATACGCTAAGTTATTGATCGACCAACCGAGTTCTTGGTTAACCAACCAATTCGAGGGTTAAGCAACCTAGTTGTTCGTTGGCCACCCAAGGTATTTTTTGACCATCCAAGTTATCAGTTGGTTGAACCAAAAACTTGGTTAGCGCATAAATAACCAAGCACCAAGTGTGTTTGATCCAACTAAGCCTTTATTCCGTGTAGGTGCTACAACTATGAAACAGTTAATATAGAATCTCTACTATTATTACCAAATAGCTACCATGACTATCCAATAGTTGCCGTATGAAAATAGTTTTATGGATTAAATATGAATAGTTGTCACTTTGTAGTTGATTGTACTACTACGATTACTTTGACTGTACAAATTCTTGGGGTAATCACTAATGAACACATACCCGTCCTCTATGTTTCTATACCTATCGTGTTTTTGGCGGGTATCGCACACCAGGGTATATAATGCACTTAAGTATATAAGCATATAATGCACTTACCACCCATGTGCGGCGTAAGTGCACGACATGCTCTATCTGGCTTAGTGCGTCATCGAGGATATGCGGGCGCATTGTCTCATGAGAGGATCGATGATAAGAGAGTGCATGCGGTTCTGCTATTGCGTGAGGTGGAAACGCGAATGTCCGGAAGTTCGGAGGGGAATGCTCGTAGAGAACAATATCACCCCGAAACTCTGAGGCACATAAACATTTTTATACCAAATCCATGCAGCTTGTTTGATCCTCCCTTTAAAAAGAGACCCTGGAAAACCGACAGTCGAAATATCGAAAGCTGAAGCCAGTTTTCAAGCATTCTGATTGGTCGTCGATGGCTTTGTCGTAAAGCCAACTTCAGACTGTTATAATCGCGCGGAGTCACGTATCGTGTGCGTTTTGAAGGGCTGTAATTTTTGCAGTTGCGGAATATAATACTTTTTTTTTTTTTCACTTATAAAAAAAGACAGCGTATCGAAACACTGAAGCAAGAATAGTCGAGTACAGTCACGAATCAGATCAACATGCAAATATCACATTTAGCCATAAGAAAAAAATAAATCAATAAAAAGAAAAGAGTGCGAGTGAAGTGAGACCATTGTGGCTAGTTTATTAATGAAGAATACGCAGAGGAACTCATTATTGTTAGCTTTTTACTGAGCTACCTCTATATGGAAGCAATCTGATCTGGCGCTACTGAGGCCTTATCGGGGCTTTCTCAGGGCCTACTCAGGACCTGATTTGCGCCTGAAGTTACACCAAAAATTTCAGCTCGCGTGTGATAATCGATTTTGGCTTCGTCACGAGGACAGATTTATAGAGAGCGAAGAATAACGAGGAAGGAATGTGCAAAGTTGTATTTCGCATCCTTATTTTAAATAGATCAATAAAAAACCTGAAATAACCGAAATTTCAATCGTCACAAAGTAATAAACCAAAAACCAAATTCCTACAAAAACTTCAACAAACCTTTATTAAATTTGACATCTAGCATCGTCGAACACATCACATTTTCCTTTACATTAAGTTTTCCGAAATACAATGGAGAACATCGTAAAATATTAAAAGTTCTACCGATTTTTCCGATACTTAATACCGAAGATCGCATCTTCCACGTTATTTTTACACGAATTGTCAGCTTTATCGCTAAAAATTTGTTCAAGATTGAGCGTTGTCGAACAATTTTCAAAATCTTATAAAATCCCAATTTCTGAAATGATGTTCATAAAAATGATACTAAGCAAAAATTGACCAGTACTGTACATGTAGTTAAAAATTGAGGGGTTTCGTCATGTAGTTTATGAGTTATTGTTATTTGAATTTTGGGACCTCTAACACAAACCCATAACTATGTTGTTATATTTTTCGTACTGTGACTAAATAATCTCGGGATTTTTTTTTTTTTTTCTGAAAACAGAGCTCCGTCTATGAGAAAGCAAAGAATAATAAAAGCCGATCAAATTTTCCAAGTATCGATGGTGGAAAACCAGATGAGTTAATATCGACGTTATTTACTTTCTCATCGCATACAACATGTGGAAGAAAGAAAATATTGCAATAAAAAAGAACTCGACTCTCATTTTATTTTTTATTTTCCTGCCAGCCTTCCTCCACGCAACGCACTTTCCCCTTTCTTTTGTTATATATTTTTTCTGATTCTTTACTGTCTATCTTTTACCCACAAAGCGTGGCGTTTCATCGTAGAAGAATGTCATATCAAGTGCCATCGAGTACGCAACCTATCGGTGGGATATACTGGCTTCCCTATACATCATATTATTTCAAAAGATAGGTAGCATGGCCACTTCAAACAATCGGGATCCCTCTTTCGCGAGGGCGCAAGATAGCTACTCGACTGCTAGGCACTCGAGGAAAGCCAGACAATACTTCGCAAGGATCGATTTATTTACTCGTACTCTGTCTACATGAATTTCCGTCTATATGCAAAATTTATATTTTGAAGAAAAATGTTTAACTAACTATTTTGAGAGGGAAAAACTCTACTCAGCTACAACTCACGTAGCCAAAATAGTACGCAGTCGCAACTGTACTTACCTACACAATACAGAGTAAAAACTACACAAAGCCGTGTCCGCGTACAGCGGAAAATGTGGCCATTCGAAGCTGTACAGTGAAAACAGTACATTGCAGCTACTCGCCATTGTCGAATCTGTACATAGCAGGAAGTGGACACAGACCACTCTGAAAACCAGGCCTGGTACATTCTGTCCTCGTCGTTAAAGTCAGTTTTTATCCCCCCCCTACAAAATACTTGAAAAATAAAAAAACAGTGTTGGGTTAAAATTTGAGCGGTGAATTATGTATAGGTACAAGAAGTTGTGAAATGGACTAAAATCATTTGCAGTATTTATACGAGGGGATTAGCTGAAATGATAACTAAGTGTTTAGCTTAAGGCTGAAGAACATGTTCATTGAAAGTTAATGATTTAACGGTTCGTTGATTGCAGACTGGTTGAATCATGGTAGGGCAGAGGATAGGATTTTAGAATTCATCCAAAGATCTCATTTTTCAATTTATCGATCTAGATGCTACTTTGACTATTAATTTATGAATTATCGTGATTTATTATTAGATCGCGAAACGCTATAATTCGCATTGCGAAAAGGGCAAAATTCGTCTTCACTCTTGAGGGTCTAATCTTGAACTTTTTGTCAAAAGTCAATTCTGAAACGATATCTCGAAGTGTATCTGACATCTACAATAATCCACAGGAGTCCGCGTAGACTGATAGCCCAGGTTCTGTTTAGACGGGATTTTTTTGTTGTCTCGTTTACGTTGAAAAACTGTCGCACAAAAAGGAAAATAAAAGCGAAGAAGGTTAGAGTTAACATGAGAAAGCGAAAACGTACGAATTCATTAATTGGAACGCAATCATGAATTTTCCTGAGCTCGAATGATTGAGTGAAAAGAGAGTGAGTTAACCGCAACGGAAATTGTATAGGTTTGAAGCGAAGATTCGCAAAGCAACACAGACAGTGAGAAGCAGAGATGAATCGAACTGGCAAACCGATATCGGCCATGAAATTATTCATACAGTAGGCACACGCAGTGCAACTCTCCGTCGTTCGCCTCTTTTGAGCCGTCAAACGCGGCATCAAAGATAGCAACGGCAGGAGCCCCCCCCCCCGCCGGCGAATACGATTAACCTATTTTGCGAATGACTCGGTGGCTTGGTGGATCCTGTGATCCTATTCTATCGGTTCCTGGCTAGCACGATTCCTGCAATGGTTCTCTCACCGAAACTCTGGAATTCTCTACTATCTCCGGCTCTGTCGAATTTCCCGTGTGCATTTATGTATTAGTATTCTATGTAAACTATCAGTATAGCGGCACATACACAGGGGCAAAGGAACCGAGAATATATCCGAATCAATTGCCTCTCCATCCATAATAACGTCAAAGGACAGAAGACATTTGTAGACTGCGCGTGCAATAGCCGTATTTCCTCTGTTCAGGCCAGTCAAAGTCGAACTCAAAGGCACGACAAGTTGAGCATGTAGATATTCGAGTACATTACTTCATGAGCCTATTATTTCAAGGTTCATCGATTTTGGAGCAGAGGACACGTGCCGTGCAAATTTTAATTCATACTTTTTTACATTCAGAGATCTCCAAAGCTTAC
Organism: Clistopyga incitator; assembly: GCA_947507545.1. Lineage (NCBI taxonomy): Eukaryota > Metazoa > Arthropoda > Insecta > Hymenoptera > Ichneumonidae > Clistopyga > Clistopyga incitator. Next base: position 4,612,644 of record OX382172.1, on the reverse strand, counting down.
TTCTGTCCCAAATCAAACAAGGGTATCAATATTTTACCATGTCACTAATTCATCAAACAAAAGCGGCTCTCGTAGTTCAATTAACTCAGTATAACGGCAAACGAAATTTGACATTGAACATTTGGCAAAGGGAATCTCAAGATAAGAGATTTTTGAAGCTCTTCTGTGATCCCCACAGACAATGGATCGTTAATTATTAGACTATAGAAATGATTAAAAAGGAAGACACTGCTTACCATTTTGGCTCATAACAATGGCTGACTCACGGATCATGAGTCAGAAGGACGTGGTAATGATTGCTGATCGAGTTAAGTGCATCTGACATCATCGAAGGAATCGAATTTCTGATATGTCCATCTCAAAGATTTCGCATTGCAGTTTACTGCAATAACCATTGGATGAGTTCAATACAACTGCTAATTAGGCCAAACAGTTCGGTGCCATGGAAGCGATGCGGTGATCTAGTGGTTAGTGTACTGGCCTCTACATCGGTGCATTCCCCATCTGCCGTGCAGAGGGCGCTGGAGTAGTCAATTGACTAAAGCGACGGAGTAGCTGAAGTCGCGGAATGGCTATCGTCCCGGAGTGGCTGATATGACAGGGCGACTACAGCAATAGAGTGACTAAGCTCCCGGAGCGGCATACACAGTGGCTAATCTCATCGAATGGCTAATCCTACGGTGTGGCTAACCTCAACTTACAAATGATGCTTTTGGCCCAAATTATATGTGCGAACGTGCGAGCTTCATTAACCTCTATGTATACACTGAAACTTCATCACGTTCAGATAGTTTCACTCTGAAACAGACTGTGTTACAAACTACTAACTTTGTTTATAAAGATGTGACAGGATTTCTCTTTAGTTTTTATGTATAATACAAGTGTTTGCTTAGCTGTACCAGACATAGAGCCATTCTCATCAGATGTCTCTTTCCGACTGCTTTTCATCATACTTACTGATACTGAAAAGTCAGTTGTTGTTTTGAGAATAAGTTATATCAATGTCAGGGTGCCTTATGTTATGGCTTCAAAAGCTGATCTGTTTGTCCTTGCTATTAGTTAGTTGGCAACAGACGAATTTTCAACTCTTCAATGGCCTTCTTTTTTTCATGTTTCGCGGTACAATAGTTCGCAATGTGACAGGATGTCTCTTTAGTTTTCATGTATAATACAAGTGTTTGCTTAGCTGTACCAGACATAGAGCCATTCTCATCAGATGTCTCTTTCCGACTGCTTTTCGTCATACTTACTGATACTGAAAAGTCAGTTGTTGTTTTGAGAATAAGTTATATCAATGTCAGGGTGCCTTACATTATGGCTTCAAAAGCTGATCTGTTTGTCCTTGCTATTAGTTAGTTGGCAACAGACGAATTTTCAACTCTTCAATGGCCTTCTTTTTTTCTTGTTTCGCGGTACAATACTTCGCAATGTGACAGGATGTCTCTTTAGTTTTCATGTAATACAAGTGTTCGGTCGGCTGTACCAGACATAGAGCCATTCTCATTAGATGTCTCTTTCCGACTGCTTTTCATCATACTTACTGATACGGGAAAGTAAGTTGTTGTTGTTTCGAGAGTAACTTATATCAATGTCAGGGTGCCTTCCATTATGGCTCGAAAAGCTGATCTGTTTGTCCTTGTTGACAACAGACTATTTTCAACTCTTCAATGGCCTTTCTTTTTTCTTGTTTCGCGGTACAATACTTCGCAATTATTTGCTTATCTCACGTCATCAAATCGTTTAACGTCGTATGTCCTCCGGGAACTCGGCGGACTTAGCTATCGAACAAACACAAACGTGGAATTTCATAAAATTGGAGGGAAGAGCAGGAGCTTATTGAAAAATCACCATCGGTACACACGAAAATTAATAATAGCCCCCGAAGCTTCGTAATCGAGGTTTTTTTTTCATCAGCGGCCCTAAACACACATTTGAAATTCCCGAGGGAAATGAAAAATCTACATGGCCACCAAACTCGAACTGTAGCACTTTTACGGACTGTAATATTCAAATAATGTTTGCATATGAGATGAGTGTCGTGGGACGAAATTAAAAGAACTCATTATGGGGATGCTGGCACTTACCCGATCCAATTAAAAGCGTCAACATCTGCTTCGAGATATTACTCATCGCAGTAAGAGCTTATAATTTCGTCGTAATATAAGCATACGTCTAAGCATAACACACGACACCGGAAATTGTGGTGGGTAGAAAAGCATTTTTATACTGCGCTTATAATGAGAAAAACGGGTGAACAAGCGCTGCTCGTTAACAAAGCGTAAGACATATTAATTGAAAATGAAAAACATACATAAAAATTGCAACAATCAGCAGGTTGCCACATTTTCAGGTTTCTCTGAAATATCTGACGAAATATCAACTGGCCAGAATGTCTCATTCACGGTTGAAAAAAATATATATAATTATACAACGCAATGTCACTGCAAAATTGTGCACACATGAGATATCTTTGCAATAATATGCATTCTTTACGAGTGGCTGGGCTTAGTATTTGTATCTAAATTTTGGAATTCCTACTTAATTATTACGCAGATACTTTATATTTGACGATAATATAGGGATAAAATTAAAATATTTTGTTCATTTATATTTTAAAAATTTGGTTGAAAAAAAAACCCTTCGCGTTAGACTATTCAAACAAAATTTATTCGATCTCATAACTTCACGCCATAAAAACGCCTCTAGTATCCGGATGAACATGCTAACCCATTGTTAAGTGCTGCATCCCGAGAAAAGATTCATTATATTTTAATCAAATGTAATTAAAATAAGTAAATTAACTGATATATCCAGGAGCTTATTGGTGTTTTATTTGAAACGAGTAATATATTTTTGTTTAAAGCAACATTCAACTCCAATATTGAATTTGAATATCATTCATTTGGTATCTAAATCGATTGGCTCGACTTATTACAACTTGAATCTCTTGTTTGTTGTAAGTAACGTTCGTGGCTGAAATCTGCCAAGTATTTCTTCTCCTCAAATAAACATGTTTTGCCATCAAATAAACATAATTCTAATGCTGTTTTGGTCAAAACTAGTGAATCATTTTTTATTTGTATTTGCTTATTGGTATTTCATTTGAAACAAGTAATATATTTTTGTTTAAAGGACCATTCAACTCCAAGATTGAATTTGAATATCATTCATTTAGTATCTAAATCGATTGGCTCGATTTATTACAACTTGATTCTCTTGATTGTTGTAAGTAACGTTCGTGGCTGAAATCTGCCAAGTATTTCTTCTCCTCAAACAAACATGTTTTGCCATGAAATAAACATAATTCTAATGCTGTTTAGGTTAAAACTAGTGATTCATTTTTCTCGGTATATACAACGTGCCCTTAACATGAGAGATGCTGAGCAATACCTTCGCCAGCTAGTCGTTGTTTAGAAAGGCGGCTATCTCTCGTACAGAATGTTTATCTGAGATCTGTTTATATCACTGTTATGTTATTGTGTACGTGGTGAGATTTATCGTACATATACATGCATTGTAAAACCGCCGGACCACAAACTAATGCGTCACGTATTCTTGTATTTTTCAGGTAAGCGATACCGGCCAAGTTTCCGCACAATCAATAGCACAGTGTCCACGAGTGATAAAGCTGAAAAGAAGGTACTCCAGGAGGGTAACTAGCGATAAGAGATGCGTGCACCTCATCTTCTCTCGTCGTCATAACATTTTCTGTCGACCAAAAGAATACGTTTTTAAAGAATAGAAAAAACCCCGATTTCGGCTTTCTGTAAAAAATACAGACAATGTTTATGGAAAATTACAGATTTTTTTTTATGCTCTGATAGACTTGAAGAAAAATTATTTTCTTTAGTTTTGTAACGGGGTAGCATTACATATAAGAAGACGATTAGAATGAGAGAGAAGCAGAGGTGACGTTAGCGCAGTGGTTAGCGCTCTGACTTAGGAATGAACATTACGGGTTCGATCCCCGGAGATCATCATATTTTTTCTCTCTTCGATACTTCGGCAATGCATCCACACTACCATCCTACACACATCCCCGATTTCTCGGACCAACCGTTACAGTTTCTTCAGCGTAGGTTAGGTGAGTTTAGCTTAGGTGCTTATTTAAATGATTTTCCTGATGCTTTTTATGATGAATCCTGACGTCCTGAAATCGTAAGTCTTCCTTTTTTTCTACGTCAAATTAAAATCTTGAAAACCGTCGCGCATATGAATTTTGTTGCATCTTGACGGGAAGTACTACCGGAAACAACCATAAAATCTTTGCGCCTCGGATATCGTAGTGATGCCCTCGATTTCTACAAGAAAAAAATGTCAATAAGAAATATTCGTAAAACGTTGGAATTCATGTTGTTGTCTATACAAATAGCCAGTAATCTCTATTTGCATACTTTTATCTTTGTATACGTTTCTTATATTTGTGTAAACAATATTTCATTCCAACATAAATAATAGTGATCGAAGGAGAAATTTTTTCCTCGGCGCTATTATTTCTTTCCGATTAAAGTTCGTTATCGAGTGGCAGGAAATTTTCCACGAGGGTTTAGACGGAAATAAAATTCTTGTCGGGATGAGCGAGGAGAAACCTTGATGGAGCATCAAGGCTTTTGAAATGGGGGGAAAAAAGAAAAAAAGGGCAAGTAGGAAAGGCGGGCGATGCAACGGAACAGAATAAACTCGGGCGCTTTTCTTCACATTTCATCTATGTTCCAATAAATATTCCCGTCAACCCAGTAGAGAGGCGTACGCTCGTTCGTCTATTGCATAAACTCCGTAAAATTGTGATTCTTAGAATTGAATTATTCCGCGTCGTAGTGAAAAATAAATGAAAACCAAGACTTCGTAAATCAAGTCTGTGCAGTATTCTTCGTCAGTTTTATTGTTAGGTACTTCAATTGTAAAGTCCTCCGCACGATATGAACATAAATTCGAAATTCCAAATGCCATCCAACCGAAGAATAAAATATAATCATAAAAAGGCCGAATCCGGATATTTAAAAAAATTATAAACATAAATAGAGAATTAAATAACTTGTGTGCAATTGCTATCAAATGATTATTCGAATGGTAATAATTCATTTAACGCCGCCATTACTGTCTTTATCCATGTTAGCGAATGCCAATATTGAATATCATTGTTATGACCAAGCGAAATGAATAACATGCGTTATTCATGGTTTTGCCGCGGATATTATCAATTACAATCACTTCTCATGATCACAATCACGATCTGTCAAACATCTGTTCGCTTCAAACCTTTCCGTCGTGACGATCGATCCAAGTCGATCATCCGTTCGTTTGGCACCTGTCATTTATGATAATGTTACGTGTCTCTCCATGTCCTAATCCGCAATATAAGCAGATACATAGCAAATACATTGTATTTCATTTTCATGAGTCTCTCAGGTCCTTGGTATATCGAAAACGATTACGATGCTGAAGAGATGTCTTCTAACATGAGAGGCGGCCTCAAATGAATCGCAATATCTTATTACAAATAAGATAATCATTTTTTATACAGCTGCACGTAAAGTTCGTACGTAAGGGGACAACCCTTCGAGAGAATCGACAATACGCATTTTTCTCCATTAGGACTTATTTTACTCCCGTGGAAATTGGTTATATTGAAATTTAATATGAAACAGAAAAATAGCAATAGATAACAATTTTACAACTCTTTGGTTCCAATTTAAACGTTGCATAAGAAAAAAATTGTTTATTTCTTTTAGTTTGCTTTTCTTTTTGCGAATAAGGCTCTGATCTCAGTTCTTTTATGTAGCTCTTTATTTGAATAATTAATTGAATAATAATTCTCGTGTTTGATATAAATTAATATCATCAGTTTTTTTTTAGAAAAATTTATATCAAAAATATGTGTAATGATTAATAATTATTTTTCTTATTAAATACATTCTTTCAATTCACTTCAACTTTTCCAATGGCTTTATCCCCCCCACCTCGACCTCAAGAACCCGCGGGGGTTGCGACCCTCGACCACCCCCTGGACCCCCTTCTCTTCTCGCAACGCGTACTTTCCGTGACAGATGTATAAAAAAATTGCATGTCTCACGGGGTCCCGGTTGATATTACGACTCGTATGTCGGATGCTGCCCACCCAATACACTCGTCAGAAATATCCAATTTTCCGCCCTTACGGTACAATATACCACAGTAAATATTTTACAAAAATTATTTCTTTCTTCTCAAATTTATATCTATGAATAAATTTCCTCGGATTCAGTCCTGCTTATTACGATAGGATTAATGATTTTTTATAAATTTCGTTTTCTACGTTTTTCCCCACATCACCAATTTTTCGTATACAAGCTGTGATTGTTGTGTAACTAATATGCAATAGCAGATCAGCCGTTCTTCAATTACAAAAATTGCGTCTTCATGCAGAAAACTGCGCTTGAAATTGCGAGTCTCCTCCACGTACATATGCCGAAAAGACCCTGCGCATAGCCTTTTTCTTTCGGTAACAATGTATTCAACTATGTTTGACTTTTAATTGAGAAACGCAGCGGAAAGTGGAAAAGTCAATAGGCTTACGCACGGATGGGTTTTAGGAATGCGAGCAAATTCAGGGAAACGTATCTGATTGAGTGGAAATGCGTGGCGTAAAAGAGCCAAGAGTTTTCGTGATAATGAAAACTGCATCACGCATGACGCAGAGAAGCGAGTGAGCTTGACAACATTGCTCGAGGGTGTAGAGTTTCGAGTAGCGCGGTGTGCGGTCCCCGACAAGTGTAATCAGAGAAAATTGGAGGCTTTAGTTGGCATCGCGACCCGAATAACGTAGCATGCACGAGCCCTCGTGGATGCTTCTCCATTTTAGTGCAAAATTTATGCATCCCCAGTATGCAAGTATATAGAATATTCCATGAAAATAGGCTAAAGTTTTAGACAGGTGAAAGTATAGAAACCGACGTACACATCGGAGCTCTGCTAACCATGGCTGTACGGACTATTTAAGTAGGTTATAGTGCACACCGCGCGCGGTACCAGAGGAAGGATGGGAATTTAGAGCTGTTGAGCAAGTGGCCGGTGGCGGCGCGGCGTAATTATTCACGTGCCGGGTTAGCGGGCCGGTAGGGATTAAAGGAGGGAAAAGAGGAAGCGGCTGTGATGGCGAGGAGATAGAAGAGGAGAGATAAGGAACGATGAATCCGAAAGAAACGTAGTTCTAACGTTAGGGAATAAAACATAGAGCGTAGTCGCTGGTTGAGGATAGAATGGGTCAACGATCGTGGTACGGGGGCACGAGAAACTACCGGTGCTGCCACCGCGATAGGGATGAGGGCACCAGCCCAAGGTTGAAGAAACGACCGGTGAAACTGGCGAGCTCCTGTTTCCGCGCGCGTAAAGTCTAGCAAAAAGAGCGACACGTATTTCTGACAAAGATGCCTGACTAAAAGGCTCGTAGAGTGCGCGAAAGAGAGAAATAAAGAATGTCGTGAGGGGTCGAGGAAGAGGTCGGAATAGTTGAGCGAGAAAACGCAAGGTAATAAGGACAGCGTGTTGCCGCCAGCACAAGACGAGGCGTAGGGTAGCGTTTCGCGTGTATATGTATGGATATATATATATATATATATATATATATAGGTACCTACGCGCCAGTGAGGTGCAGAAGAGAGGAGAAAGAAGGAGAACAAGAAATAGAAGAAAAAAAAAAACGTCTCACGGGACTCTTGGCCCGGAAGAGCCACGGGCACTTGGTGAAGGCACCTTCGGTCTTTTCGCGCGAAATTTACTGCGTTTAACGGCCGCCTACGCTCGAGGCGCACCAGAAGGATATATATGCTGTGTTGCACGTCTCTGTCTCTACCTCTATTCCCAAAACGCGTACACTCTTTCGCCAAAGGAGGAATCCTCAACGAATGTCGTCTGGCCATACGTCCCTAACTTCTCCGCCTTATCGTCTCGACTGTAACTCTTTTCACAACGGTACTACATTTGTCGAAGAAAACGGATTTTTTCCCTTCCGTTTAATACCACCCTTTTATTGCCCTCGGTACATCTATAATTCGTGACGATAAAACGTGAAGAATACCAAATGTGTTCTTCGTTCGTATAGTTAAATTCAGACTTAACAAATGTCACGAATTTGAAAGACAAGACGTCATTTCTACAAAAAACTGCTAATACAATTTATAGCTTCCGATCAAAGTGATGAACATTTTTATTTCAAAAACATAAACTAGAAAATGCAATTCTAATATGCATTGCTCCCATTTAATATGAGTATATGTTGGAGAGATTTAGTTCGCTTACTGCATCGTCACGTGACACCGGGGCCCTTTATTCGAGTCATTAATTTGGCGTTAATAGCGTCATTCATTCGGCTGTCTAATTATCCCTCTCAACACGGTAAACCAATGCAATTCGATCAAAATGAGTTAATAAATATAGAGAGAATATTCCCATAAAAATATTTGTTAAGTTCCAGCTCGATAGATGAAGAGCTGTCAACGTGTCAACGTTGCCCCTCATATTTATCATGACGAATTGTGCCGGCAATCATCGAAAAGTGGAAAATAGTTCCAATGGTTGCCATATCATTATTCAGTTTACTGCAGTTCGATCAATTCTCAAAATTTCCGGTAAATAAATGCCAATTTCTCGAGTGATTAGAAAAATGATATTATATTTCGATTACAATATGCATGTTACTATCTGCGATTGCATTGTTAACATAACGGAAACCCTTCGCCGAATCTGAAACGTTAATTATTGGATGTCGCAAATAGGGCCATGTCGAATATTGAAAATTTCACATAATGCAACTAATCGATTGTCAAACACAATTATCGTTTTTGTATTGCGAATTATTGGATCCTAAAAGTAATCAAAACGGCAAGCCAAAAGTATCCCAACTAGCCCCGGTCTCCCGTGAAGTCACGTGATCAAAAACTCCAAGAAAACTGGTCAAGTAAGGAATGTCTATATGGGTTTATGTGTGTTACAAACTTGCAGAATCAACCCTAATTCTACATCCTGATGATTTCCACCGTTTTCAGTTCTTGTAGTTTTCGATAAAAAATGTATTCTCGGTCTAGGTGTGATAAATTCCTAGCAATCGAGCTAAATAATTCTCCGCAGGTAAAGCAACGTTTAATGGTGATTAGCATTGAAGTCAAATTAAATTTTGGATTCTTCGGCAAATTGGGAACGCTGTAACTCACTTAAACTTTGATCAGATGTGCTGACTTCTTCCCCAGAAATGGGAATACTTTAGATATTTCATTTGGCAAAAATCGATTTGTATTCCATCGCGAATTAACGTCGTTATTTCTCACGCCCTTAAACTTTTGATGAATTCGATGGATTACTGGAAATTCTCAAATACGTATGTCGTAACGCTCTAAAATACTCTTGCAAAGTATCATTATTTTTGCACTTTGTCAGTTTCATAAAGAATCTCGTACGGATGTAGTTGCCTCTTCATATGATCGTGCGGTTATATACAGAGTTCAATGAATAAGCGTACAAGCACGTGGAATCTCCATATAGTCGCACGATTATATGTATATTATATGTATTATATACGGAGAGTCGACTGTAGTTTTGTAGAAGGTAAAAAATAATGAGGAAGCAATATGCAAGTCTCTGCTATGCATCCTTTTATTTTTTTGCTGATTTTACTTGAAGTCCCAATTGAGGGTGAAGTGAATAGTACACAGCAATGCGTAGTTGCATGTAAGGTAGCGCGTTGAGAGAGAAACAGGAGTGTTAAAAAATAATATGAAGGTCGGAAAGGAGGATAACGGTTGGGTAAAAATTTGCGGTTCGAGCGCATTGCGACATTCCGTTTGAAAGCTCAAGTGCACCCGCGAACGTCCGCGCGACTAAGTATACTCTTTCGTATTCCTCTCCACCCCTTGTCTGAGCACAAGGAGGGGATGGTTCGTGCCGTTGATGGTGGGCGCTCGCGGTTGTATAACTCCGGCGTCTATCCGCCGGAATGCGTTGGAATTCCATGGAGAGGCTGCTGCGGGCGAGATAAATTTCATTTAACCCCGTCGCTTGATGCGAAGCGCTCTCTCGTTGAGTCTCTCCGCCGCGTTGATAGCGACCAACGAGTGAAAGAAAGAAGGAGTGGGTTATATAGTATAGCAACGTTGCATGCACGGCCGTCCTCGCTGTCCCCAGGTGATACGACTTTTACGATTGCTCGCTGTGCACTCCAGCCTCCACAGTCGATTTAAATTGCGAATTAAGTCCATTCAACATCAGAGTGATTACGCTACGAAAAGTAAGCTCGGCCTTCAAACTTTTAACCGGAATATATGTGAAACGAATTTTACAGAGAGAATTTTTAAGGAATTGTCTCGAAAAAAAAAAACACACACACACATGCCAGTGGAATCCAAACAGCATAGTGAAATGGAAATAGTCCAGTAATTTGAGGAATTTTCTCATATCTCGTATATATTCTCAGTCGAGGAAAAATTAATTACGCGCGTATACATCGTGGTTTGGGAAATGTTTCCCCCTCCTTCCATTCCCCTACGTATTAGCTGTAACCCCTCGGAAAAACTGCGGTAATAGAAAAACCCCGGATAATGGAGCGTGCATTGGTCAGAAAATAGACGCATATGGAAGTTATCGCTATACCGTGTCGAATGTATAGCTATCGTCGTTAGAATCAGCAGCCATGAACATGTGCAACTGACTACACCCATAGCCTTGTTGTCCGAAACGCGGATAATACAAATGTGATATTTGTATGAGACGGCAATTCTCCGTTAACAAAAGACAAAGTACATCGAGAGTCGCAATACCGAAGACTCGTTTTGAGTCCCAGGATTGGTTGGCGATGACTGTCTCGAAGCCAACTTCAGTCTGTCGAGCTCACCATTGTAAAGTGGCGCTTGGCGCGCATTTCAAACTGTCGCTTTGGCTGTTCTGTCACGAACGCTGCATAGTCATGTACTGCCAGTGACTTGAATGGCTGTCTTTTTCATAATCGCGATATTGAGTGGAGCTGTCTTCAGGATAGGAATGAACGTGCGGTCGGTGTGTGGCTTCGGCGGGTCCCAGAGTTAAGCAGCATTACTTGCGGCCATAACTTGGATGGATGACCGCTTAGCTGTTCGCTGTTTTCCGCGCCAATTGCTGAGCGGGAGACACCTTTCCTGAGTTTGCCATTTACTGTAACACACTATCAGGTGCGTCGGTGTAACGATTTCGTATTTAGTTGCATTTACTACTCAGTTAGACTTAGTTAACTCAAATTGGTCATGCAACAAGTTTTGTTTGTATTCTGACTAAGTAATATAGTTGGGGTGTTCACTGATAGACGGAAAGATGGTTTGGCTGGAACAACCAAGCGCTTGGTTAAATATGCGCCAGTCGATTTATTGGGTAGGCTGATCAAATTGTTGGGTATGCCTATACTAAGTTATTGGTAGTATTACAATGAGCTTGGTTGCACTAACCAATCAATCGGCTGACTTGTGTATAGCCAAATGTGTGTTGGTTGTTTTAACCAAGCATTTGTTTGCGTGTACTTGGCAAAACTTATGACTTATTGTTAGTTCAAGCGACGACACAAGTTAACCAACTGAAAATAGTTGACCCCACCAAGTAATCGACCGTCTCTCAGAGCAAATCCTCCAAGACACTTTGTTCGGTTCAACTATTTTTTTCGCTATCGCAGCCAAGTCGTTCTTCCTGTGCTCAATTTCCATGTGCCCTTGTGCCAATGTGATACTGGAAAGCATTAGGATGAGCGACTGCGCACACCACTCTAGGTGGGTCTCTACAAAGAAGCAGGGAAAGAGAAGAGGGTCAACGTAAAAATCAGAATAACCCATAACATGAATAAAATCAGAGCTGTTTCTACGGAAATAAATCATAATCAATGGACACACGATTATGCTACTATATAGTTTTGAACGACTCTTCAAATTCTAAAGGGAAGCCACGCTGTATCGATGGTGTAATTGACTTTGTGATTATATTATTGAGAACAATAACATGCAGTGATTATAATATCCTCTTTCACCACAAAACATGACACATCGAAAATCGCAATGTTGCAAACTGACGTCAGTTTGAAGGCATGTAGATTGACTCCCTGTTTCGATAACTCCTTCCCCCGATATTCATCGTGCGGGCGGCCATATCGATTTCCAGTTAGTAGCAAAATGATTGACAAGTTCCACGTCATAGAGTTTCGCAGTTAATAGTTAATAAACGAAAATTGGCGTGTAATGACGATTACGTAGAGGTGTATTGTACAGAAACCGTTAAAACATTACCTGTAACAATGAATTATAAGTGATCCTCATACAATTAGTATGGTTTGGAAGATTACTGATGTATTATTTCTTCACTTCCTTCGCAAAGACGTACAAATTAGGATGTGTCTGTAATATGTCGCTATACTGTTGATGCATTGCTGTGTAACATAATAACGTTACAACGAATGCCAGTTGTTATACGCAAGTTCTATAACCAGTCTTTGGTGTTGCATTGATATAGCTAAAGTGTAATCGGTGTAATACGACTCCAAGAAACTAATAAAACTTTGGTGATATTCAGATAATGTTAATGTTACAAAGTGTGGTAACAGTACAGTTTAGCATAAGAACAGCGTTTGTAACAGGTATATAACTTTCTTATAACGATGTTATGTCCGCTAGATGGCCGAGGGCTCGAACATATCTCGCAAGCGATTTCGTGACCCCAGCGTATATAAAACTGCGAAGCTACGTTGCTCCAACTACACCCTAGGGGTCTATCCTGCGAAGGTGTCGTAACCCACGAGGGTTGCTTACCATGATCCGGTTCTACCTTTAGTCGTAGTGGTTTATTTTTGTAATAACCATCCTTTGGCGGTTGGGATTTCGTGACCCTTGAATGCCCGAAAAAAATAAACGACGATACACTGTCGTTAACCGTCTCGTCGCTAAGAGCTGAAAGGGTTGAACAAAGAAATAACAATAAACAATCGTGAATAATTATCAATAAATTATATCCGTAATATAACCGTAATATGACAGTAATGTTACAGTTTTTCGCTCAAACCTCATGTTATAACAGTTATATAATTTGTAGATATATAACAGTAATGCAATATTAATCAGATGTTACGGTTTTTTAACAATGTTATATTGCCGCGTCGTAAATTGCAACTAACATGTATTTTACATGTAACGGCGAGGTAATGTTACCTGTTATATTCGCTTGCGTTGTCGACACGTTTTTGCAATATAACTGGGTGGGTTTACCGGGCTGTTCCACTGTCCTCCACTTTCAACACTTTCCACTTATCGGCGAAGGGAAATAACTTGACTTCTGCTATTTTGTTGAAAACATATGACAAAAGCCTGAAGTACAATATTGTGACTTGTGGTCTACTAATACGGTAAAGAATAGTATTCAATCTTCTTTACCGTTGTTGTACTTTCATGGTATTTCTTTCTTAAAATACTTCGTGCAATGGGTACTTATGATTTAATCTCGGTTTACCGGAAAAAATAACCCGTGATAAATACATAGAAGCGTAAAGCAAACTCTTGTTTGAAACCCATATCTCACATCTTCTCATATTCATGTGTTACCAGACGTCTTCACTTTTTTTTTACGTTTGAGCTTTCAATGGTTTTCACTGGTCATCGTTGGATCCTGCAAAGATCATTTGCTACGTCATAACCATATATATTAATACATTTTGGCACACCGTCTGAATTACATTCGTACATAAACATATACAATACGTGATGGTGGAATGTATATCTAAATAATATCTAGAAATGAAGAATTCGTACGAGAGTATCCGATATCACTATAAACGATTATGAAAATATGAAGGAAAAAAATAAATAAAATTGAAAAAGGATAAGAATACGAAGGGAGGAAGATGAGAATAAGTCGTAGGAATTTATTGAATACGCGTAGGGCGTAGTGCTGCAAGTACTTTTCTCGTGTGTGTGTGTATTCCATGATGTGTGCACATGCCCATACCCTCATATATGTATATATAATAGGTTTCGGTATATGTGAAACGATATCGAGTGGCGTGACTACCCACGCGCGACAAAGCCAGCAGAAATCTTACCTCAAGCAGCAGCCGAACCAGCAAAAGCAGAAGCAGCGAGAACCACCTTCGCCCTCGGTCCTTTTCGCCGGTGAATCCGCCATGATTTCCGGAATACCTCGCCCAACGCAGCATGCTACTTACGATACGATAAATACATTTTTACCGTCGCGCCTTTGAGGCGCATATGCCTCGAGCTTTGCCGAGGACTTTTTAGGGGCGGTTAAAACTACTATGATTGAATCACTCGCGTACAGCCGATTGAGAAAATCTCTCAGCTTTCACGAAATATTTCACATGAAAAATTGAATAGAAGTTCAGAAAGTAAATTCAAAGTCTATGGTAATAAAACATGGATTTGCATATTTGATTCGTTCGCAGAATAAAAATCAAGACTGCAAAGGAGAGCCCTGCACAAGATATTTCCTCTTTATTATTCCCTTTTTAAAAAGTTACCTGCATGCGCAAGTACGTTAATCGATTCTGCATTCTCCATCAAGGAAGCTTCATCCAAAAAATACTACTAATTTGTTCTGCGTTTCAATCTGGTTATAAATAAATTTAAAACACTCAAACCTAGCCCAATTTTAATCGTTAAGAAATAATGGATAGAAATTTTTATTACGAATCATTTTCAGTAGTTAAAAAATTGTACTCGCTAGATAAAATTTTGCGAAATTAAATGTGCATTATCATCATTTTCCAAAATAGAACAAATAGGTGATTCTCAGCGCGATAATGGGAAATTGATTCGAGGTGAAGTGATGACAAAAATGTATCGAAATCCTCACAATTAAGTTTAATCAAAATGCTCATATCGATTTTTATAGAAAGCAGGTGGGGGAAACATTGATCTGTCTATTTTCACAAATTTTAGCCGTGTTAAGTCACCACTTTTCCGACGTTTCAAAACATTTTGAGTATGCTTACATGACAATCTCAAAAAACAATGTTTTATGGAAATGAAGCGCGCTCTACGGAGACTCAATGCATGTTTACAATTATTTTATCACCTGCTAATGTATCTGATTATTCTCTCATCCATTATCCAATAGTTATAGACAAGTCCGTCGAGACGGTAATTTAGGAAAAACGTAAATTACACCTAACAAAAGTCTATATTTGACTTCCACCAGCGGAAAGATTGTACGGTTAATCACATTCCAATATTTAGTTCGCTATTGATTAGAGTATTCTATGCTCACCTCCATATTATCTTCATGACTCCGGGTACGTACATTTTTTACAGACTTCGATTATATAGCGACCCCATTTATGTTTTAAATAATAGGGTTGTGTACTGTTTAATTGGTTTCAGTCGTCCTGGAAAATTGTCGCCTCGTTAGAAAAAACTGAAATAAACTTGAGTATAGATACTATGTTTTCACCGCCCAATTACTACAATACGACAAAATGATTGTATTGTGAATGATTAAATGTACTTATAATGAGTTGGTTAAAGTAAGAGAGTTTCGCAGCAGCGTTCCACAGTCTTGCCGGTTCTAATAGGACTCCGTACTTGTCTCAAGACGTAATCGCGTCTCTCGATATTCAGCAGATTCAAGTTTTAATACAACAATTTTATTCCAATCAATCAGGGATTGAAGTGAATTTTGAGTATGCTTACGTGACAATCTCGAAAAACTATTTCTTTATGTAAACAAAGTGCGCTCTATGGAAAGCAATGGTCATTTACGATTATTCTATCACATGGTAATTTATCTGATTATTCTCTCATACATTACCGAATAGTTACAGACAAGTCCTACGAGAGAGTAAAACCCAAATTACAGTTAGCAAGAGTCAATCTTTGACTTCAACTAGTGCAAAGATTGTACGGTTAATCACATACCAATATTGAGTTCGCTATTCATTAGAGTATTCAATGCTCACCTGCATATTATCTTCATGACTCCGGGTACGTACATTTTTTACGAACTTCGATTATATAGCGACCCCATTAATGTTTTAAATAATACGGTTGTGCTCTGTTTAATTGGTTTCAGTCGTCCTGGTAAATTGTCGCCTCGTTAGAAAAAAAAGAAAAATAAACTTGAGTGTAGATACTATGTTTTCACCGCCCAATTACTTCAATACGACAAAATGATTAAATGTACTTGTAATCAGTTAGTCAAAGTACGAGAGTTTCGCAGCAGCGTCCCACAGTCTTACCGGTATAATAGGACTCTGCACTTGTCTCAAGACGCAATCGCGTCTCTCGATATTCAGCAGATTGAAGTTTTAATACAACAATTTTATTCCAATCAATCAAGGATTGAAATCCGTGCCCAATCAAGACCATTTTGAGTATGCTTACGTGACAATCTGGAAAAACTATTTCTTTATGTAAACAAAGTGCGCTCTATGGAAAGCAATGGCCATTTACGATTATTCTATCACATAGTTACAGACAAGTCCTACGAGAGAGTAAAACCCAAATTACAGTTAGCAAGAGTCAATCTTTGACTTCAACTAGCGCAAAGATTGTACGGTTAATCACATACCAATATTGAGCTCGCTATTCATTAGAGTATTCAATGCTCACCTGCATATTATCTTCATGACTCCGGGTACGTACATTTTTTACGAACTTCGATTATATAGCGACCCCATTAATGTTTTAAATAATACGGTTGTGCTCTGTTTAATTGGTTTCAGTCGTCCTGGAAAATTGTCGCCTCGTTAGAGAAAAATAAAAATAAAATGAGTGTATATACTATGTTTTCACCGCCCAATTACTTCAATACGACAAAATGATTAAATGTACTTGTAATCAGTTAGTCAAAGTACGAGAGTTTCGCAGCAGCGTCCCACAGTCTTACCGGTATAATAGGACTCTGCACTTGTCTCAAGACGCAATCGCGTCTCTCGATATTCAGCAGATTCAAGTTTCAATACAATAATTTTATTCCAATCAGTCAGGGATTGAAGTCCGTCCCCAATCAATAAAGCGAGTAGTAGCGTCAAGCTGGTATTTCTTGTGTACAGGCACGGGAGTATGCGCGTGCGCTTTCTAAAAGGAAGTCTCATGAGGTTGCAAAGCGTCGTTGCAATCCGTGGCAGCAACCGCTTCGTCGGTACGTGGGAATGCAAAAAAAGAGTGCAGACCGTCGCGTATATAGCGGGGAGTGTAGGGTAAAAGTCGGCGATAGTTCCGAGAGTACGATTGTGCGCTCGATAATCGACTACCGAGATATGCATAAACGCTAGCTCGTTCTCACTCGCCCCCACTTGTATCGGCACTCCGTATAAGCTGAGAGCGTCCCCGATGGTCAGCAGCCGCACCAACGTAGAGACCAAAGGATTGTACGAGGAGCGAGCCGTGTTTACCGTATCTCGAAGCGATCTTCCGGCAGTGGGATGCAAAAACATTCGAAGTAATAACGTGCGGGCCCTGACGACGCCCGCCCCCATACCAAATTCTGGGTTCCTCACTATCGGGCGCCAGTTTCGCCTTTTTTTCCACCGATTCATCAGCCCCTCGCTATTTTTATTGACAACTTTCCATGCGTTCATTATTAGAACATTTTTCGAGTTCCTCGTACGAAAACTTTTCATTTCGTGCGTGCGCCTGTGCGTTTGGGTAAATCTACATTAAAACTAATTCGAAGTCAATATTTCTACATAATCAAAATCACAATTACGGTCAGTTGCTGTTGAGTCATGACGATCGATCGATATCAAAAGTTGTAGAATCATATTTCAGGATTCACAGTGAGAAAGTAATAGCAATGTAAATGACAATTGACAATTCATTAACTCTCGCTTGTAATTTAATAAATGAGATTTTTCGTAGAAACTTGTATCTGTTCACAATGTGGCATTGCTTCACCATTTCGTTTCATCCATAAATTGGACGGTGAATAATATCAATTAATATGCCATCAGTGCTGTAGTGTCTAAATAAGGTAGCAAATTCTGGGTTCCTCACTATCGGGCGCCAGTTTCGCCTTTTTTTCCACCGATTCATCAGCCCCTCGCTATTTTTATCGACAACTTTCCATACGTTCATTATTAGAACATTTTTCGAGTTCCTCGTACGAAAACTTATCATTTCGTGCGTGCGCCTGTGCGTTTGAGTAAATCTACATTAAAACTAATTCGAAGTCAATATTTCTACATAATCAAAATCACAATTACGGTCAGTTGGTGTTGAGTCATGACGATCGATCGAAATCAAAAGTTGTAGAATCATATTTCACGATTCACAGTGAGAAAGTAATAGCAATGTAAATGACAATTGACAATTCATTAACTCTCGCTTGTTATTTAATAAATGAGATTTTTAGTAGAAACTTGTCTCTGTTCACAATGTGGCATTGCTTCACCATTTCGTTTCATCCATAAATTGGACGGTGAATAATATCAATTAATATGCCATCAGTGCTGTAGTGTCTAAATAAGGTAGCAAATTCTGGGTTCCTCACTATCGGGCGCCAGTTTCGCCTTTTTTTCCACCGATTCATCAGCCCCTCGCTATTTTTATCGACAACTTTCCATACGTTCATTATTAGAACATTTTTCGAGTTCCTCGTACAAAAACTTTTCATTTCGTGCTTGCGCCTGTGCGTTTGGGTAAATCTACATTAAAACTAATTCGAAGTCAATATTTCTACATAATCAAAATCACAATTACGGTCAGTTGGTGTTGAGTCATGACGATCGATCGAAATCAAAAGTTGTAGAATCATATTTCAGGATTCACAGTGAGAAAGTAATAGCAATGTAAATGACAATTGACAATTCATTAACTCTCGCTTGTAATTTAATAAATGAGATTTTTCGTAGAAACTTGTATCTGTTCACAATGTGGCATTGCTTCACCATTTCGTTTTATCCATAAATTGGACGGTGAATAATATCAATTAATATGCCATCAGTGCTGTAGTGTCTAATTAAGGTAGTAAATTGAAAGAACGGACCGAAAAAGCGTCTGAAAAAAAAAGAAAAAAAAGAAACGAAAATGCCTCCGAACGAGAGTCCCCGAGACACGAAGCTACGAAACGCGACGCGTCATAAGGGAAGAAGGGAAATAACATTAAGATACACTCGGCGGGACAGCATCGCTAATTGCAAATTAATTCTATCTGAACCGTTGGGCTCACCGTAGCCTATTTGGTGAGAGTCATTCGTACGCTCGGGTCGTCATACTGGATGTATATATATGTGTGGACGGAAGATATTTTCCGTACGTAATTTCGACCCCGGCTGTGATAATGGCCGTTAGATTCGTTACGATAAGTCTCCGTCGTCCTCGTAATAGGGAAGTCTCAATAGTATATAGTACGATAATTCTCCTTGCCTTTCTTCCACTTTTCTCGTGCTCCATGCCCCGTGAACAGAGCTACCTGAAACATCGAGTCATTAGTGCCGACCGCTGTCAGCCTTTTCTTTTTCGACAAGATCGTTTCTCCCCATCTTACTTATATCCCTCTTTATTCCCTCGGGCGACTAGCCACCCGAATCAACTGGTCAACTTGTATGCTTAGTTACACTTCGGAAGCAATCAAGTCCATCCCTATTTATGACTTACTACCGAATCGTACGTATACCGTCTTCGTGACTTGATTCGCATCAAACGGAAAGACGTTGATGAAGAAAGTCACCCAATATTGCCCCATCTTTTCGTCATTTCTTTGTCGCCCTTTGTCGCGATTTTTCACGCTCCATGGAAAATTACACGGATAGAAATTTTTGTGTGCGGCAACATGAAGTTGGACAAGAAAAATGCTGACTTGAGGTAGACAAATTTTTGTTTGGATCATACATTTTTTGCCGGGCTGACCCATCATCTTGTTAGCGTAGCCAAACAACTTTTGTTGTGACTGTTTTATGTTGCCACAGGAGAGAAACTTCTCTCCGTGCATATATCACCCAGTGAACCTATGTAAATCCATTTGTTTGTATGATGTATTTCGACCTCTTGCCATTAATTATAACTGTTTTCAGCGGTTGTTCCATCATTTACTCCCGCGTCGTTCATCCAATACAGAACATTACATACCGATACAAGTGTTACATAATACGTACTACGTACTTATATGCGAATGCTGCGGATATATACGGAATCGGACGTCGATTATTACAGGAAGGAAGTACAAGCATTTTCACTCAAACTCCGGCTCTGATAAACTGTCAAAGGCCAAATTGTCACTCGAAAACCGTGATGCATCGCCAGTGATCAATGGGTTAAAGTGGAGCTGACGTTTCGCGAATGAGAAGGAATGGCAATTCGTCTTCCTGTCATTTGATAATGGAATTCTCAACAAGTCGTTCACACAAGCAAATATAAGAGAGACCAAAGAATTTTTAAATTTACGTGATTTAGTATTGCATTTACGAATGCGTTATATTATGAAACTTAACAAAAGTAGCACATTACGACACGAGTGCGATAAAACTTTTTCTGGCGAGTATAAGTTTGCAGCACGAACTGAGTGGGAGTGTGCAATCACACGATTCAAAAATAGTACATTATGATACTAGTGCGATAATGGCCGCTTTCTCGCACTAGTATCACAATGTACTATTTTTTGTAACGAATGTCAACGTACTGTCGCACAGCTGCGTGCCTATAAAGCATTGCGTAAAATCATATTGTAGATAGTTTTACACACGCCAATGTGTGCGTAAAGTTATCTACAGAATTCTAGATAACTTTACGCACCAGATTGCGTACGTAAAATTATCTACGTTTATGTCAGCATAATACGCCATCTTACGCACGCTTTGCAGACACCAAATGAGCGACATCAGTTGCATGAGTTACAAAAAATGTTTATCGCACGAGTATCGTACGCAACTTTATTTTACAAAGTGTGCGTAAAACCGCGTCTCTAGCACTGGGTGAAATAAAATCCTTTAATGTGTATATTGAGGGCTTCATACAATCAGAAGTGACAATTATTATTTTCCTAAATTATGGTCTTCTATTACCTGAGTTATTGGCAATGTTGAATCATCCATGTCGCCGTTCCTGACATTTCGACACAGTTTATACATGCAGTGTTATAAATTGCGACAAAACCTGAATTAGGTGACGCATTTACTGACCCCGGGAATTTATTGGAAGTACTAACCTTCGGATGAACTTTCACATATCAGATCGATAGAATGGTTTATTCTGAAGGTATTCATATCTCGTTTATAGAATTTAATATTTACTTGAGGATATAAATTCGAAATTCCGCATGCGCTTTAGTCAGTGCCTTCCGACTACGAAAACCAGTAAAACGTCAGTCACACCTCTCACTATTAAATTTCGATATGGAATATTTTATAAATCATTCGTACTTCTTCGATAGTCGGCAGTCAAAAACGCTCTTCAATTTGACGCTAATTTTTTTGATATTTCATGAAAGACTTATTTACCACAGATATAAATGAACCGTCGGTGTCAGAATCTCGGACATTCACCTTTTGCCCGGTTAGTTGATGACGGCCAAAATACCAAGCTCAGGAAACCGAGACTAAGAAAACCTTGTGAAAAACACGAACAATCATCACTTTTTGAGGACGCTGGTATTACGAACACCACAAATGACTCGTTTGATGTACCTCTATTCACACTTCAATCATAAAAAAACCATAACGCATTTCAATTTGAAAGATTAACAACGCTCTATTGATAAGAGGCTCGATTCTCTACACCAGACATTTGAGCATCGTTACTCAGAGTTCATCATCGCTTATTCATCTTTACGATGAGAACCGAAGCATACTTTCTTTTCTTTGTTGAGCCCGTATAAAAAAGTTTTTTCTTCATGTTTCATGGATTTATCAAGACCAGAGAGAGAGACAAAAGTTGGAAGAACCATTAAGTTTAACCGACAGCTATAGCAGGGTATTAAATATTTTAAGAACTGTATCTTCAGGGTTTCACTGCTCGAGCAAGTAGCCCAGACAACGTCTGATACATATTTTGTGTCAACCCACGATTCCGGCAATACTTTATACTCTCCTCCAGATTTGGTATAGACGAAATGCGGCACTCTGCGAACCAACAATCCGTCCAAGGTGTATCATTAAAACTTACATTGCTTAACAGTAATTTGCATTTCTGCTGAATTTTCATAGTTAAAATATAGGTTTTCCCTCCATCTCTCACATGGAAATAAATTATTTGCAAGAAGAAGAAAATGATAACTTAGATGCAAAGGACATAATTTCGTCGAAAATTTATAACTCGGATATATTTTAAGATATATATTCCTCATATATGCAATCAAGAAATATACGTGAAATAAATTCTAGGTACACTCAAAATATGCCTCTCGTTTCAAGGCAGGAAAGTTAGATTTTCCAGATATATTCATTATTCGTGAAGTTTGGCTGGCCAACTTCAGTGCTACATATCTGATGTGTCTCTTCAAGTTCGCCGTGATGTATTTCATGGCGGATAATTTTACAAGCTTTGATACGCTGTATATACTCCGATCGAACTCTCGTATATCAAAGACAAAGAATTAACTGCATCAAATTATTTCGTGAGTTTTTAATACAGAAAGAGTTATTTAAGCATTTAAAATTGCAGTTTTGTCACAAAGGCTTGAAATACAAAATTCCTACCCTGATACTGGAATGCACTGTTCGACAGATGAAATAAGATATCGATCACTGAAATCCGTTCTCCAGTTTGTTCTGAAAAGCTACGACAAAGTCAAAAATTTGCTTCACTCGCTCGGCATATACTTGACGAGGTTGAAATGTAAAATTTAACAAAAAGGCCATCATCTACAGAATTTCTTTTTATCCCTCGGTCTCGTTAATGCATGATAACGTGTTTATATTTCAGTCTAAACGTTGATTTTCCATTAGTTCTCATTGACCAAGTTTCGTGTATCAGCGATGCCGACCTGACGTGGTGCTTACTTCCGGTTAGAGCAGGTGAATACTCTGCATAATATTGATAGCCGATATATCGCCATGAGCCATCGTGCCACAGAGGGAAAGGCCCGGCGGACTCGCATACTCCGTTGGGACAAACAAATGTATCAGCGTTCATGGAGTTAGCATTGACGGCGCGGACTCGTGAATCGCGATACAGGACGAGGTCACTCGTGAATGAGAGATTGATTTGGGTCACTCGTAGAAGGCTCCGGACAATTTTGCGGCTGCATTGCTAACCGTCGGGAATAAAGGAGCAGGTACATATCCTCTCGTACATCTAGCCAGGAACAATCCTAGTTAGCGCACGCGGTGCACATGCGGAGCGCAAACTCACTGCGGAGAGCGCTCGCGCGCACGAGATCTATATTCCAGTTAATCTATGTTCCGATTGTATCTGTTCATTGGGTTACGAAGTACCGGAGAGCACGGGCCCTTGGACATTAACTGCCGTTGTTAACGGCGTGCAACGATCAGAGATACCAGTCCGTTTCGCGGCATTCGCGCGCCGTGAACCTCGTGTGTCGCTTATGTCTCGCTTGCCGTGGTCGAATGCGCTCGCAAATCTGCTACCCACTGCACAAATACATAGTCCATGCATAGTTAGTTTCTATTTTCATTTACATGTCGTTTGTATATCTTTCCCATGGTCGACCGCATAGATGGCTTCCACGTGTGTGTGTGTGTGTGTGTACGTGGTTGTCCGTTGGAAATCTGATCGATACAACGGGATAGAGTGGCTAGCTCGTAGTCGTGAAGCCAGCAGATGAGAGATTCTGCACCCAGCATTGAGTCTACCTGGATATATTGCGGATGAGAGATATTGAGTCGGAGAAAAGTCCCTATTATACCGTCAGACTTATCGTCCTTTCATATGACCCTTGAACGTGGTTCACGATTGATATCGAGTAAGGCACCGCTCGGTTATAATAATTAAATTATTTCAATTATTTCCATTCGGCATAAGTTAATCCATTTGAATATTTCGCACGTGGCTGGAAGGTACCATACACAATATAAGGGCAAGGGGGTCAAAGTGGGACACTAGGAAAAAATGGCTCCATCACGACACCTGAAGTGCATTGTTCCTTCGTTTTACCCGTAAACTCGAGATACGAAATTCCAGTAATCGATTTTAAGCGTCAGCAATTTTGAAAAATGTGGGGCAAAATGGAACTCTTTTCCAAATTTGTAAATGCCGGATTTGTTACCTTAAACACCGGAAATATTTTTTAAAACTCTGTCTCTTGAACGATTCGGTCGAATTGGATTGCAATCCGCGGTTTAATAAAAAGTCGGGGTGTCCCACTTTGGTTCAATTCTTCCAATAGGAAGAAAGTGCTCACTATGAAGATGAGATGGAATTCTTAGCCGGATGTAGATAGCTATCGACTGGTTTTCAAACCAATGGGGAATAATTAATTGAATCTCCGAAAATGCTGCTCGTATACGTGTGAAGAGTAAGCCCGTGTTAGGGAGTCGCTAACCATATTCAATGTATACGTGATCTGCAGCATCACGCGTGCAAGGATTGGAAGACGAAGCCAATCTTCGAAACTCTCGTAATTTCGCGTATCGAAGTTTCCCTCAAGTCATACGAGTTTCCTTCGAGGCGTGAAGGTTTAGCTGCTTGTAGATGGCACCTTCCCGGTGGTATATCCGCAAGCTGTATGCCTTGTGGGATGAACTTGATCCACACGCTTTTACTGAAAGCTCTACCCTGAACCCACGCTTCGCAAACGACGGAGCATGTATGTACTTACATGGCGTAAGGTTGAAGAGCGAAGCGAAATCATCGTGTAAGAAGTCTCCAACATGAGGATTATGTGCTACACGTACAGTCAATACCTATCTTCATAAATTGTAATAACGCACGAGGATTAGTCACAGAGAAGTTTTTGACTTCAGGGCAAGGGGTTACTTTTATATTCATCGAAGCACCTTCTAAGAAATCATAAATGAAGCGGTACCAAAAACCGTTTGCAGTTTTAATCACGACGAATATTTTGAATCACCTTAAAATCCGACTGAAATCCCGCGAATTTGCAAAATCCTCATTGAAGTCTAAGATCGTAGAATGATATCTTCGCAATTCAAAAGAGTCGTGGATAATGAAAATTGTAACGACGATGTTTTGTCGTACCTGAAATATCGTAGCATGGAAAACTATAAACCAAGAGATTTGAGTTTTCCGATTTCTGACTTTGATGTGCTCTAACTTAAGTTCCCACTTGACACTCTAAATTTGGTAAGCATTTTGAACCTCAAAAAAAAGGTATCCGGCTTATCGATTAGGCCACTATGATTGATCCATTATTCACAAGCGTGTGACATTACAAGGTGGGACAAATTTAATTTCTACCTTCGTTGACAAAAACCTTAACATCCTGTTCGAAAATCGAAACGTGTAGGGAAATCGTTCATTCTTAACCTCTGACTCGTGTGCATGCACAATTCGGTTCCATTACTCCCTAGAGACAAAATAGTTTACATCTGTTCGACGAGTGCAATTATATCCGCATTTTGCATCCGTACTCTTCATCGGTTAAAATGAGCAAAAACTGCGACTTCATTACAAACACCGAAAATTGGGTAAGGTAAGGTAATTGTACCAATACTCGGACATTTTACGGTCAAGTCCCAATGATCGGGTTTACACGGAAAATCATATTTTCTTGTCTCTTGCCACACGGCGCAGTAAATGGGATATGGCCAGTCATCAGTACCATTAACTGACGACTTCAACCTGATATCCAATTAAATTGCAACTATGTTTTCAATTATAAAAGACATGTGAACTCATGGTGAGATCATCGGAATCGTGTCAAATTATAGTTGTACGGAATCTACGAACTCGCTGAAATCATTGGTGTACCCAAATCGAGAGTGGATACCTTCTCGTTCCTCTAATATGATTTTCATTTAAAGTGATACTGACATGATTACAAATATCGTAGAATAACTTTGTTGCAGCAGTATTACAGTCTCATGTTAACCGTACAGTGATAAATTGTCGTCGTCTCTCCAGCAGCATTTCAAGCGGCCGCGTTGAGTTAGTCTGTGACATTTTTAGTCCATTTGATTTTATCCACTATTCAACATCACGATCTCGGATTAACCTCAATACCTTTTACTGGGTTTTGAATGTCACCCAACGCTAATAACCCAATACTTTTATATACGAAAGATGCTTTATTTGTTTAAAAAGGGCATATTTGGTGATTCGTTGTGAAACGTCATCTTTTACATTCAATAGCATATATTCCTCGAAAAAACTGTGCATAAATTTAAATATATTCGTGACGAGAACCGCACAAATTGACTATGCGTTACAATTAGCTGAGTGTTGCAACAGTGTACGCACCGGAAATCGTAGCAGAAGGCACCTGAAAGCGACTTTGAAGTACCAAATGAAGAACCGATTACAGATTCAGGGAAATGTGGGCTCTACACCTGCTTCACATGGCTTAGCGTTCCTTCGCTTGTAATGCAGAAACAATGTTGTTTATGCCCTAGGCCAAGGGATGGCAAATGCTCCACTGTTCGCACACTTTGCAAACGAGCTGTTTACGACAAGCATAGAGCGGCCATTTGCAGGGTCGGCCTAGCGAAATATTAAAGCACCGGTGGAATTTACGGTGGCGCCATAAAGCACGAAGAAATTGGATATACTGTGACACCGAAACTCAACAAACTGCATAGGCACTGCAGGCCACAAAACTCTGTCCCTGGATCGGTTTATATTAATAAGGGATGGCGTATCCCTGTCCTGTTGCAGGGCCCTATCGTTTGTTATCGTAAAAAGGAACGTAAAGGGAAGCGAAGCTGCTTGCACGACCAGAAAACAATCATTTATTTGAAACACATAGCATTGACTCAAGTAGCTTGCTATTCGAAACAGCAATCTCTTGGATTGAGTCAATTACATAAAGTAGTCAAATTATTTTCATCAAAAAACCAATCAAATTGAATTGAGTATATATATTTCTTGAGTCAAACAAATGAATTATTGTATTCAATATATATTCAAATCAATGGTACCGTTTAGTTAATAATAATAACTCGGGTATGTGTTTTATTTGAAAATTCGATTAATCGAACAAATTGGATGTTACACGAGTTGTGATAAATATTGTCCACTATAATTGATAGTGGAATCAATATTGTTTTCATTCAACGAAAATTTCGTTGGTATTGACAATATAAAATAAATAAATATATTGTCTCAAATTTTTATAGTGTAGGTTCATTGAATCTGCACAATGTTTAGTCAAAAAGTTGAAATATTTTATTGAATCAATTAGATACACAATTCATTCAAATAAAGGTTTTTTTTTAAGTATTTTTTTCAGTGTTGCCTGTGTTACTGCTCAATATTGCATGTATGAAGGTGATTCCGATGAGAAAAACGCTATTTTCCAATACTAAAGTATTTGTTCGGTATTAATTCAAGATAGTCTGATTATGCACTATAACTTTGCCTAGTTGGTAAGTAGAGTAACGGTGGATGTTGGTTTATGTGTGACCACACGCGGTGATGGTCCAGACGACCAGGAGTACCCTCATTCACCGTTTTCTGGCTCCGGTGGAACGGCTAGAGGATGTACTGAGCGACAACGGGGTTAATTACGAATTCGCAACAGCAGTAATGGGTACTGTGGAGTTCCCGGTGTTCGCAACGTCCTCACTGAGAGGCAATGAGCTGAACGAATGGCGAAGGCAACTCCAGTTCCAACACTTATTGATGCTATGTGCCAGGTCCAACTGGAAGCATTCATATGAACATTTTTGTTCCGGTATATACAGAAAAGTGTACCGCAGTAAGAGAGCAAACGTTATAATGTTTTATCTCACAGCGTATATCTCGAACAGATATTTGGAACGTTACATCAGATGTGAATGTTGCACTGCTAAGATCCGATCAGAT
This sequence comes from Clistopyga incitator, assembly GCA_947507545.1. Taxonomy (NCBI): domain Eukaryota; kingdom Metazoa; phylum Arthropoda; class Insecta; order Hymenoptera; family Ichneumonidae; genus Clistopyga; species Clistopyga incitator. The sequence continues at coordinate 4,584,781 of OX382172.1, read as the reverse complement.
CCTGATCTGAGCCGGTTGTGAAGCTAAAAATGTCGTTCAATTTATTCCTGTGTTATGATCCTCACCGGAAGGCAGTTAAGGGCTCAAGGTCGAGATTAAAGGGATTCCTGGGCTGAGGAAGAGAAAGATGGGAAAACAGAATTAACGGAACTAATTTTATTTTGTACGGACAAGCTTTAGGTGACGACTACATTTTGCGATGTATTCCAAATGCGATTTTCAAGGCCAAAGACCGGGACGACAGTCGTTTATCATGGAAAGTGATCTTTTGCTAACGCAGGTTTTAGTATAGCTTTTATGACAGTTTTGATTATTGTTGTAATTTAGAATAAAGCTTTAAAATTTTAGCTAGCCTTATGCAAGGCATGACAGGGTTCTAGCCGGGTCTGTCCTGGTGATCTCGTCTTACGACTGAAATTGAGTCATAATCGGAACGGGTCCTAGTCTGAGACCGAGATCGGAATCCATTTTCTAGTGTCACATCTCATGTCCCGAATCCGATCCGATAACCGACTGGATCCAGCTGGATCCATCCCAAAATTTCTGCATGGGTCATTTGCTACGACCCTTCGTCCAAGACTTGCCATGTGTACAATGGGGCTTATATTGACACTTTATGGTGATTTTTTATTGAGTTGGTGCGCCACCTCGATGCCACAAAACCGGTCGTATCTCGACTTTTATATATATTATAGTTTTAGACCGAGACTGATCTTTGACAAGGACTTTTACATTCGGAATATACGCAAGTTTAAAAATCCCCAAAGAATCAATGTACACTTAGATGAGTGGCCACATTCGAGATCGTAATTTTGTTCAATGGTTTTAATTCTAGTAGAACTTGTTTTTGTTGCCGTAGGCTAAACTACTGAATTGTAACTCACATTGGTAATTAGCTTGAAGGTCTCTAGACATAATTTGTAGATATTTTCTGATGTCAGCTCTTTAATAGCCTGGGAAAAAAATTTCTAAGTTCAATGAAATTTGAACAAAATCGATATTCGACGATTTTCAAGCCGACCCAGTGGTAACCCTTAAACTGTTGTAACACTCCCCACCATGCATATCGGGGTTAGAAGGGTCGAAAAATGATCGAAGAGGTTCTCCACGAGTCCTACACATTTTTGAACAAAAGCAAATTATGGTTAATGCGCTTAACAGATGGAGGGCCATTTTACAAACATGGAAACGGATTACCAATGTACCTAATTTGCTTTTATCCAGAAGTTTCCGTCTGCCTCGGTAACATCGGTAAACCCACTATGAGATAAATCTAGTTTTGTAACTATAAAATAACAGCTATTCATTTAAAGGCAGCACGACTATTTTTTAGCCAGGGTAACCACAACTTCTTGGAGTGCAGTTTTCATACCGACCGCAATATGTCACATAATCTCAAGGTCTATATAAGATGCGCTTGCAAACGGCAGCATAAGAAATCGCGGAGCAATAAACTGCACAAATGGTCGGGAATGTTGGGATTTCTTTCGTACAGTGGATTGCGGCCTGCGGTCGGAAGGTCTTATCCGTTATACCTGATCTATATAAGGCATTCCACCCCAAGCCGACCTAACTTTAACCCTCACTACCGGCGGTTCTTAATCTTTAAGTATGGCGTAGCGTGTACAAAAAAAAAAGCATTAATGACCTATTTTTCAATGCTCGGCTGACCTCACTCGAGGCAGACAGACAGGAGTTATGCGTTTCGCGGCGGTGGCCGACGTCTTTGTCCGGTATGCAATCGAAAACGGCGAAAAATTTCTTAACCAATTTGTGCACGTCGATTATGCGAATGTAGGTTCTTTTCCATAACCTGAGGTGATAAATTGATGACTCGCATGGATAAATGAATTTTGCCAATAATGTACACTTGAATATATTGAAATATCGCAAGATGGCCGCCATTGATGCATATTCCGTAACTCACTTTATACTCTGCATATCGTAATATTTGAATTACTTTCACAAGGATGAAATAAAAAATAATTTTATGAGAATCACAACAATCAATAACGTGTGATATAATAAACTAAGCATTCGCATATGATAATCACGAGATTATCACACCCAATATCATTTTTAATTCATAATTAAATTTATCATTGATTAATTGTTAATAGCTTAATTCATCATTTTTTTTTTGTTTACCCAATTTGTTTATTATTGAAGTTCCGGATTCAGCCGGAAGTTTTTTATACACATTTTGGATGACGAGTTCCATATGTACTGCTCCTGAGAATATAGAAACATGGAAACCCAATGTTGGAACGCATAAAAATGGATATTACATCTGGTTTTTTACACTGATTAAAATTGTTTTTTTCGTCTGTAGCTTCCAATCCAAAATAGGGCCTACGTCCATCTTGATCTTAATTTTTTCAAATTTTTAATGAAGAATTTATTCGCCACGTTTGACGCTATTCAATTAGAGTTTCGGTCTAGAATTGAGTTTTCTTGTTTTCGTTTTTTTTTTAGCGGCAAAAATCAAACTCGTGATCTAAAAAGTCTAAAGTTTGATGAATGATGTTCTTTTTCTTTGCACCGTACTAGACTGGAAGATAAAACCGTCAGTGGTGATGGCTGGACTTAGGGCGACTTGGGGTGGAACGCCCCATATACTTAAGTTTCATCGATGTATCTATACGTTATGCTGAATTTGGCAGACAGGCGCCAGCTGACGCAACGCCGGCGACATGCAGCGTTTGCTATTATTTGCACCACCTATCTGATCATTTATACGTCATATATAACGCAACCTTTTGTCCACGTTCGATTCACGGTGACTTATCTTGCTATGTGAAAATAATCTAGACATTTCATTGACTTCTTATTTCTCATTATAAACCATAATCTTCTTGGGTAAAAATAAGCCTAATAAATATAAAGTTTAATAACGGAAAAAAAAAAAAACATAACATAGAAAATTGAGCAATGCCAAAATGATAGGTTACTGTGATTTCTGGGAGTGAGGAGCTTTTGATCAATTGATTTCATAAATGGGAACCTTGCTAAATTTTAAATCCAAAATTTCGAATACTTCTGGGCACATGTGCTTGTATTTTATTTGTTAAAAAAAAAGTCGCTCTTAAGTCGCTGAATTTGGGTCGTAAATCGGTAGTGATTCACGATTGAGAAATACGGTTTACCGAAATGCACTCAGACGTAGAATGCTTCAGAGTTCAGGGAAGCGATCAATCGGTCTTGATTCAATGGTTGGTCATTCCGTGTGCGCGATCGATCTTTGAATGATTCACTCACGAGCCAGCAACCGTGGTCCTTTTAGCCTCGGGTGTTCACGAGCAGCGCTTGAGGGTCTGGTGAGGAACGTTCGTTCGTGCGCCGGACTCAACCGTTGCAGATTAATTAAATCGCGGTTCCCGGCCGCCGTGGAAAGGAAAATCCTTCAATCGGCTCATCCTTTTCGCCTGATGACCCAGTTTTCCGCACTGCAAACCAAAGAAAACTTCCGCGCGTTGGTGGTACGCCGTGTGAATATGTATACGGCAGCGTCCATTTATCAGCAGCGTTTTTTTCATAATTTTCTTTTTACGGGACCATCATAAAGACGTCCCAGCCGTTCGTATGTGTTGGGCTGTTTACCATGAGAAAAAAATGTCAAACTTTGACGACCTCCCGCGATCGTTGGTGAATATTGGTTTGGCTTAATGGAATAGAGGTTGACATAAACACCCGATCGTCGAGGCCATTTCATAAGAGAATTACTTCATGTGGTTGAGCATCGATATAACAATATTTTGGCTGAACTTTGAATGCTGTTGAGCAGCTCATTGTGCCCGTTGATTTAATCCTGCGTGGAATTAAGGCAAGGATTTTTCGGTACTTGATACACGTGTCACGAGTGGGCCAATCACGCGTGACATTCCAATCAGGAAAATGATTTCTATGAAGCGCACTGTGAAAAGGTCTGCAAATTTGATATACTTGTGATTATAAAACTTGCAAACATACTTGAAACTGGCTTTCGAGCACCGAGCACTGTAACTTTGCAATCCTATTGCGAAATTAGTGCCTGGCGGTAGATTTGATCAATAGTTACTGTATCGTTACAAAACTTGTCAAGTGCCTGTTCAAGTAAATTACAAGTACTTGAAAATTGCTACACTGCACTGAAAAGTAACAGAACATTTTGTTGCATTTAAGTACACGTTGTACATTGAATTTCAGATACTGTTTTTGTAATGAACATTGTGTACATCGAAAAATGATGTTCACTCGAAAATATTTTCAAACACACTTCACGCTCTGATTCCAATCAACGGATGGGGTAAAAAATAGCGAATGACCAAACATAGCGAATTTCAAAAGAATAAACATTGTAGATTAAGACGTTTGTTATATTTAAATTTTTTATTTCAGCCGTTCGCCATTTTTATTAATCGCTATTTTCACCCCTTATTTTATTAAAATGCAATCGAAATGGCAAATTAGCAAAATACCGAATAGCTGAAATAGCGAATTTTATGATGATGGCCATTCTAGATTCAGACGTTCGTAATTTTGAAATTCTCTATTTTATCCATTCCCTACCCCAATCAACTAAACATTTAGCTATGACAATGATGAGTATGTTTGAGAAAAACATATATGCACAACTCTTATTCTATTTACACATAGAAAAGTACTAACAATAAGTCGTTGATAGCGCAGATTTTAACGTGTGTGCGTTGTTAGGTACTTACGTAGGTAGGTCGTAGGTTCAAACCTCGGGGTAGGCGAAAAATGTTCTTTGGCGAAAACCGAATACCCAACAATTTTTGACGACACAATATGTCTGGACATATAATGCCCGAGTAATAGTTCAATTATATTTTATGTGCAACTTCCAATCAAACGGTTAGAGATTGATCCAGAAGTGCGCATAGTCTGAGAGAACAGAATGTTACAGCCTTAATAAAAGTGCTGTAGTCGTCTCAATCATATGAAACATTTGGATCGAAGAAAGCCCGACAGCCATTTTGTGAGTTTGGCCCAACCTCATCGTTCCATTCGCCATAAATAACCTCACGGATAGGTTGACACAACTTCTTTTTTATTGTGCCCAACAGTTTTTTCTCTCAGCGTATAATAAAACTGTCCTGTTTGAAGGAAAAGCTACGTCAAATCGAAAAATAAGCGCCAGGAAAAAAGTGATTTTTATGTTAGGATAGTCAAAATGGTGGGGAACCCTAAAAAAACGAGCGAGAAAAAATATCAAAATGGACGTATGTTTGTGGGTTTCCCATTGATGAAATAATATGAAAGTAATGAAATTACATTTTGCATGTTTCGTTTTTACGTCTATGCCTACCAACATTCGTTGGTTTGTTTTACAGATATTATGTTGACCAAGTAATCGCACATAAACCCATCACTCCACTTGGTTTGGAACAAGAAATCAAGTTCTCAGACTAACTAATAAGTAACGCCCACTGAAAATAGTTGAGATAAACGATCTGAGGTAGTTAAAGATATAAATTCGATGTGTGTCGCAACTAACATGGTTTAAGCATTTAAAAATTAATTTTCTCAACGGAACATTCTTCCACCTGACAAGTTGATGAAAATTACTTTTCATAACAAAATTATTCTGCCCCCCGCTCTCGGAAATAATAAAATCTAATGTATCGTTGCTTAGCAAGTAGAAATCTTTTGATCACTATTGATCCCTTATCAGTCCATCAAGAAAATACAGATAAAAAAGGCAGCAGAAATACATATAATGCACATATATAGGTCTAACCAAATACAGTACTGGCTAAATATTTTTATATCACTCCGTGTGTAATTTAGCATTTTCACACGTCATGATATAAAATTTCGTACGATACTCGTGCGATAAACCTTTTTCTGACTCGTGTGATTGCATCACTCGCCTTCGGCTCGAGCTACAACCTCACACTCGTCAGAAAAAATTTTAGCGCACTAGTATCGTAATGTACTATTTTACACGAGTCGACACAAAAAAAGGTATCGTTGCATAAAGGTAATTATTGATAATCATTTTACATGCACTATCGATAGATTTCAATTCCATAAATTATCTTTGAGATATTTTTCGTCAGATGGCGCACTGATCGATATTCAAATCGTCGAAGTGAGAGTTATATTTGTAATTGAATACTCGGGTATTGGGATTCTTCGGGAAGAGACGCAACGTTTTTATGAATTAGCTTACCAAACCGACATTTTTAAGCAACGGTCACTAAATAAGTTATGATTCGGATAAAAAGTGTCATGATATGCTTAAATAGCCCTGAAATAATATATCAGCGGCGACAAAATGTTTCTAGGTTATAATTACACCAAAACTGACGGTGGCCCGCATTAAAAACATACGAAATGTCTGTGGCTCCAATTAGTGGCCACTCGGTAACCATCTGGAACATGTGTTAGAAAATGGTCAGACACATCTTATTAATTCTGAGTATAATCAAATTATAGACTTAACATCTCGACGATTGTGACATTTTTGACATGCATCTCAAGCAGAGCTTAAATTAGAAAAATCGTAAGATTTTCGATCCACCGTAAAATGGTCTTAAGTAGTTTCTAAAATCAAATCACAAATCGCGCTGAAACTAGTCACTGAACATGACATTAAATCGATCCCAAAATCGCTTTGAAATTTTCGAAGATATTTCCTCTTCGCATCTCAAAAATGTGATTTTTTGACATATGACAATTTGCGATCTCAATATAACTCAATGATTTTTACACGTAGGGTTTATATCCGTAATTGGTTAGTTGGGGAGGGTTTTGGATAGCCCATAGTCTCCTCTTCAGGGTTAGCTCGATTTCCATTATCCGATACTTATGATTCCGTAAATATTCCGACGTTCCTGCAAGACCATTCTCAAGGCGCCACTAATAGGTGCACTTACTTAAGGTATACCAGCTCTCCCTTACTTCGGATACAAAGTAGGGCACCAAAGTAAATTGCTTACTACTTGCTTGCCGCGCGGACAACCCAAGATGCCCCAAGGCGAAATTTTAATTTTTTAAATTCATTTTTACTACTGAAGCGTAAAAAAATGGCTCATGAATACAAAATACCAAACCGCAAATTAATTTAAGTTCCGTGTTACGTGGTTCTCGTAAAGCGGCTTGTAGTGCGTAGAGAGAAAGCACTCATCATTATGGTAATAGTATTAATATCATACCATACGTCATTATAATAACGTACGACACTTTCGGTTCTTGCTCGAGGCACTCGGGAGGACAGTGAGGATATACACCGAGTGCGCGCCGGTGAGATTTTTGACTGATGGAAGGACCCCTATGCATAATGCATCGTAGATGGACATTAATATACAGGAGAGTGTATAAAAGTAAGGTGGCGGCGTCCTCACATGTACACTTTGACAACTATTATGCATTACCGGTGGCGACTATACACACTCGCCCATTTGGGGCTAGCAGAACTCGTATGCAAGTATTAAGGTCGCCTCTATCATTCCAAATGTTATAAATATAGAAATTAGGCGGTCCCCCGTTCGGACTAACGAGTTGGCTTGAATAAAGTTATGTCCCGCACATCTGCCGTTGGCTACCGCGGCCGCGTACTACCCTCCAAGTACTTCACTACCGGAACGGATCTCTCGGGAAACCATCTCGAATTCCGGGTTACACTCATCTAACTCGAACGAGGAACTCCTCGTAGATGAGGCATTCCGCACCAAGTGGACCGCCGCCGCTGCTTCGAGATATTACAAAAATGTTTACAATTTTTTTAACACTGCTGTGGAGTGATTGGAACATGTGCTAATTATTTCAGATTTTTTCAATTTTCTATTCCATACAGAGAAAAATGTGGAATTTTTACTGTTAACGTTTTTCGAATTGCTATTAAAAAAAAAGAACGACCCATTGCAAAAACAAAACGTGACACATAAAATTTTTAATTCATGATTGCCGTTGGAAAAATTGTTCCGAAGGACCTTTAAAAGCCCACATTTTTTGTACATATTCTAGACATTTTAAAATGCTGTCAAAAATATTATGAGCTTTATCTGTGACATCTCGAAATAGGGGTGACCCGCTTTGTGCGGAATGCCTCATGTTTTGCGTACGTATATGCTAAATGAGTTGAGCACCAGCACACACACATGACCTACTTTTGAGTTTTTAATAATAATTATCTCTCATGGGAAAAAAATTAATTGCGCTTTTACAGTTCTTTACATTCATTCGTGTTTGAGATTCAAAAACTCTCTGGCGCAACACATACTTCAACCGTCCGTACATTTCTCTATTATCGTCATTCATCCAACAAAAATGCTCACCTTTCATCGTATGCATCGTATACATCGCATACATGTATGTACATACTAGGGGTTATTGTGGCTCGCGCTGTTGACGCGCTTGCATAAATAATTCGGGCTAAAGAGTGCTATTTGTAGGACGTGGTTAGCCACTCCGAGAGGTTAGCTGCGCCCTCTAGTTAGTCCCTCCGTGACTTCAACGAATCCATCGATTTAGTCACTCCATAAGTGTAGTAAGTGCAACTCCGTGACTTTAACCATGCCGTGATAGTAGTAATTCCGTGACGTTAACGATGCCGTGAAGTTAGCAGTTCCGTGACGTTAACCATGCCGTCCTATTAGCTACGACGTGACTCTGGCCATTCCGCCATTTTAGTCGCTTCGTGACCAGAGTCACTCCGTGAATTTAGCCACGCCGTGAGGTTAGTCATTCCGTGAGCAAAGCCAATCCGTGAGAGACTTCGAGAAAATAGAACCTGACGGGTCCTTCTGACACGGAATAACCTTTATATCCTATACGACGAAGATGGTGGCGGCGATGAGATCATTTTATAATATAGAGAGATATACCTTTATACATATATATATATATATATATATATACTACCGATCATAGTGGCTTCCGTGCACGCATTGTAACAACAGGAACACATACTTAGGTTATAATTTCTGGCGCGCTCGTTTGTGACGGCGAACTCGCCTATATTGCGAACATAAAGGCTCGGTCCAGGCTCTGTTGATAATAATTCGGACGCTACGCAACCTCGCAGTCATTCTGACAGCCGTTACTATGCTAACGATGCACCGTGAATTTCCTTGCGTATATTTCAACCCCTGCTTCTCTGTTCTTCGAGACATCTCTTGTATCCCTGGGGACTTTCCCCGTCTATCCCTCGTGTATCTCTCAACCGCTATCCCCTGGGAAACCCCTTTGTCCCTTGGGAAAATCCTTCATCTCACGAAAATTCCCTTTTTCTCTAGAATTCTTTTAACTCCGTTTCTTGCGTATCTCTTCGCATCTGTCCCTCTCTATATCACTTGTGCACCCACCCTTTCGCCCCCGGGGCCCTCATATTTCACGTGACGCCCCCTCTATTTCTCTGTTGCCCAGGAATCCCCCATTATCCCTCAGCAAGCCGTTTCATCCCTCGGGAAACGTCCTCTGTGCCGCAAGAATCAGCTTCACCCCTCGAAAACCATTACTTCATCCCTCTATCCCTCGGAAACGCCTCTCGATTCTTGTCACGTCGGCGGCGGCAGCACCGGTGACGGCATCTTGTTAAAATGCATATAGTGGCTCGCGCGCAAAGCGCCCATTAGAGTCACAATAAAATCAGACTCAAAGAGTAAACAAATGAACAAATGCATGTTATTGTTTCCACATCACTGTGAAGTAAATAAGTGGCGCGTTTTTTGAGGAATCGGTTTCATCAGACAGTCACCGGGGGGACTTTGAAAACTCCGGGCCAAGTGGGACTTATCATAGGGGAAGTTATTCCCAGGAAAAACTCTATTTCAGGGCACTTTCTCATTACTTTACCTACTTTATTCTACTAGTGGTTAGCATAATCTTTGAATATTTCTAGTTAATTTGAAGTACTTAGGATATGGCCGTCCGCTCAAGTTGAAAGTACAGGAAGAGGACAGAGTCACCTAATATCAATAATAATAAACCAATTTTTGTAGATGATCCCCTTCTTCCAACAAGTTGAACATTTAACCCCACCAATTACATATCAAGCATCGTAATTCAAACTTTTTACTTGTCGTAGCCTTGATACTAAACCGACGAACAAATTCTAGTGTTCAATGTCTTATTATATCTGTTGAAAAGTGCATTCTATTATGAGTGCAGCCATCCTGTATCCAGTGGAAATGGGATCTACTGTGAACCAATTGTTTAGCGAGGTTCTCAATAAAGAAAGATCTATTTACGGTCAATTCGCAGAGTATCGTTTGAAAATAAGATCGAATTGTCACTGATTAAATGCGGCAAAGAATTACAGGTAATACTTGGAAAGAAAACGGAATTAACACGTATCCCATTAAAAATAAACATTAATCAGTAAATCCTTATGCAAATCCGTCACCATTAAACTCTTTTTATGGGTTAAGTATAGTGATACAAATTAAACTGTGCGATGGTCACTTCATACATTACACATTTAAGAAATCGGATACGAAAATTTAGCATTTGACTTTGATGTTTGATGTTGTGACCGAACGTCCTGAGACAAAAGATAGAAAAGTCGGTTCCGCTAGTACCATCTCAAAAGCTAAACGGTTAATTACTTTGAAATTTAACGATATATTTTTAGACAGAATTCCCCTCCCGGTGGCATCACTTTTACATGAAAATCTCTTTACCTACTTTTGCAATAATCAGTTTATGTGCTATCAATCAGTGACGGTTCCATGTCAGCAACGTTAAATATTCTAATTTCGCTTATCAATGTCTCGGCAACTAAGCGGTGATTCTATTTAAAATGCTCGATACTCCGAACACAAGTGTTGTTCAACATAATATTATATTTCTTATTAGCATTGGAATATCAAAAATACTCCAATAACGCTCCAATCTCCTTAAGTGTCACTACATTGTAAAAAAAGATCGGAAGCTTTTATTCGCAAACTCGTCAATTAAATTTAACGTACAATTGTAATATAAAATTTAGGTACCTTTTGCAATGAAATTAAAGACATTTTTAAAAAATCAAGTACTTTTACAGTACAATTAAAATAAATTATTAAAATTGCAATAGCAAAAAAAAAATTGGACGTCACACTTTTACAGTTAATTTAGTGCACCAGATGAATAAAAACTTGCGGTACATTTAATTTGCAAGTGGATGTCTTTCTGAGTGTGCGTTAACTTTCGAGAAGATGTACTGTATAAATAAAGGTCGCAATCGCTCTCGGAAAGTCGGGACGCGGAGAAAGGCGCGCGTGAGCGAGGGCTCGCGCGATACCATAACTGCGGCGTCATATTAGTCGCGAGCTCGGCATTCGGTGTACACCCTGCATGCACTCGGCGCAGCGGCCGGCATTTTTTCGATTTAATTGAAAGCTTTACGCGTCTCCGGAGAGTACAATAGCAGGCCGCCCGTGCGCAGTACTCTATGTGCGAGTGGATGCTGGAGGGACGCGAAGAGAAAGTAGGTAGGTATGTAGAGATGTAGCCGGGCGCGGTGTGCACAGAACGCGTAGAGGATAAATGCAAAATCTCTCGGTTGCGAAAGTTGGACGACGGCTGGCGCAACAGCGAGCTCGTGCGATTTCCCAACCGGCCCCCACGAATATACGCGACTCGCGAGTTCCGAGCGGTTCTTCGATAATTTATTAAAGTCCGACGATGGAAGAAGCTTCGTGTGAAACGCCCGGCAGGCTCTCTATGAAAAATAGCTACCACTCTGTTCTATCATTCCTCTTTTATATTATTTATTCTCCACCGTACACGTTTGTACCCTCGTTTTATCGTATTACCGCATAACTCGGCTCATTCAGCGACGGCGCTTGGGCTTTTATCCTGAAGATTTAAAATTAGGAAATCGTGAACCCGAAGACAAAATGAAATTTATAACGGTACACAGCGCATTTTTCGAGATCAACACTCATTGACTTCTCAAAAAGAACTAACTAATCATTCGTGTGCGTCAAAAACTGTATTGTTCAACTACAACCAACAGGGATATCTTCATTTTTGATATTCTCAGAATCATCATTTGACGTAGTCATCCTGAACAGATCTACACCGAGAGAGAAGATTTTCTTGACGTCCAAGAAATGGGTAGTTTGATTTTTTTTTCATTGATTTCAACGAAATATTTCTTTAATTACAATGAAATAGTGAAAATATATAATTGATTTCGCACCTAACCTCATTTTTTGTTTTTTCCCGTTACGCTGAACAACCAGCTTCGCGTTTCGAGAAGCCAAAAGTCAGTCTATGTCTTCCGTACTTCCACATGCTCTTTCAAAATTTGAGCTTCATCCGCCGAGTACTTTGGGAAAAAATAGGTTTCGAAATTTTGAACTGTGCCGGTGGAAGGGCCACTGACTGAACTCAATGACAAGAACATACTTGGCTTAAGTACATATTTAATCAAAGTTGGAGAACAAGGTTCCATTGAATCAGGGACGATTTCTTTATGATCAACGAAAAAGTTCAATTGCTTCAAAGAAATGTTCCTTTGATTCAATGTCAACTACTCTTCATTGACTTTGAGATCATTCGAAGAAAAGATAGTATTGAAACTCAAGGATTTCACTTAATTGGCCAAGACTTCCATAAACCGAGGACACTTTTTCTCCATATATTCTGTAAAAAAATGCTCAACCTTTCTTTTTTACGGTGATGCACGACAATGTAAAATAACGAGATAAAAAAAAAACGAAAAGCGGATGATGCTCCTTTGAGTCGTTAATTTGGTCACCACTGTGACGAAATTAACGCTTAAGCAGCGTAAGCGTCAAGATGAATTAACAGATCGGACGAGTAGTAATTGAACAAAAAACTGGTACCGTGAAACTACTTTATTCGGGAGCGAGTCACGGCGATAAAAGAGACGAAGAGGATAAGCAAAATAAGGAAGACGAGGCGTGCTGTTGCTGCGAACGGTGTTACTTTCTTGGAACAACGAGCCACGAAGCTCCACAGTTTCGTTCATCCGTGAAGTTTCCAGTCGGTTGATCATTATGTCTATCCCGCGGCACGGCACAAGACGTAATGCCAGGAAAGTGCGTTCCCTGTTGCCGGTAATCGGCGACCCAACACCTTCGCCGTCCCGTTGTACTACAACTATGTGCAGTTTGCATTACCGACAAATCGGTATTACGCCGAGTTTCCAAGCGCGATGTGAAGTAAAAATTCGTTCTGGGAATCTTAACGCAACGTTTTGTGCGATTTTCTTGCCGCACCGGTAATCGGACACGCTCGCCGACTTTCTTTCACGTATCGAGAATTCATTTTGGAGACTTTAATAGCCTCTATGCCGGCAATTGATAATTCAGGACGACCATTAAAGGACGAACAACTCAGTCTATCATTTGGCATTTGCGTATGTTTCACAATGATTCATGAAAACAGAAGTAAGAACTTCATTTTTTCACTGAATTTTTCCTGCCTTGTAGCAACAAAAATGTCGTTTCCGGGGTGAAATCAAATTCGTAATTCAATGTCCAGATACCCTAAATCATATAAAATGCCAGGAAAAGTGATTCCTACTTTGTAGAAAAAAATGTTGTTTTCGGGGTGAAATCAAATTCGTAATTCAATGTCCAGATACACCAAATCGTATAAAATGCCAGGACAAGTGGTCCAGAAAAAAATAATCCGGAATTATGTGTGTGTGAATAAAAGTATCACTTTTAAGAAGCTGGTACGAATTTTCATACCGTTTGTTGGTTGGTAAAAATAGACTTGCCGTACATTCGACTCCAGGTCTTAAAAATGCCACGCGTATGATTTAAAATTCGCAGGACTGCAATAAAACATCGACAATTAGACGTACAATGACGTGGTTTAAGAAGAATCAGGGATTATGAAAATGGGATATCACCTCGATCCTCCTTAAAAATCAAAAGGTCCGCTCGAACTGTCAATAGTATCGATCCTGTGAATATTAAGGGCTCTGGAAGTTTCATACGTAAAAGCGGCGTGCCCGCCGATATTTCACGGGTCTCTGAATATTTAATTATCGCCGGAAAGTCAAATCGAAAGTTCACGCGGTATGTTCAGTGGTGAAAAGGGGTCACACCTATAAAAGAAGAGCGTGAATGTGCTCTTTTTGTCATTCCTCGTAAATTTCTAACCGTAACTGCCAGTGCACACTCGATAACTTATGGTTGCGATGTATTGCGGTGAAGTAGAAAGGATAAAGGTATTAATCATCAAAGTCGAAATTTCGAAATCTTCTATTTATCAATCAAAGTCCGGAACAAAGTCTATTCTAGGGACCCCCTTAATCTCTTGTAAATTAACGACCACTAATGGTATCGGAACGAATCTCGGGACTCTATAGAAATAGTCGTCGTTATACCGACCATCTGTGCTATTCGACTATCACGCTCACTATCGAGCCACAATGAAAACCAAATCACTGTATGCAACAGTGGATCACAAGTGGCTTAACATGTGCTACAAATGCCAGAGGTTCATTGCTTTTTGTACCTCAAAGTTACCAGCGGCGACTAACTTAAACTTTCCCAAACTGCAAGAAATAAGCCATTCGAATCAAAGCGATAGCTTTCGGGGAGAGGGACACTCTTCCCGGACTGTCCCATTGTCTCGACCACGGAATGTGGACAGACTGTCGAGTAAAACAAAGGAGTTCAAAATGACAAAAAGGGCAAACGCAGTATCACATTTCGACCGAGGGCAAACAATCAACCCACGTAATTGATAAACTTGCGAAGTTCATTTTCCCTACAAAGCAATGTTTTTTTCCCTCCTGTGCTGAAAAGACCACATTCCATTTTTTACCACCGGGGCGAAAAATAACACGGCAGGAAGTGTCATTAACTTTTATCAAGTAAATCTTACACTTGGTGGAAATCAGGCACTTTCCTCCCTTGTAGCTTTATGTACTATTTTTGTAGTTGAAGAAAGCGTTGATTTATCGTTCCACGTTTATTAAGAAATATTAAATTTTTTTTTCGAAACTCTACATTAATTAAATAAAAAGGAATGTAAATTAGAACTTTAGACTTTGCTCCTTCATTAATTTTCATCTTTCGCATAGCTGCCTTTATGAGAAAGCTTGTTTATTTTAGTTTTAACTTTCTCATCCTTTTCCGAAAGATTAAAATTATCGTCGAAGCTATGTGCATAGTTCTAATTTGCATTCTTATTTCTAATTTAATTAGAAATCTGTAATTAATATAAATCTTGTATGCTATGTAGCGGGGCTGATTATTATTTATCCGGTGTAGATAATTTCAGTCGATTTTTCGAAATCTCACCTGAATTACAGCAAAATGAAATTTTTTTGAAATAATAAATCTCGTAAAAACCAAGCCCCATTTTTCTGAACCCCGTTCCGCGTTTCGACGTTTTAGACCATTTTGAATGACATGAAAATCCCGAGAAAAAAAATTTTGCGCGAAAACAAACCTTCCTCCATGAGGAAACGATAGAAGAAAACATGAATACCCAAAACAAAACAGTGTCATTATAAAATCTCATAAATTGCAAAATTATGGAGAGGACATTTTATTACAGAAAGTGTTTCCACGGAGGTTTGTGATCGAAGTCAGAGGCTCCGAATTATCAGGATATATAGTGAGATATGTTTTACAAGGTAGGTGCTCGAGATGTCTTGAAATCGGGATCAATATAACGCGCATTGGTGGAGGTCTCGGTAGCTCAGAGAGAGAGAGAGAGAGAGAGTCGGTCGGGAGAGCCAGGCTACTCGAGCAATTACGGACTCGCGGGGGTCTATGATCATGGAAAAGAGAGGGCTGGTGAGAGGTGTGCCGGGAAACACGCGGAAGACGTTATGGCTCCGGCACATGCACACCGATTTGATCTGGCGTCGCACCTCCGCACGAACTAATGATTAGACACCTTTATATATGCAATTCCCTCCCCAATCTTTCTCCAGCTATTGCTCTCACTCTCTTCCTCGTTCTTTCGTTCTTTCGTCATTCATATATTTTTCAACCCCTTACTCTATACTCCTGCCGCTGGTTACCCAGTGTGCTGTGCAATCTCGCTAATTCAAAATCGATATTTCGCGATAACGGATTGCGTGGCTGCAACAAATGTCGCCGACGGCACGGATATAGAAAGAGGCATGAGGAGGCATGGCCCACTCTATACCTCGTCGCGATGGATTACACGATCCTTTATCGTACGACGACCGCGTGCAAAAGCGAACCAACCGCCGCGGTATTATATCGTCTGCGATGCTCGTTAAGCTGCTGTAAAAAGCTACAAGAATCTTTCTTCTTCCCATTCCAATCCGGCTCACTCTCGGGGTAATAAAAGTAGTCTGGAATCCAGAAAAAAAAAAAAAATACACACGCCTTTCTATATTTCGCGTCACTGGAGAATCGATTTCAATCTGCGGAGAATTATTATGATTATGCCGGTTCATCGAATCGTTCATAAAATGTATTGCCATTCGAGGGCTAACAGCTATACGTATATGTATATATGTATGGAGAAAAGATATTGCTTGCCATTATCAACATCAGCTGTAACAACTACCAACTGTAAGGTCGGATTTACCAACATATTTATAATACCAATCGGTTATTGGTCATTAATTAATATTCAATCGAGCTAAAATTACCGAGTCATACGATAGAAATTGTCATGGCGACATGGACAACAGCGCCCCCACCAACGATATTCAAAAATTTCACAGGCGCTATGGAACATTTTTCGCGACCATTGGGGTGCAATTTGCTTCCTTATAAAGGTGACTTTGTGTTCGTGGAAAAAAAAAATCTTTCAGCAAAAAATGTTTTAGCAGAACTTAATGAGGCTCTGAAATATTTGACTCAATTTTATTGAGTGACAAGAAAATGAATTCCCCTTCTCGATTTCCCAGTCTCAACGATTCATCCAAACTTCTCGATCTATTTGTCGGATATTTCTTATCACCAACAAAACTGCGTTCACAATAACGTGAGGATTGTTTGTAATCGCCACGCACATAATCGTTGCTTGTAATTCACGAATGGTAGTATCGTCGAAATCGATGTTGTGAATTTTTCAATTGATAATTATTCGCGTCTATTGACCAACAAACTTATCGGAGGGCGATAACTAAAATCATAAACGCTGCATTTTCGTGCAGGTGGTAGCATTGAGTGAAGCATAAATTAATTGACAGAAAGCAAAAACAGTAGAAAATAATGCTTTCGTCTTTTTATAATAATAATTATTATTGGCTCTAAGAAGAGGTTATTCTAATTGTACGACTATTGTTGCCGTTCGCCCTTAATTAGACTAATTTGTAGATCCGGCGAGCCAACGGAATAACATTGTACCTTGTGCTACAAATCCAGCACCATCTCCATTCAACACACGAGGCATTCCATTTCAGTTCGACCATCGAGAAACAAACATTTTTTGAAAATTAATCCAAACACCAGATTCTACAATTCCAACGAATGCACCAAATTCATTTTTTAAAAAGATTTTTGTTTGCCCATTTCTTGTCTCGAAAGTTGTTTACTCTATCTACAAGTTAAAGTAATTTAAAAAATGCGTTTTTAATGGTCTATAGAACGAACATTCGTGCAAATGTAATTACGTAATTTTTAATGATATTAATTACAAAGCCAACGGAAAAAAAAACGTGTTTCAAGCATCTCTTAATTTGCCGAACATTTTTATTTATAGTATGTTAGAAAAATCCAAATTTTCCGCCAAAATTATTTTAGGAACTTGCGTGAAACTGACATTTTATTTATTTTTCTGAGGCCATTTACCTTAAAGAACGAGGTCAAAGCACTGCGTTTTTTAAATTGCCATTAATATCGTTAAACATGATCTAATTGAGTTTTATCAAATGTTCATCTTATCGGCCATTAAAAGACATGTTTATTCATTTTTTCAAAGTGTAGATAGCGCGAACCATTTTCGAGATATTACCTTATTAGATAAAATAATAAATGATGCACAAGGACAAGCATCGCTTAAAATTTTTTTTTTTAAACTTGGTGTATCAATCGGAAATAGAGAATCTGATTTTTAGGAAATATTTCAAAAACGTTGAATTTTTCGAGTGGCCGAGCTGACACGGAATGCCTCGTATACTCCCATATTAGCATCGAATATACGATCGTGTGGTAAGTTCCGAACCATGTAGTCCTGAATATTCTCTAACGGCAAGTGCTGTATTGATAGAAAGGATATAATTTGACCGGAAACTTGTATTCCGGAAGAGTATCTGGTAGCGGTGGAATTATACAATGGTAAGTTATTCTCGGAGGTCTGTTTTTTGGTGAGATTCAACCGCAGGAGAGTAATAAGCTACTGTGAGATATGGTGAAGCAGTGATGTGCTGTTGGATCCGGCAAAGTTTTCATCCGGTAGAGTTGTATCATAGTAGATTTTGGAGTAGCGGCTCGCTTTTTGTTATGACTTATATTTTGAAAGCGTGATATCTGGCAGAGATGTAAGTGCACTGTATTCCCCACAACTCTGCAAACGTTGCAACTGAATAAGCGCACATGCGGCTGCATCACAGCCAATGTAACAACTGAATATCAAGTTTCGTTGGTTTTTCATATTCTGCTTCACCAAGAATTGAATCATTTTTTTTTTCATTATCTAATCGTTAGAAAAAAAATGTCGCCCAAAAACATTCAAGAGGAAAAATTATCATTTTTTGTGAAGTCTTGCATAATATCGTAAAAAAAGTATTTAATTGCACGAAGAATTAATTTTTTTCAATTTAGGCAAAATTACTACAAAGTGTAGGAAGCTCGTTTACAGAAATGGGTGTAGAAAATTTGCTGCACGAGCATAACGTGAAATTAGGGTATCATTCTTCAAAATTGGTTACGAAGGTAGTATTAATTATGTACAGTCTAAATTTGTTAAAGAAGACGCATTGATTAATGCCCAGTATACTAAATACGTCACACGAGTCGTGTTTTGAATTTGAATTAACTAATTTCGCAACGCCCTCCTCCACTGCTGAATGTATTTTAAGTAAAAAAGCTACGTGCGTTTGAAAATTACTAAATATGTGCGGGAAGCTTTTGTACCGAAACAAATATAGAAACGTTATTACAACGCAACGTAAATTAACGTGATGTAATAACGTAACGTTATTACAATGTAAGGGAAAATTGATACACAATTCTACTAAATTCGTTAACGAAGTCCCATTTTTTATACAAATTAACTTAAAATTTACCACACGTACATTGAATTTTCAATAATAAATTAATATGCAGGATATGAATTTTACAAATATTTTTGACAGTGATGCTTTTCATCTCGCTTAGAAAAATGATAAATGATAATAAACAAAATAATGACAAAATGATACGTGTCACGACCGTTTTCAAGGAAATTGTCTGCAAGTTTTTGTGCACTCTCGTTTTTCAAAGGACTCGTGACACCTCCAAATATTATGTAGTCAGGTTGAAACTTAATTGAATTGCTATTTCTATATGCTGACATTCTAACATGCATTTGGAGGTGATGATATCCTTATGGCTAATCGAAGTGCTCAGTTTTCGTGGCCTTAATGAATCCCGCATATAGCTGTAGACGTTGGGAATTTCCTCATTTGAACTTGGTCCTACAAGTTCTGACTTCTCTGCTCTTTGATACGCCATTGCTGCTTGATAATTAGCAATATAATACTCATTAGAGAAGTTGTCTGTGGGAGATGCTACCTGAGTTCACTGTACAGTACATGACACGACGAATTTTGTCGCACCCTTTCGGATACATTCATAGGATTCCACGCTTGTATATTACACACTGTATACAGAATATTATAACTACACGATATTGTGATCAAACGCGTTCGGAGAAGGAATTTTCTAATAATATATGGAATGTCCCACACTATTATCGCACGTATCCTCCAGGCAGGGAGAAAGGGTGAAATAAAAAAGTTGCGAGGGAAGATGTGGACTACCGAAGCCTTTGGCATTTTTACCGGCAACAAATGCCCGTACGTTGAGTCAAAAACTTTTTTAATTACTTTTTTTTAATTACGTACAACACACCAAATGGCGAGAAATAAAAGAGAATATGGGCGTTTCATTTCTCTAAGCACTTTAAACTGAGAACCTAATTGTGCGTTGCACTAAACATAAATCTTGCCTGTGTCTCTACATATATGCACTGTAAGAAAAGACGGAAGGTTTTTATTTATAAACTCATCGAGTAAACGTAATGTACAACTGTGATATAAAATTAAGATATTTTTGCAATGAAATTAGAGTAAATTCAAAAAAATAAATAAAGTACTTTTGCAGTAAATTACTGTACCAAAAATTAATTTGACACGCAATGGTACAGTACATATTTTTTTTCTCGGTGTATTAAATCCTCCTGTGCCTTTGGGTAAAAGCTTCAAACGTTTTGAGATTCCGATGTATATGATTTATTCACTTCCTTTACAACCTTTATTAAAAATATTCTTTTCTCTTAAGTATATCGTGAAATCAAATATATTGTGCACCTGTCAAGAGGAAATAATTTCAATGAAATTAGAGTGAATTCAAAAAAATAAAGTACTTTTACAGTAAATTATTGTACCAAAAATAAATTCGACACGGACTGGTACAGTACATCTTTTTTTCTCGGTGCAGTCAATCCTCCTGTGCCTTTGGGTAAAAGCCTCAAAAGTTTTGGGATTCCGATATATATTATTCATGCAATTCCTCCAAAACCTTTATTAAAAATATTCTTTTCCCTCAAGTATATCATGAAATCAAATATATTATTGTACACCTGTCAAGAGGAAATAATTAATAAGTATTACAACGATACTAGAACCTTACGCATCTCTTCCTCATTATTTTACACCGTTCACAACATCGTCCTTTCAGTTTTGCACTTTGATCGGCTTTGACTTCCTCATTAAAAAACCTTGTGAAAGGTCGTGCGTAATGAAAAAGCCATTTGAAAGTTTCATACACTAACTATCTATACATACGAACATAAAATCGGACACACAAAAACAGAATTGTTTTGTCGATCAAAGAAAAAGCGTCAAATAATTTAGCGAGGTCTAAATCGTGTCACCAGTTGCTTCAAAGAAAGTTATTAAAGTTGGTTAGCCTTTTGTGATTAACGAAAAATGACTAAGACACACTGAGTTTGAAATCAATTAGTGGGGTTACAATTATTAGTCGAGCTGTCGGTACTTCGATGGGTGGCCGCCCCTTTGCACGTTGGCCAGGGCATGGAATTGTTGTGGAGCCTGAGCATATTTTTCCGGAAACTGGATATGCCGAGTAGGAACCAGTTTGTATCAAAAGGGCTGGCTGTATATAGCTCAGATTTTACGCAGTTTCCCAGTGCTCGCCATTGCCATGAGAAATCCGAGCCGGCAATGGCTGCGATAAGGCTAGAAGCGGAGAAAAAGCATGAAACATAATCTTTTTGAGTTCCGTTGAATTCTTTGATCATGACGTGGACCGTCTGTTTTGCAGTATCTTTCACAATGATGCTTGCAGCTCGTTTCGTAGTAAAACAAACAGCAATGGCGAATGTTGCTCATTCTTTGCGCTGTTAAACTTGTAGACTTGGGTACGTGCATCAAAATTAAATTGCCTGCAGGGAGAAAATGACTCTGCTACCTCGAAGAAGTTCTCACTGAAATAATGACGACACTGCGATATTTGCGAACCTAACAACTTTTTTTGCTAGCTTAAAAAAATTGTTAAGATAGCCTAACAAATTGTATCCCTAGGCTTGGACTTCATACAATGCTATCAGTATTTCGGTAAAGATACGTTATGCTGAGATAGTGACGACACTGCGTTAGTTGCTAATCTAACAGCTCATTTTCCTAGCTTAAAAAATTGTATTTCTGGGCTTGCAGATAATACAATGTTATCACTTTTTCAGTGAAGATACGTTGGGATGAGATAGTGACGACACTGCGTTATTTGCTAATTTAACAATTTTTTTACTAGCTTCAAAAATAGTTTTGATAGGGTAACAAATTGTTGGGCCGGCAAAACCATTTCGTCCGTGCAGGATGAGATATAGTCGATGACCTCACCAGTTTTCTTATTGTTGTTATGGAATACATGATCCGAATATTTTAACGGCTAGTGTTAATAATTTTTCTTTTATTCTTTGACTCAAATAACGAAATTACTTTGTACAAAATGACATTTTAACATACAACAGCAACCCAAACTGTCAGCTGTCTAATTTTCGCGAAAACAAATAGTACAGATGTATCGAACGGACCCGAAGTACATCGAGAAAATGTCAAAATTATTTGGAAGTACAGATGTGAGTAGAAATAAAAGTGAGTTGGTTGGTACATGTAACCTGCGATAGATACGACCTCAACACAGCAACAGCGCGACCATAATAATAGGTATCCATTGGTCATTACAAAATGATTTCTGCCCGAAAGTATATATTATGAACAGTTATTATAGCTATTAATGACCATCATTTAATTTTGTTGTGTCATGATGCGGATTAAAGGAATTATCCCTCTACATTAAGAAAAGATCTCGCCGCCATCGTGTAGAGTATACAGGACATTTTATGTCAGAAGGATCTTTCAGGCTTCGACTTTTTCTAAGTCCTTCGCGGATTTGCTAAGTCACAGAGTGGCTACTATCACGGAATTTCTAAAGTCAACGATTTGCTATAATTACGGAGTGTTTAAAGTGACGGATTTGCTATAATCACGGAGTGGTTAAAGGTACGGATTTGCTATAATCACGGAGTGATTAAAGTTATGGATTTGCTATAATCACGGAGTGCTTAAAGTGATGGACTTGCTATAAACACGGTGAGGTTAAAGTAACAGACCGGCTATAATCACGGAGTGGCTAAGGTGACCGACTTGCTATAATCACGGAGTGGCTAAGGTGACCGACTTGCTATAATCACGAAATGGTTAAAGTGACGGGTTTGCTATAATTACAGAGTGGATAAAGTGACAGATTTGCTATAATCACGGAGTGGTTCAACTGACGGATTCGCTAAGATAACGGAGTTGCTGAAATCACGGATTTGCAAGTTACGGAGTGGCAAAACTGATGGAGTGACTAACCGTACGGCGAGACTTATCTCATGAAGTGTCTAATCGCACGGAGTAACTAACCTTACTCTATAAATGGTCGTATTTAGTCCAAATTGTTCATTCGAGCACGCAAAGCGCGTGAGCCACCATAACCTTTGCTAATACATATTTAGAAGATGGAAAAGTCGAGATAATTTATATTCATTGCCGAAGATATGTATAGTAATGCGTTAGCATAACGGCATAATGAAAATAAGTACTAAAGCACCATCCATAATCTATGGATTATGGTATTCCCAGATTTATTCTCTGAGTATACTTAATAATTACTAATATGTATTATTACAACAAAAAAGCGTGCGAAACAAAAATAGCAATAGTGTCTTGATGTCGTCAGATCAACGCAACGACGTAAACAAGTTTTAAGATAGTACTGCCGTAAACTTGATCCAAGCAATGACATCTATATTTTTTAATATATCACATTTTTAGTTTTCAGTTACACGCTGAAAAAATCGGGTTTTGGTGAGCTTTTATTTGGTGCACCAATCAAATGTTAGATAACATAACGCTTGAATTAATCCGTTTCGTACTTCCATAAATAGTATTACTATTAATCATAATGCTATTATAATACCGCACTAAACAGCTACTTGATTAGTTAATTGATGACTATATCATGAAAATTTTGGCATTGAGTATCTATCTATCTATCTGCAGCCCATCTAATAGATAAGTTTAAAATGTAACATAATAAACTGTCTACCAATTGTTTGCATATGCAATCTCGCGTTAGGTACATGCCATGTTCAGTTAAATTCACAACCAATAGCTTTGTACAGTAGAGATTTAGTCGCGTAATGTTTCTCTAAAGACAACAAGCAGATTAGTTGGATCGTATGCAGTAGTCTAGAGATAATAGATAAATAGTATTATTGTTAATCATCATGCTATTATAATACGGCACTAAACGGCTACTTGATGAATTAATTGATGACTATATCCTGAAAATTTTGGCATTGAGTATCTATCTATCTATCTGCAGCCCATCTTATAGATGAGTTTAAAATGTAACATAATAAACTGTCTACCAATTGTTTGCATATGCAATCTTACATTAGGTACATGCCATGTCCAGTTAAATTCACAACCAATAGCTTTGTACAGTAGAGATTTAGTCGCGTAATGTTTTGCTAAAGACAACAAGCAGATTAGTTGGATCGTATGCAGTAGTCTAGAGATAATAGATAAATAGTATTATTGTTAATCATCATGCTATTATAATACCGCACTAAACGGCTACTTGATGAATTAATTGATGACTATATCCTGAAAATGTTGGCATTGAGTATCTATCTATCTATCTGCAGCCCATCTTATAGATGAGTTTAAAATGTAACATAATAAACTGTCTACCAATTGTTTGCATATGCAATCTCACGTTAGGTACATGCCATGTCCAGTTAAATTCACAACCAATAGCTTTGTACAGTAGAGATTTAGTTGCGTAATGTTTCTCTAAAGACAACAAGCAGATTAGTTGGATCGTATGCAGTAGTCTAGAGATAATAGATAAATAGTATTATTATTAATCATCATGCTATTATAATACCGCACTAAACGGCTACTTGATGAATTAATTGATGACTATATCATGAAAATTTTGGCATTGAGTATCTATCTATCTATCAGCAGCCCATCTTATAGATAAGTTTAAAATGTAACATAATAAACTGTCTACCAATTGTTTGCATATGCAATCTCACGTTAGGTTTATGCCATGTCCAGTTAAATTCACAACCAATAGCTTTGTACAGTAGAGATTTAGTCGCGTAATGTTTTGCTAAAGACAACAAGCAGATTAGTTGGATCGTGTGCAATAGTCTAGAGATAATCGCTGTTATTGCTCGTGTTCGTTATTAGGGTCTTTAAAATTCCGTAGGAATAGAGATGACACGAAACAGAATAATGAGAGGTAATATCGCAAAGATATAGAGTTACAGCGGTGTGTTGTATGAAGTATATGAGAAGAGGATAGAAAGGGAGTAGGCGAAAGATGGGCGAAGGGAAGAGAGTGAGGAGGAGATGAAAAGGCGCTGGAGAATAAGACCGTTCTGGGCAGAGGCGTGCCCAGTATGTAGCTATAGTATTATAGTCGAGGCTCTCTGCACCATAGTCATAGTTATATCGGGGGGCTAGGCGAGTCTGGGCCGCGCGAGGTGCTGCCCTCCGCCTTTATATCGCATAATTGATGACTTCCTAACGACACTTGGAGATAGTTCTCTCTAGCTACGTAGCTGGCATTACGCGTCCCCAGTATCAGCGAGCATGCGTCTTCGTTTCTCCGAGTTTGGACCTCCCATAAAACTTCGTTCCTATTTGGCTTCCACGAAAATTACCGAGTAGGTGAAAAATTATACGTTTTTTTATCAAAAGTAGCCAAGTCGAAAATGTGAATCATAAAAATATCTTTCTGTAGAAATATTCCACATATGAAAGCTTTCAACTTGATGAGCACCAAAAAAATGAACACATTTTTATAAGATCTTTTATCGAACGATCAAGATCAAATATCATTGAACTAAATGAACTTTGCAAAATCTTTTTCTCTTGGAGAATGCACTTTTTGAACTCGGTCAAGAAATTTCCATCCGAAGCTCCTGCCCTGCAGTTGTACGGGACATTTAGCCAGAAATGACTACGCAGAGAAAAGTAAACTACAAAAGTCGGTATATATATTGTATGTGCAAGCGCTTTCAACGAAAGTTCCTAAACTAGAAACGAACCAAGTCTGTTTACAAATGGAATGAGACCTTGCCAAGCCAATTAGGTCTATCGCTGAATCTCTTGCAGTTAAGAATGGATGTCATTTGTGCACCGATGAATAGAGCTGACAAGAAATATTCCTTATGGAGATAATTCCGTTTATTTTCACATTGTTAATTACTGGCTTTCAAAATCCAAATACGTAGGTTTATACATGTAATTGAAACACAATTCAATTGTTACTATATTGAAGAATCGGATTTCATAATGACTGGTGTCTATGGTAATTAGTCTGAGTACAATGAGAGAAGAGCTTGTCAACAGTTGACAAATCAAGTGTTGAATATGGCGAAATGAACAATTTATTTATCGGCCCTAAATGTATATTGAACCAAATAAGATTTGTTAATTGCTAACAGACTCTTTTCTCCGTGTAGAATAGCAACTTAATACTACTAACCAATACAACGAATCCAACAAGGATCACAAAAATATCCAAAATCTCATTTAATTATTAACTTGCAATTCAAACGTGTATTTAATTAAACATCATTTATTCGACCTAGATTTACTTACTAAGCTTATTAATAACGCGCCTTGCTCATACTTCTATCGATTTCTTTTGTGGAAGTCTCATTAATTTCTTCATTTCTCTGTAATTCCATTTCTCTTTTCTTGCATATTAAATAATATGATTGCATCTTTACGGCTTGCAAATAACGGCACGTTTTTAGGTTAGGTGTTTCTATATGCCTAACCAATAAACACGCTGCGTTCGCCACCGTTGCCCAATGAGACGGGTCCAATTGGCTTCGTGCGTTAACAACACCAGCGCCACTTACTCAAAGCTTTCGATGGACAAAGGCATTGGCTGTATATCGATATCGATTATGTATGTAAATACACGGCAAAGGTTTTTGCTCATCTAAAACTTCCAGCCGGTGTCACTGATGTTCTTAACGCATGAAGCCAATAAATTGGCTTCAGTATTGTAATACTTCGACTTTCGATGTGCCATGCCTTTTATCTTCGTTAGTATGCTCTCCTATGTAAGTATAGACCTATTTTTTTGAGGTTAAGTGCCTAGCTTTAAGTACCTATTTTTATTATTTTTTACACCCTACAGCCAATCGGGGAAATTTATTTATCGGGAGAAACGCATGGCGTATAAAATTCGTAGTACCATCCATGAAGATTGCAGAGCGCTCACAAACCGTACCACTTCTAGGACGCTATAATGCATTTTGTCATCGAGATACCAATCTTTCGACACTGACCGGTCCCCATGCATGACCAACTTCTCTTTGTCCTCGCAAGCGACGAGTAAAGATGATCGTATATACCGAGCACGTTATCCAGCAATTTACCCAGTTGCGATTTGAGAATCGGGTCAGCGTCGAGACAATGTCGTTCGCCATGCAACACATGTTGTAGTGACTTAAGTTGCATCGTCAGAGCAACTTAGGAACAAAATGGCAATGATAGCAATGCCCCAATATTTGTATATGAAACTTCGGGATACAAATGCACAAAAAATTGACAAGCAATGAGCAAAAAAAAATATATATATATTTAACTGCACAGCTGATAAATGTTTTTAGATAATTCTAAATCACTTTTAACAGAATTTTTACCGTCATCCTCTGACGATATCGGAATAAATAATTTGAGCGTGGGACATGACAAACTTTTCAGAAGTTCACCACAAAAATAAAACAATAACAAACAATATTGAGAATTATTAGACTCAATAGCAGCCAAATCATTGTGTTATATTATTTGTTATTTCAAATTACGAGCTTACCTCACATTCGTTTATCAAATTCGCAATATCGTGTGCGTTCTATTAGTTCGTTACCATTAGTGCAATTTTAGTCAATTACGTTGGCGAAACGTCGATTACTAGTACTGTACCGATATTGGCGTGAAACGTTAAGGTATGCCGAATGCGATATCGACGCTGGGACAATAGTTTAGTTCCGAATGACGGTTGTGAATTTGCTGCCGACGTTTTGCCGAGTGTCGGTCGTAATTCCACCGCACCTGAATAACTATATCGACGAGAAAAATAAATATTGGAATACGACCTCGTTCATCCGAACTCTTGGTTGGTATAACAAATATCTTGGTTTTTCAGAAATATATATTGTGGACAATTGAAACTAATAATTTTTGAAAAAACTAAATATTGTTTTGACCTAATGGAAGTTCTTTTGTATAAAACATCAGTGTTGGCCAGATAACACAAGATGAAAACGCTACGTGTGACTTCCATGTAGAATAGTAATGATATGCTCTAAATAATTGCATATTGATCGAAACGTGACGCCCTTCAAGCGAGTCATCGCTAAATCGCATTTTGCGGTTTATATTTATATCATCTAGCTTAGTTATGAGACTGTAAAGGAGTACTACGAATCAGAGTTGTGAACATTTTTATGTAGAAGTAATGCATTATTTATTACCAAAAGAATGGATGATTTTTCAATAGATCCATTACCCATTACTTTTCGAACAAGTAATGGATTCGAGTTACATTACTTATTACAAAAGTAATGGTAATGGATCCAAGTTACATTACTTATTAGAAAAGTATTGGGTAATGGATCCAAGTTCCATTACTTATTCGAAAAGTAATGGCTAATTCGCTACTAATGTGACACTAGAAGTTGTCTATCGATGGGACTCTAAAAGAATATTACCAATGTGACTCTACAAG
This sequence comes from Clistopyga incitator, assembly GCA_947507545.1. Lineage (NCBI taxonomy): Eukaryota > Metazoa > Arthropoda > Insecta > Hymenoptera > Ichneumonidae > Clistopyga > Clistopyga incitator. The sequence continues at coordinate 4,556,336 of OX382172.1, read as the reverse complement.
TCTACTATTGATGGAACCGTAGAAGAATAATGTTAATGTGACTCATCAGCTTCCTGTAAATGTGCCGGTTGAAGTTTCCTACTTATGTAACTCCAAAAATTGACCAGCATTGATCGACTAATTGGGATTATGATGCATTAAATTCTATAGTACTAAGTTTTACTGTAAACCTAGGTTACAACCTTTCTTCAACGAATGCTTTTTTGGACATCATAAGCCTGCAAATGCAAATTCAAAAGTAGATGAGCGATAATTTCTTACTAATGAATCCTTCTGTGTTATCTGCGAGACACAACAAATGTCCACCATGTATTCCGTGATCACGAGTGAATAGCTGGAATCGTGGAATGTTTTAAGCGCCACACGTCGCTACATGTTACATTCAGTATGCAGCACGCAGTTACAGCGAAACTTGATAGCGCAGTTCAAAAGTCATCGAACAACGTTCCACGCCCTCCAATTCACCGCACAATTTGTGTCAAAGCTCTATTAATTAGAGTGATTTGAGTGACGAGTTCCGGTTCTGGTCTCTGGATAGTTGTCCCGGCATTCGTAGATTCATCGTCGTTTCTAGTGCTACCGTATGGGCTTGCGCATTAAGAGAAGTAGGGGAGCAGGTGCGGCATGGAGAACGAGAAAAGCCACCGCAGCGAAATCTGCCAATTAGGTACTGGACATTGCTGTCCTCCCGCTGCATGCAAACCCCGCGAACCCAGAAGAACCCCATGCCCTCGGACTTTGCCCTCGCTGAGAGAGGAAAGGGACCGCCATCAATAAAATGAATCATCATAGTCTTGATGTATGATAAGTAGAACTTTCGAGTGAAATATGTCGATTGCATTAGCAGAAATACAATGAAGCATGTTATCAATAATTTCGCAACTGCGCCGAGAGAAATAGTTCCGTTGAATCGACGGAAATCATCGCCAATGAAATCAAATTCGTGAGTTATAATACTTATCCTCCCTTTGAATGATCTTAAGCCGAATGAAAAGTGGGTGACGTTGAATCAAAGAAACATCTCTATAAACCACTGAACCGTTTTCCATTGATTCCAAATGAATCGTCTTCGAGCTACCGAAGCAAAACATAATCTTTGAAATAACTTGTTGCCAAGGGAATAGAAATACGGCATGGGTTACTTGCGAAATATGCTATTTCATGCTGTATTAGGTATAGAAAGTTTATATAAATGAATTAACATTACTTGTTTAATGAAACACCCTTATCCGGTTGTGCATTTTGAACAGTTTGCCGCTTTTAATGACGCGACCAACGCGATCTTGCCGTACGTTGGAAAATTGGATGCCACCAAATATGTCTTTTCTCTGCATTGCGGAAACCGTTTCATTGAATCAAGGCAACTTTTTTTAATTTTTTATGCTCATTAAGTGAATGTTTCATTGCGGGCTATGAAATATTTCCTTTGAACTTAAAATGTCACATTTCACAGAAATAAAAAAAAATTTTCGTTGGAGTCAATGAAAACTTTCCCTTGATATCAGACATATGTCGTATCTAAACGTGGAAAAGTTATGTTCATATTTAGCGACAAAGTCCATGCCGAGAAGCCCCCCAAAAATTATACGAAAGAGTGAACAATTAATCGTCGATTTTCTAGGATCAAAGATTTATAACAACCATCGAATAATAAAAAAAACGTTAGAGACTACTTTAATTCCCACAACTGCACTTCCAATGGCTCACCACGTTCGACTGTTATTTTTTTATTTATTTAAGCGAGTAGTCGATACACGTTTTGGTGAAACAATAGAGCACGTTTGGTTTACGGAAATGCGCATTGAGAGGGAATCGTACGAGGAAATCGTTAAAGAAATTATTCACGGAGAGGGGAAATACGCAATACACGCGGTACTGTGATATAGCAAGCGAGCTCCATCTGCTCGTTCGATTTCCGCACGTACTAAGGTGCACGACGTCGTATCAGGTCGAGGTATATGTAGGCGTAATACCTTTACATACATAGTGTAGTGAAGCAGGGGCTATTGATGGCTACTCAATTATTACTGCTCGATTGGTCGTGGAAAACCGACAACACTACCCTGGATACATTGGGTATACGACTTGGTCTCGTATACCCATTTGTGTAAAAGCTGTGTTACCCGTTGACTTTACTTAATGGTACATATTTTCAAATATGCCAAATATCGTTGTATCAATTGATATTTTTATCAAAAATAAATCCTTTCGGAATGTGAATATTGGTTTCAAACATGGAAGAGATCATATTTTTCAGAGAACCGTGGGTTATACTGTGGGATTGGTATTGAGTAGTTTCCAATGAATTCGCTAGGTGTCGTGATGACGTTTGTGACTTCTCGACAGAGAAATGTTTTGTAAAACTGTCCTTCAACAATCTGTCACATTACCCGAGACGAAATACGTTGATCCAACGTATTGACGTTTACATACTCTTTTAGTTCACTTCAAAACGATTGGCTACTTAATCCAAACCTCTCATTCCTACCCGACCTATAAAATGCGAACGAGATACATTCGAGTTCTACGAGGCAGGCTGTGCTGGAATTGCAGCGGCAGCGACTTGTCCCTCCGATAGTATTTGCTTCAAGGATACGCAAAGTTATCCCCTTGTACAATCGCGGGTCCTCAGGTCTAAGAAGTCGAAAGCCGTAGAGCGTAGTGGTGGAACATCGAGGCGACCGCGTGCGACCACGAGAAGCCGGACGGTATCTCCGGCTGGGCAAGTGAACGATTCGATGGGGAGGGACGAAGAGAGAGAGTGCCGTTGAAACCTAAGGCAAAGAGCTGCGAGAGAGCGTCGCTCGAGATAACGAGCTTTTCGATTCGCATTGGAGCGAGAGCGGGAAATTAATTAAGTGGAGTCGAGGTTCGTTGAAGATTCGTAAGTCTTGAGTACGCGTGCGCAAACGTTGTGATCGAGACAGAAAGCTGTGCAGCAGACTGAGAGGAAGAAGGTGGTGACGGTGAACGAGGAAGGAACAAAAATCTTTGCTTCACTGCGGGACGATGGTGAGCCTGGCCGAAACAGGGGGGAGAAAGACCCCCGGCCGACTATCAGGGTCATTAGTTACGGATGTCCCGTCCGAACCGGGACCATTTTCGTCTCGATAAACGTGGAGAGAAAGAAATCGAACGCCGTCTCCTTCGTAAGAGTGTTGCTGCTGGCTTTTAGGACGAGTGAGTAAGTGAGTGAATGAGTGAGTGGGAGAAGCGAGGGCGGACAAGAAGAAGAAGGAGAAAAAGAAGAGAGATAGCCGAACGGCACCATGGTAAAAGACACAAATAATATCTATAACCCCGGTAATATAACGGTCCGCTTGGCCAGTTATCCGAGTCTTTTAAAGTGCACTATGTTGTCCCCGAGATATGCCGAGCTTGCATACCGGTCCATCTCGTTATTTCTTCTCGTCATGCCGGTGATTCGAATGTCTCACGTGCAGTCTGCGCACCTTCGTAGGCTTTGTAACCACGAGCCGTGTCCTTGGGATGAGACGAGAAGGCATGAGAGGAGAAACGCGCACCACTCAGCCTTTTGAAAATTATTAAACTCGACGAGAGTGCCGGGCTTGGTGACGCACCAGCAATCCCGCGCGTGAGCCCGTTTACTGATCGGTTGGACCATTCTTTTTCTTGATAACGTTCGGTGCGGATGAGAGACCGAGAATTTTAAGAATATGATTAGTTACTCCATCGCCATATGCTTCTACAGTATCGGGTTAAAATACGATGAGTCCGATTGGATGAGTGCATTCTTCAGAAACCGCTGGAAAGCGACAAGATACCGAACGTTTGACGAACATCTAGAAACTCTGTTGGGCTGAGGATATACTTACAAAGATGCCTCCTCGTAATATGATACTGACTGCCAGTCAACTATTTTCGTAATGCCATTGAAAGCTTGTGGCTTTGAATTGCGGCAACCAAGAGACATTCCCACATTTTCTATCATCAATGTAAAGTAGGTTCTTACCTATGCGGAAAGACCGATACTTTGCCAGAGCTGCTAGTATAGAGTCCATTTTGGTTCAGAACTGATATCAATACTGTGCGGTGTCCGTGCTTGCCGAATCAAAATCTTTGTCGTAACAATATGGGGATGATCATTCAGGTAATTATCTTTCTGTCTATTTTGGCCTGATATTCAACCTATTTCAGCAAATAATTCTCATTAGGTACCGGTAGACAATGCTGAGCCTGATTCGGGTTAAAATCTAGAGTCAAATTACATATTTTGCCGGCCGCCGAAAGATATGGTAGTATTGAACGTACACTGGTTGGATGCTAGTTTCTCTATTGGTGACCAAACTCTTTTGATACTGATCTCAGAGTCATAGTCATAGGATGGGCGCCGGCGACGTGTGACAAATTACCGGAGATGGACTCAAGAATTAAGAACACATTTAGTCGATCTTTGGCTTGACATTGACTATTCATACTTATTCATATCTACTAGTCATTAGATGTTCGAAGTCTGCCCCAACGTTAGGACTGATTTGATAAATGGGTAATTTATCCGGTAACGATTCAAATTTGATCGAACACTGGTCTCATTTTCGTCTCATTTGGATGTACTTGTCTAAAATTCCAACGTAGGTTTGTAGGAATGGAGAGACCCAATTTTGTCATGAAATTTCAACAACTTTACAAAGCTCCTTTACTCCACTCCACTTTACAAAGTTCATGCTAATTGGAGTGCACTGGATATCATGTAGAGCATCAGAAACGGAAATGAATACCTGTCTACGATTACTCGGTAACTCGATAACCCGATAGATAGCTGGTAAAACACTTAAAATCGAGTCTAAAATCTCAGAAAATTACGACTGCCAATAAAAATATTTCCATGGCCATTCCAGCTAACATTTCCATATAATTTCATGCGTTCATCAGCTGGATGTTCACAGTTTGTTTTTTTTTTTTTGTTTTTTTGTTTTTTTTTTTTTTTTTTTTTTTTTTTTGTCGGGATTCACAATGCTCGATATAACTCTTTCACGTCTTTTGTGAACAGTGCAAGCGACGCATAAGATTGAACTTAATATATTGTAAGATTCATCGTTGGCATGGAACAGCACCAAGAAGGCCATTTAAATGGCCCACGAAAGTAGATTGCACAGATGTCACGGCTAATCGGATAAGCTGCTCGATCGAAAATTCAAACAGCTTCGTACACTGCCGCGTGAGTAGCAGGGTATAGTCATATATACTGTAACGACCGTGACAGAATGCAAGGACTGATTCGATAGGGGACTCAGCGGCAGACGCCAGACTCGTTGCGTGACAGGCGTGGCACTCTCGGCGATCGTCCAACTCTTCCGTTCCTTGTTACATTCTTATTGAAGCATCTACCATGCGACTTGCAGTAGACCTTAGCCTAGTGGACGTCCGCCCCAGGGGTGGGTAGCACCATGGACGCATACAAATTTTTATTTCGCACCCGACGCGTTCGTGAATTATGCACGGCGAGACGATAAGAGCTGCCGGTGTGCCGAGGTTTCGCACAGTCTTGTGGTTAAGCCAACTCGTTCGCGTTCACGTTCACTGAGAACTCAACATCTGAAAATACGTATATACCACAGTCGTTTGCGGTTTTCGAATAAGCTTCCTCTCCCGCAACTGATTGCCTCGCCGAGCCTCTATCGATGACAAATCAATTTATCCAGCGGTGAAGATCGATCCGAAATTAAAATCGCTTTGCCTTCCCACGTCTGCCGAACTTCTTTTTCTTTTCCCTTGGCATGTGAAAAAATGCCGAATCAGGCCTACAAAACTGAATCTATCATGTCTAATATCTTAGAAGCGATTTCCCCATTCTACCGGTGCTTGTCTTTGTCTCACAAAATGGCTACTTTCTTCTGGATACAATGTCGTCCAAGTCGATATATTCACAATGATGCTGTTGGATACTTGTAGAAAGTCATACATACGATGTGTTATAGTCGGTTACGTGACAATGGTGTGTATCTATTTCGGAAATAATGGGAAAGTGGGAATGCTTCCGACAGCGTTAAATTTTTCTGACACTTGTGGTTATTCTTTTTTTTTCATTAGAGTGTTCCGCTTAAATAAATCAGAGGTTTATAGTAAGCACAATTATGCATTCAGGCGAGATTAATTATTCGTAGGGGCGCAGGTTTTCTTTTTTCACCATTCTATAATTCGTTTGAAGCTGAAGGATTCGGATAATGAATAGGACGCGCTGGTGAAGGTTTAGCGGAGGTAGGCGAGGGCAGCCCGTAATGAACGGAGAGAGACTTCACGGAAACCGCGATGAATAGTTGGCGGGGTGTTAACGGTGAAAGACCCGCCGCGAGGGTTGGAAGAGAGTTGAAGGGGAAAGGGCGGCTTTGCTGTGTGGCAACGAAGACGAGTCCCCCGAGATCCGGAAAACGGAAGTGAAGGACTGCTCGACGAGACAGACACAGAGCATTCTCGCAATGTATTTCCGTGACTTCTCGAGTGTTTTGTGTCCTTCGCCGGAACTCCGTGAGAGCTCATTCTCGTAGATAGGGCGATGCATCGACCATGAGATCTGGTCAATGGTTCACGATAACGTACAACTGTTCAAAATGCGGTGTTAAAATTGGCACTGAAGAAGGTGTCTATATAAGTCTACACCAATAGCAATGATACCAAGAAGAGTAAAAGAAATAATGTCAAATTATAATGACATTAATATAACACTCCCACTAATACCTTAAGAGTGTTAATTTTGTAATAATAGCATTGGTGATATCCCATTCGAAAGACATGCGACAGACATGTTAGAATTAGCTTTCTTTACAATACTTCAAGTACTTCAGTACAAATACACATGTCACGATGGTCGATCTTGTGAAATTGTTTTTCCAATACACTTAACTACAACGTTTTAGTTTTTTTTTTTTTTTTTAATAATCATGTTGAGAACGGTAATACGTTTGGAAATATCTACACACACGCGATCGGCCTTTGTTTTCAATCGATTTATAGATAATCCATTGAGTCCGGGCACGAACAATGAAAAAAAAAACCGAGACATTCAACGTGAATCGGCAATTTTACGATTAACTGATTTCACACAACACCAATTAGTGTTCGTTTGACCAAAGGGTATGTTAAAGTGACACTATAGATCGTAAAATGAAGAACAAATTCTAATGCCAGTGTTGAATAACGAAGTTGACACGAGAATAGATTTAACATCATTCGTAGCAATTTTACAAAGCAAAGCGGGTCAATATTAACACTTTAATGGATTACACCATTAAAAAATTCACATTAGCCAAGTTGTACATTATGGATTAGAAAACCCCAAAACAAATGCCCAATACTTTGAGGTCTTTTGAATAAGGCTCTACAATAGCACTAATATTTCGAATTTAGCCTTTAACCTTTTTATTATCGACGATATATAAATTACTGCAATAGTTGTAACATACGGCAGAAAACCCTTTCAATATTCGACTAAATAGTGAGTGAAGTACACCAAAGGGAAGTCGTTGAATGGACAGCACTACATTTCGGCCAAACGAATGTTAACTAATGCACAATTCACTTCCACGGACTTCGAGTGAAACCCGACAAGTTAGGTCTACAACTTTGCTCCTACATCGAAACAGTTCTTAATGGTCCATGTGGCCATGTACTGACTGCAGTGCTTCGAACTCAGTTCCACCAGAAGTACCGGTAATATTTTTAACGATTATTTTCTCGGCCGGCTGTCGGGGCAAGTTGCCAGGTTCACCGCGAGTGTCTATCTCTCGCCACTGAAGCTCATCTGGAACGTCCTTGCGACTGAATGTAATGAAAATGAATACCACGCCGGATTTTGTTCATCCACTAAGCCTCCTTCAAGCATCTATCGATACCGTAACCGTACAGTGACATATTACACAGTGATAAGTACAGATGATAGGAAGTAGTTCCATACCAACCTACTTCCTATCAGGTTGCAGAATGACCACATATTCCGCGCCAAGATCCAAATAGGTTTGTCTCGCTCACTGAAACTATGCCATCATTTTCCAAAGACAGAGCCAAGCATTGGGACTACCCTAGAACTGGAACTGCCTTGGCAGGTATAGTCCTAAGCTGGATAGCGGTACGTACGCTTGAACGAGCCCTTGGCTAGTACTGGGATGATAACAGCAAGCCAGACAAGTTTCACTTGAGACAGAACTTTGCAATCACAAGGCATTCATCAAATACCCAAGGGTTTCTTTATTTCAATTGATCTCGCCTGTAACCCACCGCTTCTTCAAATAGCGAAGATGGGATTTTTCTTAAAATGCGTACCGGCGATTAAATAGGTGCGAGTGTACTGTGCGGGAGCTTCTGGGAGTTCTTCTGCTAGAAAATTAAATGGCCCGGCGAAGGTTTTGCTCGCCCGTGGGCTAGATCGACGTTGTTTCAACGTTGTATGCCCCGGTGGTGTGTATATACCGTAGTCCTGCGCTCTTGCACTCGGCCTTAGAACGTAGCGCGATCCGTGAGCCTGGCAGGCGCGAATGCCGGGTGGAGGAGGTGGGCGTGCCCGCTCGCCCGTTGTTATCTCGCTTGTTTCCGCGATGAAATATCGGCAAGCAGTTTCAGGCCCTGCTCTCGCACTCTCTGGCCCCCACGAATCTATATAGCCTCTTCAGCCTTACATTGCGCTATGCCGTGCTGTGCCTCATCAGAGCTTCTTCTACGCCCTTCGACCCTCGCCACCAGTTCGAGGTCTTTCCTCGGGAGTTTCTTTTTTTCCATTTATTTCTTCATCTTAACCCACCCCAAAGGCACTACTCACTTCTTCAACTCTTGCTGCTGTTGATGTTGCTTCCATTAGTGCCGGTGGTTTTGCCGTTACCACTATTTCAACTACTACTACTACTCATGTAACTCACCGCGTGCCCGGTTCGTAGCATAGATTCTACTCGCGTTCTCTTGCAGAACTTGTACTTGAAGAACCCTTCGCGCGTCGTCTTCTCCTTTTGCGAATTCTTCCTCTTCTACACTTCGAAGAAATGATCGTTCAGTGGCACCCGTTTCAGCCGGACTGAGTTTCGCCGACGAGTGATTCATAGGAGAAACAATGGCACTGGAGATGAGGAAAAGTGATCCGTCGTTCCTTTCACCATTGCCAGAAGCATCAGGGATTTTCATAAGGCACTCGATGTGGCACCCTTCCAGTGCCCTAAAAGTCCCGTTGTCTCATTTATATCACCGGCATCGACGAGAATAGAGAACTCTCAAGGTGGGTCAATTTCGAGGACCTTTTAGAAGATGAAAATTTGAATTTCAATATATCACAAAGGTCCATTCAGTGGAGCAATATCTAAAGTGTAGTAAGGATGCATAGATATTAAGATACATGGCAAAGTTAGAAAGTGGGTCTATCAAGGGAAATCATCTTTCTTAAAGTTCTCTTAATCTCACCATTAAACAGTATACAAACCCACCTTACTGTAGTAACTCCAATTTATACGGTGTACGACGAATTTTATTTATATTTACGACTTACTTCAAATATCTACTATTAAAACTACACTGCACAGTCTTAATTCTTCGCATTACATCAAGTTCTCATTCTGCCGGACACTGACATTGCACTTGGCAAGGCATGGGTAACTTATTACACTAAAAAGCATTTCCATTTTAAAGCGCTGGCATAGTTTCTGCTGCATCCCATTTTTATACTAAAGCAACATTCAAAAAGACTGCCATGGTCAAATTAGTCATACTCGGATCAGTTGGTAAGTAGGTAAGATTGTTTCGGTGGTTCTGGCAGTAGCGTGAGAGTCGAACATTCGATTATAGAGAATCATTTATCGTAGCATACTCGGAAGCATTTATCCACCACATACCTTATGACCTAACCCTGATATGGCTATATATTCGCGATGCAGTTGAAGCCGTATTGTTCTTTCGAAGGGAACAAGAAAAAAAGGCAAAGACATTGACGTTGTGATGGTCGGCATGGTGTGAAAGCAATAGGGGTCGTACCCAGTGAAGAGAAGGACGAAAAGGTGGAAGAGGAAGAGGAGAAAGAGGACTAAAAAGCAACGTAGTGGTGGCGCGGTGACAATGCGATCCCTGATCCGATACGAAATTCCCGTTGGTCTCGTGGGTTGCAGCTCTTGCCTCTCCTTCGCTTCTTGCTTTCCTACTTTCTTTATTTCTTTCTTCCTTACTTCTACTTCTTCCGATGCCTTTGTTGTTCCTGCCTCCCGTGAAATGAGTGTAAGGTTTCATGCAGTCACGGCAACGTATAGCTGGTTATTTCGCTGCTAAGCCGATGAGCGATACCTTATCCTCGGCAGCCGGAAAGCAGCGCGCGAATACTACGCCAAACAAGAAAAAAAGAAAATCAATGCACCTTCCAAATATCCTCTCCGTCTCTGTTTTTCGATTTCTTCTGTTGCCCCCTTTCTTCTTTACCTCACACCGCATTCTATTTCTCTCCGACGATCGATAAATTGAACATATGTTTAAGAGGTAGTCGCACTTGCCTCACCACACTTCGAAACTTTCAATCCTCTTTATTTCTAAACTACTCGGCAGATATAGCTCAAATTTTGAGAGAATGTGCGCAAGTATGGCAGAAATAGGCTAAGTTTGTGACTCCTCGAAACTCGAAGCCGTTCGTTCGGGAGGACCGTAAAACGATAAAGTGAGGTTAGGTGCAAGAGAGGCAGACCTATATGCGTTTAACATTGGGCGACGAAGGTCCCAGCAATTTCTCACTGCCTCTTAACATCTCTGAAACTTATGATAACAGACTGCCAGTGATATCTTGATACAACTTTCTGCGCCAAATCGCACTCATCCTAAATTTTGTAATACTGTACTGTGTATTACAAAGTTTAGTTCAAATTCCCATGTATCATTGGATGGGACATTTATTGGTCTCCATTGCCGTATAAATTCTGTACTACAGATATATATATATATATTGTATTACTTGTCATGTGATGACACGGCTCCGTGAAATGTACAGGTGATTGTTTTCATTTTCACGTTCGTCGACAGCCTTCGAACTAGTCATGGTGCGAGCGTACGTAAAAATTGACGTCATGGTTTCGCGACGGGAGATTTCTATTTCAGATTTGACGAAAAACACCCTCTGAGGCGTGTGTGTCGTAAGCTCGAATCCCCAAGCGAATCATGCCGCCTGTTCGCTGCCCACACGGCACCGGCCTGCGCAAGCGGCAGCCAGCTTGTTTCGCACGTCTCGAGAGACACCGATCAATGAATTATTGACATGGGTACGTCGAATACGAATGTTCGGAAGATTTGGGATTGACGCGTATCCCACTGGTCAGATTGAAGAACGCTCAATGTCGTCGGGGAAGATCCGATAATTTGATGGCTAATTGACACTGACGATTCACGCGAGGTGCAAAAATCGCTAAATTATGAACAAGATCAATGCCAAATCGCGGGATTGAGTGGCAAAACGACAAAAAAAATAGTTGTTGCATGATTTTTCAATACCTGAAAAGAAATAAAACAAGGAAAGAAATAATAAGAAGACGAAGAAGAAGAAGAAGAAGTTTCTTGGATATTTGAATCAATTATGAAGTTGGAATGCGAAGTGGAATCGCAGCCGCGAGTGGGTAAAGTCCAGAAAGTGTAAAGAAGATACAGCGTTCGCCATGAAAATGTCGGTCTGAAGAATCTCATCATCAGCGAAGCATGAATCGTGGGGAGTCCTTGAGCGTACACCTCAGACATGCTCCTAAGAGGCGCAACGTTTTCTCTCGCCTCCGACGAGAAACCAGAAAGCCAAAGTCAAAGTGCGGCTACCGTTGCCCATTCCGGTGGTGGGTTCGGTGTGGAAAAGGGCGCGAGAGAGACGCGATTAGTTTGGGCTGGATGGATTCGACGTTCCTAGCCTAATTATAGGGCATCGGAGGTAACTCCAAACCCCAGCACCTGCATCTGCCTTATAGCTTCGTTTCGTTCGTCTCCCGTTCTCTTTTGGCAGGTGAGAAACCCAAGTCCCGACACGACTCGTCACGTGCACCTTCTGTAACCCGTATTCTTCTACTCAAGCTTCGCCCGACCATCTTCTTCGGCTCTTATATTCTTCTCTGATGCACGTAATGCGTTTCAACACACGTGGGCCAACTGCGGAAATATTCACACTTCCACTGCAGTGACCGGTCTTTTCTTTCTCTGTCGAATATCCCTCGGTCAATAATAAAACTCTGACGCAGTTTAATCACTGGATTCAAATATACCCCTGAGAAAGGACACGCCCTATTCGCACCCAATGTATTCTCGGCATGGACTCCTGCAAGCAATTACTTTCGCAACATTTTTGACACAGGTCTTTTCAAATCACTAGGTATATCGATGTTCTCTTAATAATCAAACTTGTCTATTGCGATTGAATTAATATGCTGGAATAGATATGCGGTGTATTTAAGCACGTCAAAGTGACAAGAATATCAATGGCAGTTCTAAAATAAATATGAATTCAAAGTATACCCTTTTGAATTCTCTTATCAGACGTACCCGTAAAGGAAAAGTTCACCCAAAATGTGTCAACCTTAATTTACATAAAGGTTAGAAATTACATCGATAACTTTGAAACACATGCTCAAGCCATTCAGACTTCGACGTAAATCCCCATGGAAATGAAACTTCTTGCCGCTATGTATTTTTGCGGCAGATGAATCGATAGTCCCTATATGTCTGTTATATATACCTGGGTATATAACGGAGGTATGTGACGATATAAAAATAATAAACAAACAATAATCTAAGATATTTTATACATAACTTTAAAAATCTATATCGATCTTCGGTATATCTGGAAAAAGATAACATATATAACTAGACCTAACAGTTGGAATCGTAACGAACGCCCATATCCGAATTTTTCTGCTTTTTCGACTCAATTTTGTTAAGACCCAAAGGGTTAGTACTTGGATGGATGACCGTTCCTCAACGAACCCCGGTGTTTGCATTTTCAATATTTCGGTCTAAACCATACAAATACATGTAGTGCTGACAGGTTTTTATTTTTGAAACACTTGAAATAGACAATAAAAATGAGAATTTACCAAGATGTCGATGACCGAGTGAACTGAGAGCCTCAAATGTCCAATTAAAAGTCCAAGATAAACCGATTTCAATTAGCGCAATTAATCACTTTGTAATTATTGGTTTTTTACATACAATTTCCGTATATAATATTGTGAAGTATAAAGGCGATATATATATTATATATCTTCAAGATACTTTGGAATATACAAAAAAAAGAATATATCTAATACATACCTTTTGTATACAAGTTCTATATGATTAGATATCGAACGCGGCACTTGTAAACAGCATACAACATGAGCCAATCGACGTACAGGACGCCCTACGTCATTTTGTAGACGGGCAAAACTACAAGCTCTGCATCGCACGTACTGTAGACAAACGTCCATAGTATGTGCGATACAGACTTATGGCTGTATGCGAGTGGGTGGATGGATGGATTTGCTCGTGTTTGTGTGTGACTGTTTTCTATCGTGGCCCAGGTCGATGCTGCTGACGCCGCATTGGTGGCACTAAGTAGTTGCGCAAACACACCCCGGGACTAGCTGATCTCGTTCTGAGGTGGAACCTCCGATTCCAATTCCCTGACTTCCCTCCATGGTTCTTGTGTGCTCGGAGACCTTTCAATTTTTAGATGACAAAAACCCTTAGAAATAACGTAAACTGTTTACATAGCTGGCTTATCCGTTGTGAATTCTGGCGTTTGCTCGTTGACACAATCTCAAATACTTTGCTGATGATTTATATCGCATACTGCACAAAACAATTGATAAATACTTCGACAAATAATATTGATTGAGGTTACACCGAGAGAAATGGTTTCGTTGACAAACAAACAAAAAATGGGTTGACTGATTTTTTTTTTATTGATGGTTACAGCGAAAAATGTCTTTGATTTAGATGGAAGGCTGTATTTGAACCTCAAAGAAAACATTTCATTGCCTGTAAAGAAACATTTGCTTGATGATGGTATAATGAAGAAATGGTTTTTTTTATTTAAAGAAACGATTTGGGGAATACCCAGTATGCCAATGGTTAGGGTGATCGCGTCAGTCGTGTCATTAAAACCAAAAATCGACAAAAATACAAATCCTAGTATCGGTGTTTTTTTTTTTTTAAATAAGTGATGTGTGGAATAATCTGTGTAACTTTTTTACTGCTCGCTCGCTCGTTGCCACAATCTCAAATACTTTGCTGATGATTTATGTCGCATACTGCACAAAACAATTGATAAATACTTCGACAAATAATATTGATTGAGGTTACACCGAGAGAAATGGTTTCGTTGACAAACAAACAAAAAATGGGTTGACTGATTTTTTTTTTATTGATGGTTACAGCGAAAAATGTCTTTGATTTAGATGGAAGGCTGTATTTGAACCTCAAAGAAAACATTTCATTGTCTGTAAAGAAACATTTGCTTGATGATGGTATAATGAAGAAATGGTTTTTTTGATTTAAAGAAACGATTTGGGGATACCCAGTATGCCAATGGTTAGGGTGATCGCGTCAGTCGCATCATTAAAACAAAAAATCGGCAAAAATACAAATCCTAGTATCGGTGTTTTTTGTTTAATAAGTAATGTGTGGAATAATCTGTGTAACTTTTTTACTGCTCGCTCGCTCGTTGCCACAATCTCAAATACTTTGCTGATGATTTATGTCGCATACTGTACAAAACAATTGATAAATACCTGTACAAATAATATTGATTGAGGTTACACCGAGAGAAAGAATCAGTATTCGAGAAAAAAAATTCACTTAGAAATCGGTTTTGCTACACCAAAAAATCTTATACAAAAATAGTGAGGACATTGTGTTATTTTCCAGCCTAACAACTTTTTTGTAAGATCAAAAATTTGTTTTGTTAAATCCAACAAATTGTTTCGCTGGGCTAGTACATTTTAGCAAAAGCAAAATTTATTGAGTCATCAAAACCGATTGCTCAGTGCGTTGCATAATTTCAAACAGCTTATCTCTCGAAACAATTGATTTCGACAGTATTCATATCGACTTATTTCCGATCGGAGATCATTCCCCTGTAAGCGAGTCAATGAGTTCATCGAACTCGGCGATATCGATACTTCCTCGACGTTGCTTGGGTTCCGCGCGAACCTTTGAGATGGAGCCAGTGTACAAGCGGCACATCTCGATTGCGCAACTTCATAGAAAGCCTCTCGTTAGGTATATCATAGGTAGAATGCATCGCGGAGTGGTACCAGGTTCGCAGAGGGCGTTTGCCGCTGGGTCCCGGAGAGAAACCAGAGAAACGCGCTTGATATGTGCATATGCACATCTCGTACGTATAATCCTCGGCGGCGTCCTCTCCGTAGTCCGATCTCGAGAAAATTCGATGCGAGCCGTATCTCAAGGAGCTGTACGAGCGATCGAGAAAGGTCGATAGAGACGACAGGGAGGATCGAGAGCGCAAAGAGGACAGAGAGGACAGGGCAAAGAGAAAAGAGGATAGCAAAGGGGCAAAGAGAGACCACGAAGTCTCGCAGTGAACGAAGGGAAAAACGTCTCCGTGTGTAGATGTCTCACCGACACAGGAAGAACGATAATATACCCTTGCTTGCAGCCTGACACCACGTCCACGACCTACGATCGTTCGCAGCTCCACTCTGGGTACCCTTTATTTCACCTTCGCCACGATGCACCCCTCTTTTTTATGATTGCCTGATCCTCTTCTCCTTCCACCCTCGACTCGTCTCGTCTCGTCTCATTCTCTTCCGCTGAATCCTTTTTTCTTTTTTTTTTTCCTTCTTCTTCGTCTTTTTACATTTATTTTTCGACGCTTCTTATACACTCTCAGCCGTTCGGCATTCTGTGAGGATAGTACATACTGTACAGTGCAGTAGAGTGAAGTACTGTACAGTGTACAGACGTAGCTCACGGTAATAATCTGTTTTCCCAAACGACCGTAAGAAAGGTGAGCTTCTACTGATGATAAATCTACCCTCGCTCTTTCCAGCCTCTCTCGGATGACAAAGCTTTTCGAGTCGAGTATGTTGCCTCTCGCTGAGCTCGAGAGAAATAGAGTAAGGGACGTCGGTGTGCTCGCCGGCACAACGAGAATTCTCTGCTAGTAATAGAATCTGTGTGAGGTCGTGTGCGAGATATCACAAGGAAGAAAACGTCGACCACGGGATAACGCGATAGAGACGAAGAAGGATAATAAGACTGCCAGAGAGAAAACGTGAGAGTCGGCGAGAAAGATATATGAAATTGGCGAACCCGGTCTTCTATAGCTCCTATATTTTATTTTACTTCCTTTGTCTTTATGTGACATTGATAAATGTAAAAAAAAAGCCCCAGGTCCTTAACTATTTTTATTCGCGCTATCTACGGTTATTTTAATGTTATTTAAACGCTGTATCGATTATTTCTAACGTGGCTCGATGAAAGTTCGAAAGAATTGATCGGTGAACGGTGGCGTTTCCTCTTCGCGCGGTCATAAATTATTGTTGCTGCGATTGGTGATCCATTAAGGTTCATCGGAATTGAAGATGAATCCGAATCGTTCTGTTCCAGCCTTCACTATCGTGGGAATTAATAACGAAGCCGCAGTTTCATAGCTAAAATTAATCCGCTACCGGGCAGATAACACTGAAGTTCTCCGATGAATCTATAGCATGCATAGATCTTGAGTGGCTTCGCAGGTATTGCATAAAAAGTGTGCGATCGTTCGTGAAATTACTGTTAAACCTGTCGCTCGAAAATCGTGAATTATGAAGACAATACTTTGTCGCAATTACCACAAAATCTCTGGTTTTTGAATAATAAATGAATACGTAATTGACGTATCCGAGCTGCTTCATTTCGTGAGATACATTCGACAACGAGGTTTAAATGACGAGAATAAAATGCAATGAGAACCCTTAATGCTTATCAATTATGCACCATGTTATAGGTATAAGCGCGCTTATAGCTGACGGTAATCGAATGATATAGATATATATATGTATATATGTGAAAGCGTTCTGTCCGTGTCGGCGCTTCACTGCGATATTGATTAATAATATGACTGCGGTTGAACGGTTACGATTGACAGCACTACCTATACGATCTCTACTTTCCTGCCTCTGCAAATTCAATATCCATTCCAGCAGAGCTTAGGATAGCTGCTAATACATTCGTGTACTTAGCTCGTGCATTCGTACGCTCAGTTTATTCCTAAGTGCTTTTGAAAATGCGCAAATTGCCTTGCATTACTTTGGGGCTCATGCGTGAATTCAAACGAAATTTCGTAACGTATGTGATTTGTGGAAAGTCTAACGGGTTCCTCGTTGATTTACGATAATATGAATAAGGTAATAACGACGTGATTGGGTGGTTACGTCGAATGCAGTTGCTGTATGTAATAGAGTGCAATTGAAAATCTATTATACCGCAATCGTCAATACACCGAGGTGCTTTTCGTTTAATGACTGCGAGTAGTACACCCGGGAAAAAAAAATCTAGTTAACGGGACTAGAGTGTACGCATCGAAAATGAATTTTCTTATTCGATTCCCGACCTGCTAGATTTCCATTCACGGCAAATAATTTTTTTTTTTTACTTGGAAGTACTATAGTTATTGAGTAATGAATATATTTAAACCTGAGAAATATGTATTTGGGTCAACAGTTATATAAACGTTAATTTTTTTTTTTAAATTATTTAGTTATTCGATATTGCTCGGTATGCCTTAGAAACTCAGAAAAACTGAGGCCTCTTCGGTTGACGAGGAAAGCAGTGCTCGGTTGTGTCACACATCCAAATTATGACCGCATATTAGGTTGCTTAATCCTGAGGACCACTGAAATCGTACACCGATCTGCTGTCAATTTAAAAACAGGAAATAGAAATCCTCTATGTTATAAAAACATCTCATCGTCACCGCTGTGTCGTCCTGTAGAATATATATGGCATACGGTGTGAGAAGAAAAGTGACTACAGGCACGGAATGGCTAGAGTGACGAAATCGCTACAGTCACGGAATGGCTACAATTAGGGAATTGCTAATGTCGCAGAGTGGATAAGTTTACGGCGCGGCTACACCCACGGAGTGGATAACCAACGTATGGCCTCTTTTGAACCGTATTATTCGTGCGATCGCGAAAATCCCGCAAGCCACAATAACCCCTAGTTTTTTTAATAAATTGTGACGTGATTTTTTGGACATCACGATCACAAGGGTTTTTGTTACCGGTTATTACTGTGTTTAAGCGTTTTCGAGATGCTTCCCCCTGAATTTACCGTTTTGTTTTTGTTAAGAATTTTTACGTTTGAGATTTTTTTCTTGTTTTGGGTAGTTAAAGGAAATCGGTGCACTCCAACCTGTCGCGAGGTCGAGAGCTCAACGAAACGATCAGCCCGGCAGGGGGCGTCACCGATACGAGTTCTTGCAATTAGTTGTAGACCGGTGCAAATCCGGCGCCCTATGGTGAAAGTGCATCGCGCTGGAGAACGGGTGCAGTTTTGTTGTTGAGTTTGACATGGAATAGAGCATTCTGATGCATTATTGATATGAAGTATAGGCCCGTTTTCGCGTGAAGCACTGAGGGAGGCGATTGTGTAG
This sequence comes from Clistopyga incitator, assembly GCA_947507545.1. Taxonomy (NCBI): domain Eukaryota; kingdom Metazoa; phylum Arthropoda; class Insecta; order Hymenoptera; family Ichneumonidae; genus Clistopyga; species Clistopyga incitator. Next base: position 4,537,756 of record OX382172.1, on the reverse strand, counting down.
ATTTCGAAGATCGTTACCGGCATGAATTTGCGCTCTCGATACAGTAACGAAATAATTCGAGGGAGAGGGCAGTAGTTCTCGGGTAGGGGATTTTGGGAGACATTGAATGGTAAATAATTCGAGGGAGAGGGCAGTAGTTCTGGGGTAGGGGATTTTGGGAGACATTGAATAGTAATAATATTGAGCTATCGAAGATTACTCGAAACAATTAGTCTTGCTCGGGCCGTCGCCGAGGTGAGTGAGTTCCGACTCGAGCTCCCGTGTTGACGTTTTTTTTGCCGATCTCGCCGCGTCTACTGTTCGGCTCTCGCGCTTGGCGTACGTAGTGTCTATAGCGTACGCTACAAGTTCTCGTTCGGTGTGGATTTTACTCGTAAAATAAAATCAGTGGTTTTGTAAAATATTCAGTGCAGTTCAGAGCATTCGGCTTTCGATATTCTTCCTTGGAATATGGTTCTCGCTCTTCGATGTACCAGGAATAATTCTGGTGAGTCGTTTCCGTCTAATAAATCATTTAATCGATTACTTCGATCAAAGATCCCGAACTGCCGAATATTCGTGCATCTATCGATGAGTTGAGGATGCGCGCGCGTTGCTGTGCAATTCGCCGCGAGCGTTCGCGATTTCGATACGTTATACGCTGGCTCTCGCGCAATAAGTCAATAATTCAATTTATCGTAATTGCTCCCGAATATTTTTGCAGAATATTAACATTCTCTTTTTTCGCGTTCTCGTCGAGAATAAAAGCTATTTACTGGGACATACCTCGACCCTCTCTACCACAACCTAGCAGCCTGAGCGGCCGTGCATTTCCGGAACCATTCGCTCGCGCGAGTGCATCCAATTGCGTTTTTTAATTTTACGCGACCTCAAAAATTAACTAAGCTACCGTTTAATTTGGTTTTATTCTCGATCGTCGGTTTTACGCAGAACTTTCGATCTTTATGGGAATCGAGCCGGCTCAACTCGATTCGTAGGGCATACCGATTCGTTAATACCGGTTAAATAAAAATTAGCTGGCGCCCACCGGATTTGCGGATGCGCGAACGAGGGTGGACGGCCGAAGGTGACCATTTCCGATTGGTGCTCTCGAATACTTAAAGTATTACCGTTTGCTCGCGAAAAATACGTGACAAAATATATACGACAAGAATTCAATAAAAGCGATAAATGTTCCATTTTTGAGACATTGGTAGTTCATCAGATAACATGCATTACGCACACAAATTTACTCGATTGAACTAGATCTTTCCTTTGGATCAATAAAAACGCGTATTACAATTCAGTTTAGTTTTTCATTATCAGATGATATCAAAGAAACGTTGATTTAAATAACTGAATCTATTAGATAAGAATAATGCCTGACATTTAAAAGTAATAAATACATATTGGATTGTCAGAAAGGTTCAAGTAAATTGAATAAAAAAATCCAATACGTGCATTCACTTGTTTTAACTAGATCTTTTTTTTGCATTAAAAAAAGCATTAAGTATAAATGAATAAAATATGTTTTCAGTGTCCGCTGCACAGTGCAAGTTGCTTTAAATAAATAAATATATTGGAATCAAAGAAACTCATTTTACAAATATATATTTGTGTCAGGGAAAGCCAATTTTCGTTGATTAAAATAATAAAATATTAAATAGATCATTTTAGTTATTATTACTTTGTTTTTTTTTCTGGGTGTACTGCAAAAGGTAGAACGACCAGAGAAAAAATCCATATGTATACATTATAGATATCGGAGTACACGTCGAATAGGAATCGACAGCAAAGCTTTGACGTGTCACACTCGGCAATTGGGTAAAAAGTATGTACAGAGAAAAAACAAGTGACACTTTTGAACGTGACGAGACGATAGGAGTTTGTTGGTGACGTCGGATCCGCGAGATAGGTCATCGATCAGTGTTCGTGAAAGTACGCAGTCATTAGTTCCGACGAAAACCGATATCGACGGTCGACACGTTGGCTGTTGCTAAAATTTTCTCGTTTATACGAGGCAGTCGCTGTCTCTCATGAAAGTGATGAAATTTTCCGCAAGTGTCTCTGCACTATCCGACTTTTCACTTCTCTAACTACCTATCAACCCGACATCCCGAAAAAGTCTAATTAACCGGACGAAAATCATATATTTAATTAATCTCTACTTTTATTGACTTAAATCTGTATATATATGTATCTCATTGCAATGTGTAATGTATTGATTTTCACATTTATTCATTCGAATGAACCCTCCCACGATTACGGTCTCTGAAGAAAATTTCTTTTGTTTCTACTAAATGCTTTATTTAGCTAAATATAATATGCAGTTGATTGCGGAATTCCGTGTATTCAATTCTTTTTATGTTATCGGACTAAAATTTTCTTTCAACTACATTTATTTGCTTCGATTATTGAGATACATTGGGCCTAAGCAGATTTATTTCTTTAACTCAACGTTTATTTGATAAAATTTGGTGAATTGCAAAATAGATTTGCCTGTATTTAAACATCGCCGTTTATGCAAATATATATATTTATAGTTCAGTAGTCAAATAGGATCTATTCTATCCACATATATATATATATATTAGATTTACGGTTTTTGATTTTTGATCTTCGATCTTCGAATTCCGTCTCCGGATTCGCAATCAACGATCTTAAAAATCCTCATTTATCGAGTCTCATTTGAATCAAGTTACTTTTTATATTTTCATCCTCCATATTATCCCCATTATAAATTTCTGAATCCAGAGGTTATATTTCAGTCTATTTCCGCCTGAATTGTTCTGCTTATTTTATAACAATTGCCTTTCAGTAAAACCCGTGATGCATTGATACGAAATATAACAAAGACCGCTATTATATAGAGGGTGACTCACCCCCATGATTATTGATAATATTGATATTATTATTACGGTGACTGTTATATCAGATGCAGCTTTCCGGGAATTAAAGTATACAAATATATAGTTGGTTTGGTCTAGTGGAGAGCGTACTCATCAGTTAGGTAGGTCGTACACGGAAAGGATCTAGCAAAATCTGCGATATATCCGGCAAAAACTGTCAGCAAATTTTAGTACCGCTTGGTACCACCACGCCACACTAGCGAATTTTATCGAAGAACTCAATCAGTTCTACCAGGCCTACTGATAATTTTAGCCCTGATAATTTCAGCTGGATTGTAAAACAGTTCTTCTAGAAGATAAATCATTTTTTGCTGAAAGATTGGTGATTTTTACTAGAAATCGCAATAATCGGTGTCGCTCTGGTGCATTTTTCGCATATAGCCGGTGGTGGCGCTGGTGTACCACGTCGTCGTGGCGATTTCTACCATACGACTTCGTGATTTTTGCTAGATCCTTTTCTCCGCATCATGGAAAGTGTGACTGCGAACGACGATTGCCTTTTTTTTGTTCAACATAAATAAGAGAATATTATTAATAGTATTGCATGATGCCCGCTTGTGGAAGATAGCCCCCAAAATTCAATATTAATTCGCATGACAAAAAACTTAGTTTGAATCAAATATATATCGATTTCATGCTAATTACAGTAAATGTATAATTGATTCACGGGAATCGTTGGCAATGAAATGAAATACTTGAGTTTCGATACTATCTTTTCTCCGAATGATCTCAAACTTAATGAAAAGTAGTAGACATTGAATCACAGAAACATTTTTAAAACCAATTTACCTCTATCGTTGATTACAATAAAATGGTCTCTGATTCAATAAAACCTTCTTCGTCAACTTCAAAGCAATATATATTTACCCCAAGTAGGTTCTTTTCGAAACGAATTTTTTTCTAAAGTACCCGACAGATAAATCAATGAAATCACTGAGAGAAAAATCAATCCGCCCATTTCTTTGACGTTGATAAAATCTTTTATCTCGGTACATTAACTCCACGTTCGAATAAGAAAATTGATATGCATGGACTAGAATCTTCGGATACAGTAGATCCTTTTTCCGAGTGGGAAGCCCAAGCACCTATTTTTCGGCGTGCTAAATTTTGGCTCGAACTTTGTAACGTTGTAGCCTGTAAATCAGAGAGACGACTTGACAGCGTGATTTCACGAGAAGAGTGCTCTCGTATATATGCAACGGACGCGAGATGGCGGTGAAACAAACTGGCGCGATGAAATCGTTGCTTGGAAATGGTGCGGTGAACTGGTCAGTTTCACGATAAGTGGACGATAGAGAGAACGATAGGGCGAAGGAGAACATGAACCTCGTTGTTACTCACTGTGCATGCACGTATGTCGTATACAACTCTGGGTGCATTGTGCACAACGTTGCGGTGCAATACGTACACAGGTACGACAACGAAATCCCTTCGGTTGAATGTATAGATGGGAAACGTATGTGCATGTTGGCATAGCTATGTGCGCAGAGCTATGTGCCATACTCCACGTAGCTATTCAACCGTGTACGTTCTTAGTGAATTGATAATGTAATTAGAGTGCAGGAAAGGATTAGCTAAATTAGAAAAGCGGGCGTGACTCTGGGCAAACGGGCGTTCGACCAGAGTAGAACGGAAAGCACACGCAACATAAACCGGCAACGAGTAGTTATGCACCATGGAGTCTGTGGACGCTTTGATTTACGTGCCCCGAGAGCTTCTCGTAGCCCCAGAGCCCTCCGCCACACTCCCACTAAAGCATTTTCACGCATACACGTACACTTACACCACCTGCGCCACTCGAGAGATCCCAAAGATGCATTGCACCAACAACCAAAAGCTCGCACAGAGTGCCATAACGTTTGGGCCCAATCGAGTGAGATGAATTTCTCCCTCGCTGAGTCCTCTCCCAGCCCTCGAGACTTCCCGATGGATGAAACTGGCTGTTTCAACGTTTATCCGCTTTCACGTTCACACCCTTTTCTGCGGCTAGTGCACTTTATGTGCACGCTAAGCTCCTTAAGGGAAACATTTTCTTGTCGTGCCGCAACACGTGGAAATTTAATCTCAATTGTCCAAAAAACGACAATGACGACTGTTGATTTTATTCACGTTTTCAACATTGACATTTATTATTGTTAAGTACAGTAAAGTTAAATTGCAACTTAATAACTCACATTTTACCTCCTCGTTATTTTTCATCTTTCGTAGTGTGCCTGTGTCAGAGATGGATTCATAAATTTTGAGCACCTCAAAAAAGGTACTTTGTGACAGGTCGAGAATAATCAGGAACCATGAAGGGATCTTACTAAAATATATTACCAGGTCGTAATTTCGCTTATGCAGAAAATGTCCATCAGTTTGTGGTAAATTTGTAGGATTTTGAAAGCTCATATCTCCTCACATTCTTGATAACATTACCGCTACGAATTGAGCTGACCTGTGAAATATAATTAAATTCATTGTAATGATCAGATAATAGCTGCAGTTAAATTTAACTTGGGTATGTTTAGCTGTTTTCGAGTTGAAAGGATTCCATCAATTGAGGTAATTTATTTGTTAATGCGATAACTGAAGAAACTTCATAATCATTCTCGTTAATTAGTGTGCAACGATATTTAGTTCAATAGCGCGATTTAGCTTTTTACATTATTGTATTATTTTCTTACGTTCATGAAAATCCTGAAATTTTTTATAACCATCTATACATGATAAATTGTATAAAATTATTATGTACAAAATGGAATGTTTGCCTTAGTAGCTAGCCACATTTCGGCCCAATAATTCCAGAGTTTCCAAATTTATAAGTCGATCATTATTCGAATTCCATATCCAAGAACACTGATTTTTCTTTTTTTTTTGCAATTTTAGTCAGCTTAGAATACGTCAATCTGATATTCAAATATTACGCATGAAATTTAACGACAAAAATCTTGATCAGAGGCAAGTAAAGCGTGCTTGACGCAGTCGAATCCAATAAGAGCTCCAACGTTATTGAAAAATGTAAGCGGATATCTTGGCAGGCTTATTACAATATCGTCCGTGAAATTTATTCGAGTCTGACCAGTTTTTTCCGTAGTTCCCATAGGATCCTGCTATAGAACCCTTCAGCATAAATTCCCTAAGGTTCTATCTACATCTACATAGAAGTTCATCAGTGGAATGATCGATTTTCGGATTGTCATCACACGAATGAAGAATTTTTGATAAAAGTCTACATTGTAAAGGCATGTTAAGCGATTGTGTAAATCTTATATACTTCGGGATACCGATAATAGGACACTATCATTATAAAGAAGCAAAAGTGACACTGATAACGTTTGCTTCGTCAAAATATACTCGCGAAAAAGGCGGAAGATACCGTTAAAAAAGAAGCGAAGAAAAGTTGCTACTGGCCTATTCGCAACACGCGAATTTCTCATCACATTTGTTACTGTCGTGATTTTTTTATCGCGAATTTACTAGAGCATAGTGATTAACTACACGAATAGAATTTTTGAGAATTTCGTAAATCATTTAAAATTTACGTTTCTTGCTATGATTTGTTAAGGTCGCATTTTGAAATTCGAATTCGAGCTACGTACCGCACTCGCTAGGAGGCGCGCGTGACTTTCGCGTATTCACTTTACATCTCTCTTTCATTTTGGTGCTGTTATTGTGGGCATAGCTTGACAAGTCAGATTAGCATTTCAGTTACTCTCATAACAAGTGTTGCGAATTTTATGGTGTATATGCGGCCGCTGCAGGATTTTGAATGCATATAAAATCAATGTAGGTATGGGTGGATATATCATGACAACACGAGTGTTGATAACCTCGAATCTGTTTGAAACATACATGATTTAAAAATCTAACAAAAATCGTGTATTTCTTATTGAAAACTCCTCAAAATCATTAATAGTAATCCTTCGTTAGTAGCCCTGTAATATAATTCATATTGCATAACATACAAATTTTTCATAAACTGATGGTTTTAGAAATCTCATGCGAAAGACTGAAAAGACAACAAAGCCTTCGCTGTACTGAATCACTTATTATTCACTACCCATTGGCTGATTAGTAGTATCTTTATTATTAGACTAAAGCAAAATAACTTCTATATCAGCTTGCAGTCTAAAATAATTAAAACTTTTTATTTTCATTCTTATTTTTTTTTCATATTGTAGGTAAAGCATCAGAAGAAGTGGAGATTTTGGATTGGATTTCAATAACAAAACTAGGATTGAATGCATAAATAGGCCAATCTACTTTTTTTGTAATTTAGAACTCTCGAAACATGTATTTTCATAAAAATTCGTGAGCCGATTTTTTTTTTGCATTGCAATACTTTCTTTACATACCACACATGTGATGAGAAACTAAAAATTGCTAGTGGGTCGCATATCGGCGGACAAATCGCTTTCAGCGGTACCCTCGGAGTTTCATTTTCCGTAAAATATCGTTTGCTATGCTATTGTACCATATGTTTAAGTGCAATTTTTACGGGAAGTCGTGTCGTAATTCACTAAAGGACAGTTTATCCTAGTGTCTGATATGAAATAACAACAGACAGTAGCACCGAGACACGTATACATTGAACTGCTATTATCAGGCTTGCAGTATTGGCATAAAAGCCTTCGTGTCTATATTTTCGCAGTATTCGTACGGCAGATATTATGCATCCGGCCAACGAGGTAGCGTGTCTCGCGATGTTTCGTTTTCATCGATTATGCCAATAAGTACAGCTTCTCGTTTACGTCGTCCGGCGATTTAGCGGCTACGTACGTTCAACTATGCGTCTATAGCCGAACTGTCTCGAGTGACCCACATTGTACCGCATATATGTTACATATATAAAGTAGACGCGGGTATACACGACATCGTCCGGACAAACGGCTCAAGTGCCTTCTATTGGCTCAGAACCATAGATTGATATGCTCAGTTTGCAGGATAACTTTATTTATATTTGGGCCTGGAATGTCAATATATACTTAGCTAAACACTTATATATTGATCTATAAAAGTATTTGTTGCATCGTGTAACATTTGCCAGGCCGAGCCGAGTTAAGTCGAGTCCAGTCACACATCAATAACTCGGACTTTGCCAAGTTTGCCAAAGTTAGGTCATTGACGGCAACAAATTCATGGAAGCTTTGCTACTTCTGCAAATCTTCTGCTAAAATACTGACGACCTTACGTTATTGGCTAGCTTACCTACTTTTTTCTACTACGTTACAAGATTGTTTTTATAATGTAACAAATTGTTTTGCTAGTCTAGCCAAGTTTGCCAAAGTTAGATCATTGACTACAACAAATTCATGGAAGCTTTGCTACTTTTGCAAATCTTCTGCTAAAATAGTGAAGACATTGCTTTATTTGCTAGCCTACCTACTTTTTTTTACTACGTTACAAGATTGTTTTGATAATGTAACAAATTGTTTTGCTAATCTAGCACATTAAACAATGCTATCATTATTTTAGCAACAGATTTGTTGAGTCAGCGAAACCATTGTCTTCAGGTTCTGCAATTTGTCGAAACGTGATTTCCATGTCGACAACTTCACAGAGATTTTGGTGTCATCAATAATGATAATGTGCTGAAAGTCTTTCACTAACCCAACAACGTCGCCAATGAATAGTGAAAGGACCATTGGCATATCTCACTTAACGAGTTGGTCCGACAATAGGGATATCTACTCGGGAACCACTCGACGTGTTGAGCTCAACAGATAAGACAAAATGCACACAAGAGCTTTCGTCGCAAATCCAATAACACTGAGGTTTGAAAGTACGCCAAGATGGGGGACGGTATCGAATCATTTGCTAAAGTTCAATCCGATTGGTGCGGTGGCCTAAGGATCGCCGATTCTCTCCTCAGTATCGTCCAGGCGTCGGACTAATACTGTTTGGGTGCTGTACCCGGTTCGAATTGGGGACCGCATCGGACCGAGAAGGTCTCTGCCGTCAATGAACTTGACAATTTCTCGGCGGACCATTCGCTTCGAAGCGATTAGGAAGCTCAGGGAGATAAGCCATGGTCGAGTAATGTACGCAAAAGTGGGAATTCTCAACAGTGTTGCAAATTCATGTAAATTTAATATTCAAAACGATATGAAATTTACGGATTAAATTCCATATTAACATAACTATAGCGTAAATTCGAGAACAGTATACGAATTCTACGATACTGGTTTTTTTGATCCTCATTTTACTGAAAAAATATCGTATTTTTGAATGAGGAATGAAAAACGAAATTCTACAGTACAAGCAGTCGGGGAGAGCGAGGGCCGCAATAAATTATTTCAAGAGAATGCAACGTGCGAAATGGACCCAAATACAGTACAAATCCAAACAAAGAGTCGTCATTGGCTTCAGAGAAATAGGAGGTGAAGCGGGGATGTCAGAATGATAGGTAATAATTGATAGATGGTAATGAGAGAGAATAAAATGTAGGTCCGCTTTGGTACAATGCAATAATCAGTACGAAAAGGTCGCTTCTGTCAATGAACTTGACAATTTCTCGGCGGACCATTCGCTTCGAAGCGATTAGGAAGCTCAAGGAGATAAGCCATGGTCGAGTAATGTACGCAAAAGTGTGAATTCTCAACAGTGTTGCAAATTCATGTAAATTTAATATTCGAAACGACATGAAATTTACGGATTAAATTCCATATTAACATAACTATAGCGTAAATTCGAGAACAGTATAAGAATTCTACGATACTGGTTTTTGTAATCCTCATTTTACTGAAAAAAATATCGTATTTTTGAATGAGGAATGAAAAAAGAAATTCTACAGTACAGCAATCGGGGAGAGCGACGACCGCAATAAATTATTTGGAAAGGATGCAACGTGCGAAATAGACCCACACACAGTACAAATCCAAACAAAGAGTCGTCATTGGCTCCAAAGAAATAGGAGGTGAATCGGAGATGTCAGAATGATAGGTAATAATTGATAGATGGTAATGAGAGAGAATAAAATGTAGGTCCGCTTTGGTTCAATGCAATAATCAGTACAAGAAGGTTGCCGTGCGTGCAGAATAAGAATGCACCAGATATAGAGTCATAATATTGGTTTCGCTGGTTGAGAGAGGAAGAGCGGCGTACAGAAGTATAATTAACTTGAACTAAACTGAGCCGCCTACATTTTCTTGGCAATAATGATATCCTTCACAGGGTTGAACTAGTGATGCTCTGTAGATACTTGTGTGTCTGGAGGGAGTTTATTTCTCTGTTCACGATAGAAGTTAAAGTTGAGCTGTCGCAAAGATGGAGACGATGTTCGTTTCCCTGGTTGGTCATGTATATCTCCAATCTTATTCTAACCTCACTATCTTGCGGAAATCAAAGCACCAGAGGCTTGATAATTATAATACCAGTAACTATACAAATATACCCGAGCTGTACAAAAGTAGTTGCGACAATTGATCGATTTATTGTTGCAATCACGTGAAACAGTAACCTCAACTATTTACGATTAGTGTGCGTTAAATAACGCAGAGAATACAATGCTTCAAATTACCATTCAAAGTGTATAGTAATAACCTCAAAAACAATGTGTTCAACGCTTCAAACATACCTTTCAAGGCAAGATTTACGGCGCTGAGTACCGTAAATCCCACGAGCACAAGTTATACCATACTCCACTACTTTATTAGTCCAAACAATATCACGATTAGCAAGAACATGTAATCTGATATACGAACCTATATCCTGGACTCGCTTTCGAACATGATACTCGAATGCTCGAGTCTACCACTCGAGTAACATTTTAATAAAGTTGCTTGCCGCAACTAATGGGTTATCTACCAATGAATCTTGATTAGTTCAACCAACACATTTTGCTCTCATAGCCAAGTTAAGTTGTAGAGGAATTAGAATAATTTATTGACTGATTAACTATTCTTCTCCGTACACCAAATCGTTATCGTAACTACCAAATAATTACCATAATTATGAAAATAGTTGCATGAACTAAAAATGAATGGTCGTGGCTTGATAGTTGACTAAGGTCTCTCAGATTGTAGTACATGAAGCAAGATACCAAAAATCGCATTGGTATAGTGATCGAAATCTTTCCAAGCACATTACGAATACTTTGTAACATTAGACTCTGAGATGCGGCTTTCGACTGTGATATTTAAAACAGCCGCATTGATATGCTTATAAATGCCACTATAAATATTATGATTCGAGATCTCTACGACGTCCAAGACATATTCATACTGTAGTATAGATCATATCCGAAAATAAAGGGTGCAGTCAATTTCGAAAACGATTGCACTTTACTCAACCAGTCAACTATGACCATATCTAGTAGCGAATCGGATCTAGCGGTGCAGTGGGTTTGGCCAGAGGGGACGATGCTCAAGCTTAGCGGGCAAGCAAAATTGCGGACACAACTCGCTTCGTTTCTGGTGTCTGATCTGTTGCAACAAGCGAGCTTTGAGTGAGTAGCGTATACGGCATGCTATTCCGACTGCAATTTTGTCGGGTCGATCATTTCTTATTACAAAGTACTCCCGTATCGTGACGAGCTCATCGAGGATACTGGAATGTAGCCAAGTCTCTGGATATGGAAATGATATGAGCAAACTTTCTACTAAAATGGTACCTGATTTCGTCGATATGGCTAAGAAACAAAATTTCCGCTAAACCGCTAAATAATAACCTCACTTTTCGAGGCATATCGAGTGTCAATCTGGTTTAGCAAGCAGCGCTTGTGAGCCAATTGCGGCAGTCAGACGAGCTCGACGAGGTCAGCTTTTCAAGAGATGTGAATAATCGGTTTCTCGTCATCTCGACGTAGTCTGAATGTCTTCTCGCAAGATTCACAGGATCCGTAGTTAACGTTTGCAGCTCTTTCATTGGTATGCGATAATAAGTCGTAGGTTTGGGTCCGAAAGCATTGATGAAAATGTTTCCCGGTTCTGCGAGTTGAAATACGTCTTCCGCAGTGAGAGATCTTGTTTGGGGCGTTTCTTATCATTTACAAAGTCGCGCACAGCGATTGATTCCAGCGTAGCAATCAGCGAGTAGATTTGAAACGCGCGTTGTACTCCAACTGCATTTAAATACGGACCTACCTTTCCCGGAAGTTTTCCAATACCGAGAATATCGTCGATTAGATTAGGAACTGATAGCGCAGTGGAAATCTCTTGGCAAACTTGAGGCAGCGTATTAGCGATAGTGGCAGTGAGAAGGAGAGACGTGGGAAAGAGAGAGAGAGAGAGAAAGAGATGAGATAGTGCCAGACCTTAAAGATAGAACCTACATTCAAGAGGAATGGTGGAAAACATTGTTCTCCATCGGCAATATGGCCTCCCAGTGTGCATCAACGTATACACATTCACAAATACATAATTCCATATCTCCGATATGAAGAAAAAGAAGAAGAAGGGAGGAAAAAAAAATCTGAAGCTGCATCGCAGCCTGACGACATCCCGCTGTTCTTTGTATCCTTTCAAGTCGACCGCCCTAGCAGCGGGAGGTGCGATTCGACCTCCCACTCTTCCGTACTCTGTTGTGTGTACATCGCGCGGTCTTTCCACTACGTGCGACCACGCAACTCCCGGGTATATACTCTGAGTCGACGTCGACGCCGACGTGCGAGCCACCCTCGATATATCATTATCCCCAGTCATTAATGATAAACCGCAAACCCACTTTCTTCACTCTCCGGCCGCTCTGAGTCGGACCTCACGTCAAAACCGTCTCCATCCACAGCTGCCTCGGCTCACACGCACCGGACTTGCATCGAATTGCACGCTCCGGAGATCCGCCCGCGACACGTCCTCAATTGTGTACACGCACGCTGACTGAAAATGTTGACATTGACTGTCAATTACGTAAACACTCCGTTCTCCGCGTTGGTTCAATCTCATGGATGCAGTGAGTCTGCGCCGAGAGCATTTTTATTTCCGACGGTTTCATGTTTGTCATTTGTTGCTCATATCAAATGTCAAAACTGATAAAAAGAGACGCGGGCGCCAGCGAAATTGAACCGAGACTTCGCGAGTTCAGGCACTCGAAATATCGACCTGAATACCATTGTCCTGGGCGACAAAAACTAGTCCGATTGACACGGGCACCAAACCCTGAGCAGATATCGACCTGGACCCCAAATATGAATAACAGAACTGTTGCCCGAAATTTACAACTGTCATTAATTTCGTATTACACTCGGTCCAATCGATCGCACTTCCGGATGTTTTTCCCTTCTGATGCCGTTCGAATGTTTTCGTAACCGCGTGACGATTATCGAGAGACTTTGATCAATTTTACGAAGATTGCATTGCGCGGGTCGTCGACCTCCGTGACGAATGGTCGCTAAGTATTAATATCGTTGAGTTTCCTCAATATATGACATTTTCAGTAGTGACTTAGGCATTGAGCTCTTCATAATTCTAGCTCACAATTAATTAAACGCTGACACATAGACACATTTTTTCCGGGCTGCTGATATAACGCTAGCCTCGGGGTCAATGACCTGCTGATGTCATCTTGCATAAGTGGCGAAACTAAATCTATAACTGACAACTATGCTCAATGGGACCCGAAGATTTCCGAATTGTAAAAAGCCGCACCGTTAATGGTAAATTCATAAGTGCAATGCTATTTCCTTTGGACTGTAACCTTTCGCTTTATGAATCACGGTGTTAGGCCATCGACCGAGGGCATTCATACAATCATGAAATCGCCCTAACGAAAACTCCGGGATAGCTGTAGCACATTGTGCACAGCCGTAAGCGGGTCTCTTACAATAAATATCTCGCGTGTGCGCTATGGGATTTAATGATTCATTACGACAGCACGTCGTTCAGCGTTTTTCGTTGATCCGACATACTCTGAGACTTGCGTCACGTGTGGCTCTCACTCGATTTATCAAAATGCTGCTCCCGCAATGCTGCGGCTGGCGTTGCTAACATATGCCTGTATTATACAATATACGAGTGCACCTTTGTGTTACCAACGGTGTACAATATAATGTACGTAGGATCGTCGGTATCTCAACGTTTTATTGATTAATCACTCACGTTCCTCCGACCACGAGTAACTCTACCTACGTACGTCCTCTTCAAATATTCCGTACCTTGATTTACCTGTGTACAAGCGAGATTCGTGCTGCGCTCCGAAGCCTCGATAAATTTATATCTAACCGTCGAAGCCTCGCAGTTATTTTTGATTAATATATTCATCATATTTTTCTTCCTTCTTTACTCTAGCCCATACACACGCGAATACCATAGAATCATGCGATTATTAACATAAGGATGAAAAACCAATGGGTGATTTACACTTTGGGGCTTTACCTCCGAAAACATGAATTTCAGCCGATTAAAATAGAGAAAATGCAGCGAATGAATTTTCCATCAAAATATTTTAACAGGTAATTCAATCCGACGAAGCAGTCGTTTGAATATTCTATGCATTCTTATAATAATAAATTTGCATATTTCATCGTTATTAACAGTTTTTTAATGGACCCATCTATTTCGCGAGAGTATGTTGGTTCATTTTGGCTACGTCAGATCAAACAGGATAAAATTTAAATGAAATGTTCTATCAAAGCTCATTGCACCGAGAGAAAAAAATTTCGTTGAATTACGAAAATCGTAGCCAATGGAATGCAATACTTGACTTTCAATCGTATCTTTTCTTTCAATGGTATCAAACTCAATGAAAAGTAGTTCAACATTGAATCGAGAAAACATTTCTTTAAACCAATAAACCGTTTTTCATTGATTTCGGAGAAATCATCTTTGAGGCTGTAGAGATTAAAAATTCGCATATGATTTAAATTATTAAATAGCAAGGTTTTGGAATCGAAATTTCGAGAATACATGGTAAGAGTGAGGTGATCTAATATTAATCTTTATTTATTTTATTTATTCGTTTATTGATTTATAGTTGAAATCTTCACTCATTTCACGTCTCTTATTGTACCGAATATGGTCAAATGATATTTGCCGTTATCTTAAGGCTGGCCAGATGTTTTATTACTATTTCAGAAATATCGCATCAAATTCCAATGAAATGAGTAAAACATATTTATAGATTTATAATAATTGTGATCTTGTTTGTTTATTGACAATTATCCATTTGCAAAGTCGAACTACAAATTTATAAAAATGTTTTCTTCGAATAATTCACTATCTTCCTGGGAAAATTCATTTTCAAGATCTCTAGTCAAACATTAATTAATTTTGTTATTTTCAAAAATGCCTATCTTATTTTCTCAAAGCATAGACAATTTCCGAACGAGATATGGTGAGAAGAAAATCGTTAATTTAAATTTCTTTAAAGCATTCGAGAGGTCAAAACTGAAAAATTATCACTCTCGTGTAGTTCAGTGAGAAAAAATTGCTGAATATCTGCACATTTGTGTATGGAATCCCTTGAGGTGATACTTAAAGGTAGTAAAGTTGAAAAAAAAAGGTATCGGCGAGAAAGTGGGTTCGGTTCACCTGGAATACCTCATAGACAAAAGTCTGCAGTCTGTAGACTTCGGCAATATATAATGCCAAGACAATAGCACACCACCAAAAAGGTAGGTCCACAAATTGCATAACCATGAACCGTAGTCTGCAGACTGTAGACTTTGGAGTATTCGCTCTGTGCCGGTTGGTACCCAGGGGCCCATGGTGTCGAACTTTCGTACTTTTAGACGGACTTTGAACTGTTCTTTACTTGTATAAGGATGTGAGCGGCTAACAATGTTCGCACGAATCTAATCTAAAACCTAACAAAAAAATGCAAAGTGGAACCTTGCTTTCTCTCTTTTTTCTCCTCTCCTTGCAAATCTACATTGATGAGGAAGTCAGTTGATCGATTTACCCCTCCTTACAGAGGAAGCTTTACAAAAGGTGCAAAATAGTAAGACAGCAATGAGCAAAGTTTCACTTTGCATTCTTGCTTTTCATAAATTCTGAAAACCGAAATTCGGTAGAATGCCAGTCAATAAAAAATAACAAGGAAGAATGTCAATTCCCATGAAACTCGAATTCCGAAGTTGGATAACATCAATATTTCGAAAGTGTGAAAATTCTATTAAATCCGAACTGCTTATCCGCTTTCGGCTCAATTCAATACGCAACAACATCAAATATACCTGCGCTTACCTAAATATTTTCAATTTTACGAAATTCTCATCGTCATTTAGTAAAAAATTCAATAGACATAATATCTAATTAAGTGTATTTTTAAAGTATCTACATAATCGACGAGAAGCTGTTACTTCACTTATGTGCCAATTTCTTGATAGTCAGAATGGTTGTTGAATCATAGACGATTGCATTTTCAAAGCAACCCACGCACAAACACACATACACACATACATATTCATGCACTCGTGAGCCTACATAGATCAGATTTTTTTCCCACTAGATCCCTACCCAGAGCCAACATTCCGTGCTAGCTGTTACCCAAACACCGTCGGAGACGGTGGTATGTAAATGTGACCGACCACCGTGTAGTGTATATATCTCGAAGCTACAGTGGCACAAATGTCACAGCTAATCGTGGCGCTAACGCCGGCAGAGGTCGTTGCACATGAACCAAGGTAGCCGGCCATTTGGTTTTTGTTCCAGGATAGTTGACCGGTAAAAAACGTGGGGCTATTCGCGTGGTGAAATGTTGATGTTGTATCCGCTCGAGCGTACGATCTTCATTTGCGAATGAGCATATGAAAGTTGCGAAACTATCGGGCGCCAGATAAAACGGAACACGTCGTCCATTATATTTAAGATAAGTTCTAGGCAACTGGGGATGATGAAGTCAAGGCAAAGTGTGTAGCTTCATCTGACTAGGGAGAGTATCGAGATCGTCGGTGGTTTATCGTAAGGTGGCCTCTGAGAACCGGCCAACTTGGACGAGTCCTAACCGCTGTCTTAAGCATAGCCGCGGTTCTACCTCGTCGTAGCGCGTTGGTATGGAACTAATGAACTCACGAAGGGGCTTTCACGGACAGAGTTATTACCGAGCTGGCTCCCCGCGCTTCCCCTCATTCATTCCCTCATTCCCTTTCGCTCTTTCGCAGCATTGCCGCTCCCTGTCCCTGCCACTTGCTCACTCCATCCCGCCGGTTTTTCTCCCCTCTCGGTATCTCACCTCATGCGTCCTTGCTCGTGTGTCCCTCTCGCTGTTTCTTGCGAACGTCGACGTTCCTCTACCTCTTCTTCTTCTTCTTCTTCTTCCTTCTACCTTCGTGGGGTTTGTCGTGTACAAAAGCCGCACTCTCGCCTTCGTTTCTCACCTTAACTTCACACTGCGGAACGTATATAGGTAAACTACTAGACTTGTTGTCGTGTTGCACTATAACACAGGGTATACGGTATTTGAGTAGAGCACGGGTCGCACCCAACGTGGAACAAGCTCTTCTATATTGTATAACCTACCAACCATCCGACAACTTCGTCTAAATAAGCCGAACCTCCCTCGTTTTACGAGCTTGCACCCTGGTGTCCCTATGTCGTTTGCGCTCAGCACTCTATAGGTGTCACGACCACGGCCCGATATTACGCTACGTTGACTTAATACTGCCGTTCCCTAGACCGTACAACCCCGGGATCTCATCTGGTCTAAATTATCATCAAGTCGTGGTTCTAAGAGCGGACAAAAATAATGGCCGACTGCATGCATGAACCGAGAATGGGTTCGTACGCTTACGTGAAAATTAAGCAACGTTCGAGAAGAGAATTTTCAACAAAATTCGCATTCGGGTTCTTTTGCATCCGATGCTGGTGTGAATGCAGGGATTTTAACATGTTCCCGTAAAGGAAATCACTTTTTAAAGTGTTTTGTACAATTGTAGTTCAAAGTTGATCCGAACAAGAATGCGAAGAAGTTTAATAAAAATGCAATCTATAAAATTTGATCGATTGTATAGATGTACAAACTGGGATTGTCCAATCTATGAAATTTGATCGATTGTATAGATGTACAAACTGGGATTGTACAATCTATGAAATTTGACCGGTTGTATATATGTACAAACTGGGATTGCAGTACATGAAGAACTCACAACTTTTCCTTTGCCCCACATCTTAGCTCTATTGACCAGTTTAATTTCTATTTGCAGTTCTTTTACAGAAGTTCGATTAACCTTTTCTTTGTATGGTCAACACCGTGAAGGTACATAAATACAGAGGTACATTAATTGTTTGAACTCCTTGCCTTGAGGTTTTCAACCATTCTAAGAATCCCGATATCAAAATCTTAAGAACAATGTTCCTCACGGAAACAAAACAAAGTGACGAAGAAAAAGGTAAACAATAAAAACTTTGTCGGGAATAAGCGTATCCGGAATATCTTTTTAAAAGCGCATTGAAATAATCATAAGCGTTGCTAACTCAACATCTGTTAGCCTCATTCAGGATCGGGACTTCCGATTGCGATATCAGGCCCTACAATCCACTGATCATTTTTGCTCTTCGATACTTTTGATTTTTCTTTCAAACACTTATTACCCGTCGTAAGATATTTCTTGCCAAGAATAAGAAGCTCAGGGCTGTTATGATACCGCCCGGGGAAGGTGTTGGGAACGGAGAATTGAATTGTCTTGACGAGATATCGGATGAAGG
This sequence comes from Clistopyga incitator, assembly GCA_947507545.1. Lineage (NCBI taxonomy): Eukaryota > Metazoa > Arthropoda > Insecta > Hymenoptera > Ichneumonidae > Clistopyga > Clistopyga incitator. Next base: position 4,519,308 of record OX382172.1, on the reverse strand, counting down.
ACGTCGACAAGGGGAGAGAAAGGTCTTGTCCGCGAGTGTATACATTATATACTGTAGAACGTTATGCCGGTTACTGCTTCTTAAAATCCTACAACCGCTAATTATCTTGAATGAAGATGAAGGTTTTCTTTGTCGTCGATGGTGCCGGCGGAAATCCGTTTCTCCTGACGACGTCGTCGACGACGACGACGACGACGACGATGTCGCCGTTGAAATTAAGTCGCGGGTGGAAGAAGGACATTCAGATTTCTATCGTTCTAACGTGTGTATATATATATATATGTATATATAGTGGTACCCAAGATTAATGCGAAAGAGATGAGGCACAACGGAAGGGTTCGAGTGCTATACTCGCTGCTGCGTTCCTTTGGAAATTTAAACCCCCAACGAGGAGGGTTGTGGACCGACGTCTCGACGTCGTCCTTTCTTTGAGAACCCTCCGAGAAAAAAGGCGATAGAATGAGGTAAACTCACCAGAGCGCACCTCTGAATGAAATCCGCGCAACTTCAATCCTCACACTTAATTTGCGGTGAACCTCGAGACCACGTTTTATCCGACCTTTTTGATTTTTGTATTCGTTAATTCGATGCGGTTAAGGGAACAAAACAAACAGCGCGCATACTCATTTCGTTTTAGCCCTTTGAAACATTGTTGAATATGAATACCGAGTCCAGTTTGCTAACCAATGTCTATGTTATCTGTTGCAGAACGTTACGACACAGCGTACGCGTGCGAGGGAAAGACGCTTCGGATACAATGTGGCGACGGGGAGCTCATTAACCTGATACGTGCTAATTACGGAAGGTTTTCGATAACGATATGCAACGAGCACGGGAACACCGATTGGAGCGTCAACTGCATGTCACCAAAGTCATTCAGGGTTCTCCACAACCAGTAAGACAATCAAACGATAAAACTTGATGCGCGAGTGCAAGATTCCTTCGGAGTATTTTCCCGGTGCTGCAAACGTTTTATCCAATTCTCCGGTTGACGAGAAATGAAACGCAAGGGATATGCAATGAAGAAGGATATTGTGGAGAGATTTGAACGGAATAAGAAGAAAGAAAGAGGGGAAAAAATAAAATAAAGAGAAGTGGAGGAAGGAATAGGGTGGCCGGCTTCACATGGTCGAACGAACTGGCCAATTGGTCGACCATTGGAGCTCGTATTGGCAGCGGATCGCGCAAGGATAGAAGAAGAAGTCGCACAGTCAGCGCGCACTTCTCTCTTATCCCGGTCTGCGCGCCGAGAATCCACTCTATTTTCTCTGATCCTTTCGCCAAATACTTGGGCACCGTCTAGCCTCACCCCATCAGCCATCTTCCATCTCACCTACGTCCACGTCTCGAACCATCACGCCCTTCCACAGCCCACGAAACTATCCAGTCTCTCGAAACCCTCGCCGACAACTCCCCCGTTTTCCTCGGTCTTACAACATTGTCCTTCAACCAAGCATTGCCTTGCACTTAGCCATCTTTATTTCTTACATTCCTTCGAGCATCTCTCATGAGCGCACCACTTTTTTTCTCCTCTCGACACGCATTAAAACGATGCCATTGCTTATAACAACCAACTGGTTCAAATTGAAGCTGCTTTTTCTCACTCCTGTTATAAGGTCACGGTAATTTGGCTTTTGATGAAATGATCACTGTGGTTGGAAATTTTCATTTGTCATTCGCGGCATGATTTTGAAAAATTTTGTTTACCCGCAATTTGTTTCGTTGCATCCTGTGGTTTATGAGGGGGCCTCCCAGCTACTGCTTTCCAATTAATATAGAAATTGCTCCAAGAACCAGCAATTAGTGGTCGATCGTCGCTGTATTAATTTTCTCATCTTAAAGTAGTCACTTCGCTTCACAACGGTCAGTGCTCAATGAGTGTTACCGTAATTAAAATTAATTATGCCGAGTTCGATACGTTAATTGACAGTGGTTTTTATTATTCAGCCTGCATCTTTAACTAAAATGACATAGATATCATTATATGAAAAAATAAATATATATATATATATATTTTTTTTCAATTCCATCACTCTCTTGGCAATATACTTTTAAAAATTAAATCAGAGTTTTCTTTTAAATTGGCGCATTGACAGCTATTTTTTTGGACCGCATCCAGAATCAACGATAAATATCTCCGGTCCTTCTTATCTGAAAAATAAATTAAAAAACGTGATTTCATCGAATGCGCCTTGATGACCCAATGATTTTTCATACCCACCGCCATTAATAGTGTTTTCAAATTTCGCATATACACCGTAATACAAATCGTTAATCCGTACTGTCAATTAATGTACTAGATTTTTTTTTTAAATTGGCGATTTTGTTACTACTGCAGTAGCTTGCTAAATCTTATTTCAATATTTTTGGATATAGTGGAAAATCTAAAGAACCTGTGGCGCAATTAAGTGCAAGCGCAATTAAGGCAATTAAGTAAAGTCGATCACTTAATTTTTCGTTATATTTGCGAGAGGTCAGTATCTGGGTCATTCGTTCTCAACGCTTTTGCTATTATTTCTACCGCTTTTCAATTTCCAATCACCACTGCATACAATATTTTGGTCATAAGTCTGATTTCTGCTTTCATCGATACAGTTTGGGATTAAGAAGGTTTAGGCAAAACCCTGTCCTAAATTATCAATGTCAAAAAAGGATATTAAAATTAACGTCGTTATGCGCAACTACCTCAATATATTTAACCTCAGTCTCTTTCTACAGCATTTCTCTTTTCCGGAGCGAAATTTATCGCACAGTCACTCAGCTTTGAAAAGATAAAATATTCTGAAAGGCGGCAAAGTCTAGATAAGATTCTGCATGATAGATGCACAGAGAAAACGGTTTTGCCAGCAAAACTTTTTGTTGAACTCTGTAAAATAATTTGTTAACCCAGATAAAAAGTTGGTTAGGCTAGTAAAGAACAGAATTTTATCGCTAATTCATCAAAAGAGTTGCTGGTCTAGCAAAATCGGTTTTTCCGTGGGTAAAAACTTTCGTGACCAGTGGCTTTATCATTTATTCATATTTCCAACACCCAGAAACTTAGTGAAGACTCCTAAAATTCCTCGCTTTTTGAAAGAAGAAAACGCAAAAGAACGACTTGATAGGCTGAAATAGGAGAATCATAGTTTGCGTACAGTGCTTCCATTATAAATCGACACGACTGCTGATTTTGTTTTTAACATCATTATTGCCTCTTGAAAATCGATAAGATCGTTACAGTAAAGACAGTTAATTGTTCAAAAACATTTAGCATCGATTTTTTCAAATCTCTGTCGTATATTACTTTTTAGGATTTATGATAGACAGCATTCAAAGTTTTATTTTTATTTTTTCTACCGTCATTCAATAAATTAAATAGAAATAATGATTTTTAAATGAAGAAATCGCGGGCCCTTCAATTTACAGGAAATGTGCCATATACAATTTTTGCTCGTGAAAATATTGTGGAAGACACAAAGATCATGATAAAAATCGCGATAGCATTTTTTAAAAGTAGGAGTTATAAATTCTCAGCAACGTCTATTTTTTATTTATCTCCGGCTAACAATAACATACTACAAACTGTACACCAAGAGAAAAAGTTTTGTTAAATCATGGCAATTTTTACCAATGAAATGAAATACTTGAGTTTCCATACTATCTTTCACTTGAATGATTCGAGATTTAAAAAAACAAAAGTAGTTAAGATTGTGTCAAGGAAACCTTTCCCTTAACCAATCAACCACTTTGCATTAATTTCAGAGAAATCTTCTTCGAGATTCTAAAGCAAAATATAACCTTTAGAATTCTTTATCGCTGAAGAAATAAAAGCACCGCAGAGGTTACTTGGGAATTATGTTATTTCGTGCCATACAAGCGTAGAAAGTTTATACAAATCATTTTACATCGCTTATTTAATGAAACATCGACACGCAGTTTTGCATTTTTGTTGATTTTTCGCTTTTGATAACGCGACTGACGTCATCTCACCAATGATTGGCATACCGGGTGTCACAAAACACATCGTTTCGTTGGATCAAAAAAGCCATTTCTTCATTATATTGCCATTAAGCGAACCTCTCATTACATACAATGAAATGTTTTCTTTGAACTTCAAATACAACATTTCATCTAAATCAAAGAAATTTTTCGTTGGAATCAATGAAAAATCAAATAAAATCAGTCAACCTATTTTTTTTTTGTTGCCTGTTCATACAAGGCACAAATGTATCTCGAAGGAAACGACTTACTTGAATCGATGAAAAAAATAAATATATTTTTGAGACAACGAAATCTCTTCTTTTTCAATTTTCAAAGAAAAAAAAAACAGAGATCGCGACTGAAAAATACGCTTTGATCAACAATGTTGCATTTTACTGCCTGGACTTTTGTACGGCAGCGTGTTCATAAAAGGCACAAAAGTATCTCAAAGGAAATGACTTGCTTGAATCAATGAAAAAAAAAACTGTTTTTTGAACACAACGAAATCTCTCCTCTTGGTGTAATAAGTTAGCAATTCTTGCGTTTAAAAAAACCGGAGATAGCGAGTGAAAAATACGCTTTGTTGAACAACGTTGCATTTTACTGCCTGGACTTTTGTACGGCAGCGTGTTCATAAAAGGCACAAAAGTATCTCAAAGGAAATGACTTGCTTGAATCAATGAAAAAAAAAACTGTTTTTTGAACACAACGAAATCTCTTCTCTCGGTGGAATAAGTTAGCAATTCTTGCGTTTAAAAAAAACGGAGATAGCGAGTGAAAAATACGCTTTGTTCAACAACGTTGCATTTTACTGCCTGGACTGTTGTACGGCAGCGTGTTCATAAAAGGCACAAAAGTATCTCAAAGGAAATGACTTGCTTGAATCAATGAAAAAAAAACTGTTTTTTGAACACAACGAAATCTCTTCTCTCGGTGTAATAAGTTAGCAATTCTTGCGTTTAAAAAAAAACGGAAATAGCGAGTGAAAAATACGCTTTGTTGAACAAAGTTGCATTTTATCGGCTGGACCTTTGTACGGCAGCGGGTTCGTACAGGGCACAGATGTATCTCGCAGGAAATGACTTACTTGACGCGCGCGCGCATATGCGAAGGCATGAAGACGCGGATCGTCACGAGTACTCGCTTGAGAGCGGTTAGGTATGCCACAGCGAAAATTATCTCCGCGTGCTGAAAGCCCAGACGAAAAAAGAAGTTATAACGGTCATTGGCACGACCATGAGGCCGCCGGAGGAACCTTCTACGATGCCCATCGTCTCCGCGAGCGTATACCTTTTCTCATTCCATTTGGTTCTTTCACTCTTTCGCCAGCGGTAATTGCACTAAGCTCACGGATAACGCCGGAGCACGGCAACGCGACTCGTAATTCAAGGATAATACTTCTGCTATCATTTTTTTTTTTTTTTTTTTTTTTCCTCGGAGAGATGTACTGGAAGGAATTGCCCGAGGCGATGTACCAGTGAATGACCACCTCCGTAAGCTGCTAATAATGTCAAATAAAAAATAATATTTCTTATTGTAATCGACAAGGTTTTTCGGTTAATTAATCTTTCATATTTCCATAAATCCATGGTTCGAGTGAATTTTGCTAATTGGGCACACGAAATAATTAAATTTAATTGTATGAGACAAAAAATGCCTTTACCCGATTTTACACAATATTAATAAATTTATTGGGATGATTCAGAGGTGCATCATTTAAAATTTTATGAAATTAATAACACGTTTGACGTATAAGAGTTTTATGAAATATAAAGACCGTATATATGAAATTATAATTCAAATAAATTAGAGTGGGAATTTAATTTTGTCTTCAATTCGATATTTGCATATTGTAATCAATTATTTAAGTATTATCTTTTATTGCATTTTTAAAATTCTAATAACCGTCGTAAATTTAATAGATGAGATTTAATGGATTTTCTAAAAAAAATTGCAACAAAAGTGTTGAAATGTCGATACACTTTGCTGACAATAATAGTCGATGTAAATATTACAATATTTTCAACTTTTTAGATATAACAATTAGTGAATGAAATATCATAAACTCCGTATACATTTCATGAATTTACAAACATATTTTTTTAAAGTGTATTACTGTAAATTTCACACCATTGTATAATCCCGAAATGGTTATTGTTTTGATGTAAAACTGCAATGCCGCATTTTATTCGCTCTGTACCACTTGAAAAGCAAAAAAAAAGAGAGAGTTTCAACATCGATCCATTTCTATTATTCATTACTACTTTAGCGTTAATTTATAACACCAAAGTGCCATAACTTGGCTTTTTTAAAAACTTGATCCTAATTTGTCCGTAATTGTGGTGAATTTCGACAACACCACTTTTGTAGAGACAGAAAATGGAACGCATGAAAACACTACTTGAACTGAATATAAATGAAGAAGAAACGCTGCAACAGAAACGCGAATATAATCAAGGTTCTGCAATCAAGAATTCGTGAATTATAAATCGGTGTTTAAAATTTAATTTACATTACTTTTCTAACATGTATAACCAACTTATGCATAAAAACTTTCGATAGAAGTGTATTTATGTTTATAACTAAATATTTGAGAGGGCTTTGAATACATTTATTAATATTGAAGTGGTCAATTCGAAAGTTTTATGCAAATCAAGTTCGGAAAATGTTGTGCTGTTGTTTAAAACAAATCACCCTCGAAAATGGTTTTCTCTCGTGCTTTACCAAGTGGTACGATCAATAAAGTAGTGAGATTTCGTGTGTGCAATGGCAACTCAACTTCATTTCGATGTATTTCATCCACAGTCATCTTAATTATTGTGTCGGTGTCAAGTGATAAAAAGCTGTTTTTTCTCACGGAATTCCTATACCGATTAGACGTCAAACTTCGATGGAACATTTTTGCGTGTTCAAAACGGCAGTACCTCATTTCTACAGATCGCGACTGAACATATCACCAACCCAACATACTCAAGTAAACATAAATTCAGCTGAACACGGCGGAACTTGAGACGCCAAAACATACCACTCACCAACTCGAAGCAGCAAGACTTCCCAGTTGCTTATTTTGACACAACAAAACCCCTCCGTTCGGCAACTCGATGCAGCAAGACTTTCCCGTGACTTAATTCGAAACAGTAAAACTCCGCCGTTAGGCAACTTGAAACGGTAAAACTCGGCCGTTGAACAACTTCGAACACTAAAACTCCACCGTTGGACAACTCGACACAGTAGAAATCGGCCGTTGGGCATCTTGATACGACCCACCCTTGGGCAAGTCGACACAGCAAAGCTCCGTCGTTGGGCAAGTCTACACGGCAAAACTTCGTTGGGCAACTCGATACAGCAAAGCTCCGTCGTTGGGCAAGTCGACACAGCAAAACTCCGCCGTTGGGCAACTCGACCCGGCAAAACTTCGTCATTGGGCAACTTCACACAGCAAAACTTCGCCGTTGGGCAACTCGACACATCAAAACTTCGCCATTGGGCAACTTCACACAGCAAATCTTCGCTGTTGGACAACACTACACAGCAAAAATTCGCTGTTGGACAACACTACACAGCAAAACTTCGCCGTTGGGTAACTCTACACAGCAAAACTCCGCCGTTGGGCAACTCGACACAGCAAAACTTTGCCGTTGGGCAACTCTACACAGCAAAACTCTGCCGTTGGGCAACTCGACACAGCAGAACTTCGCCGTTGGGCAACTCGACACAGCAAAACTCTGCCGTTGGTCAACTCGACACAGCAGAACTTCGCCGTTGGGCAACACTACACAGCAAAACTTCGCCGTTGGGCAACACTACACAGCAAAACTTTGCCGTTGGGCAACTCTACACAGCAAAACTCTACCTTTGGGCAACTCGACACAGCAGAACTTCGCCGTTGGGCAACTCGACACGGCAACACTCCGCTGTTAAGCAACTCGACAAAGGTTGCTGTTCCTAGTTGAATTGTGGAATAGGGTTGCTGTGTCAAGTTTCGTGTGTTGAGTTGAGTTTATGTTCATTTGTGATCTATAGAAAGAAGGTACTGCCGTTCCAATCACCCAATAGGAACTTCGGGTGGTTTAAAAAACAAGTTTTTTCTAATTGATAACGATCTGGTAATGGTGAACATAAAAATGTACTTGGTGCCTCTGCTTTTCGTGCATTTATCCTACAAACGTATACATTTCTTGGGGAACGGTATTCCCGCACGCCGATAAAACCGTCGTCGCCTTATTCCCGCGGGAGCTCTAGCCGGTTAAAAGTAACGGCCTGAGTAGGAACCCGCACTAAAGAGTGTACTCTAGCGGACAGACACACCAGCGGAGAATGAACTCGCGATAGCCTTCGTAAATCGTGACGTGGAAATCCGAACGCATTAACCAGCGCTCTCGTTTGTTAATGGCTCCCCGTGCTTTTCACGAGTATCGATTTTCCCTGAATACCTGCGCTATTTTAGTTCGTCCTCTCGGTCGTACAATCCCTTTTTCTTCACCGTAGAGTTTCTTTTCTTCGGTACTTTTTCCGGTTAATTTGACGCAATACGCTGCGGAAAAATATTGTTCGGACTCGAAGAAAGGAAAAAAATTCATCTTCCTTTAAGAAATATTGGAAATATATTATGAAGGCAAATAAATGAAAGCGCACTTGTCGACACGATTGTTTGAAAAATACGCAAATTATTATCTCATATATTTCCGTACATACAGCGTTCTGACAAAGTTCAATCAAACTTAGCTCGACTTGTAAACACTACTTATTAATTCATTGAAACAAAATCTAAATCTATCTCTTAATTTAATGTTTTGGCATTCGATTCAATTTTTGTTGCTTTAGTCGTGAATGGCAAAACGATAAGATTTCTCGATTGGTATTCCGTTATCAAGTGGGTAAATGCTTAGTGTGAAGCAAAATCAATTTTAGTCAGATAAATCGAATCTGTAACCTCTTAAATCACTTTTGAACGGAGTCTGAGATACTTGGTACTTTCCCTTTCGGGTAATCGAACTCAAACCTATCACCCTGCGGACACGTGGGCTCGTATTTGCTTCAAAACGATTGACCTCTTGCTTTTAGACGATGGGGCGATTTTGTACAAACGAAAACTTTCAGCGTTAACGATCGGCAATAACATTGGGAGCATGTAGCGCGACGAATCAGTATGACCACCGAGCGCGAAACGCGAATTACAGCGCGTGAGTGCTTTTTCATATAACCCGAAGAGACATTAAGGGATCTATCGGGGTCGCAACCCCCATCCACCGAAAAGCAAGCCCCCCGTAGAGAGACTCGTTTATTACCATTACAGAAATCGCGGTTGTCCTGACAACGACCAATGACAAATGTCAATGGTAATTATCGATGACAGTTATCAATGACAATTATCAATGACAATTATCAATGACAATTATCAATGACAATTATCGATGACAGTTATCAATGACACTTATCAATGACAATTATCGATGACAGTTATCAATGACACTTATCAACGACAATTATCAATGACAATTATCGATAACAGTTATCAATGACACTTGTCAATGACAATTATCGATGACAGTTATCAATGACACTTATCAATGACAATTATCAATGACAATTATCGATGACAGTTATCAATGACACTTATCAATGACAATTATCAATGACAATTATCACTGACAATTATCGATGGCAGTTATCAATGACAATTATCAATGACAACTATCAATAATAGCCTTTCATAACAACTATTAATGACAACTACCAATGATAGCTATTAATGACAGCTATAGATAATAGCTATCAATGACAACCATCTAGTTGACAATGACGATGACAAACAATGACAACTATTAAACATTGGTTCTTTTAACTATTTTCCATCGTTGCCTCAACTCGTACAAACTAAAAAATCATTACAAAAACTATGAAAACTCAAAACGTATAAATCAGATTTTATAACTTAATTGCAGTTAATAGGAACAGGTTCTTAGATTATAGACAAACACAAATATCCTTTCAGTGAGAATTTCATATGGAGTTACGATCGACCTCGATGCAAATCATGCATTATGACCGAGTTGCATTTTGAGATATTTAACTTATCGCAGCGTATTGGCCGGCCAGTCGGCCTATCCGGTGCGACATGTTTTGTTTTTCCCAATATCACCATAACAACAAAAAGAGTTTTGTATAAATAATAAATTTAACAAAAATAAATAAACATTTTTGTATTCGAAAAAATGTGACGCTATCTGTACTTTCATATTTAGCTGATCACACTTGCGTCACTATTATGTGATGCCTATTTATATAATAAATTATTGATACCTTCACCTAAATTTTTTGCATAGAATTCAATTAAACACTTAACTTGTGTAACAAATGTTTATGCGAGAATTTTCTTGCGACATTTTTTTTTTTTTTTTTTTTTTCAAACACATCGTTAATTATTTATACAAAACGCTCTCTGTTTTACAAGTAGCTAACGCAGTGCATATTAAATTCAAGCAAAAGAATCCCAACTCGAAGAAGTTGGAGTTTTATTCGCATACTAAATTAGTAAGCAATTATTTATAAATAGTTTAAATTGCATAGGTGGTTACTTGTGCCGCATGCAAAATATCTGAGAAACGAGTGCGGCATAGGTAATCACCGGTCGCTGAGCATAGATGATAAGGAATACCGATATATTCTAACCGTGTGTGTTGCCATGGATTTTTACGTCATTTTCATTGAATGTCAGAATGGAAGAAGCACGTGAGCGCGAGCACGCTCTGTTCTAATCTGTGTAAAGTGTCGTCCTTCCTGCATCTACCCGGCATAGGCGAAACGACTAGTCCCGAGGGAAATTCCCTCGACGAAGGCTTCTTTTTCGCTCGCCATACCGAACGTATGACGTGCGGGTAACCTATCGCGAACTCGATCTATATATTTTTTTACTCAACAGAAAAATCTAATCTAATTCAACGAAACGTTGCATACGCTCGCTAAAAATCGTGTGGTTTTTTTCTTTTTCTCCCTCTCGACGAAAAAACGCATTTTTCCACCGTTGGTAAAATGAAATATTTGCACAGTTAAAAACATTTTTTTTTTTCGAATGTCTCAACGATTCGATGTAAAATAAAGGGCACTTGTATTTAAAAAATTCTATTTCTGCCATTCCCATGGGATACACCATAGACGTCACTAATTAAAAAAATCACTTTATTTACGAGGATTTTTGTAGAATCCACACGAAATATCGGCGGCCTGGAAATTGTATATTTGAGCAGCGAAATAATGGAGTGAAAAACCATATCATGGGATTTGGAATTAATTCGTATTTTCCGAATTGTTCAAATATGACATTTCTGTAAATTCGGTAAAATATGAAATGCAATCAATGGTATCGCATTGGTCAAAAAAAAAAATCTGTGGATTTTATTGAAATATTTATCGACGAATTTGAACAGGCATTAAAAAAAGCGAAATCTTTACATTCTATTTCGCATGTACAAATTTTCCGTTTCAGGTTCGAAAATCTATAATGTTAAAACGTTGATTATGAAAATTGGTATATATTTAGGCGAATTTTTAATGCGTAAATCGAGATACGGAATTAAATATACAAGTATAATTTAAATTTAAAAAATATTACATTAAACACGTGAAAAAATCGTGTTTTATATTAAAGTAATATGACATATTTATGCATACAAACTCCCAATAAATGTATATTAATTTTTTTTAATTTTAATATTCTATATACAAGTCGTAGACAGTGGAGAAAAAATAATTGACAATAAAGTTAACGCGAAGTAAGTAATAGCAAAATCTGGCTAATTAGGTGAAGATATTTTAATGGAAAAGTAATTGAAATAGATAGGCTGACATATTATTCGGAATTACACGGAAATACGTGATTCGTTTGAAAAATGAAAATGTAATTAGTCTCGTCATAATTAAGCCTGACATAAATATATACATATATATAAGCATGTATATACAAATACTCAGTATGTCACTATACGTCGACGTTATAATGAAATAAAAATCAAATTTCGCCTGGTTACCTACGTCGGGAGTTCCATAGGTGGAAAATTCTCTAACCGAGTCTCGTTAACGAATAGTGGACGTGATTAACTCCAGTTATTATTATGACGAAATTACGTACGGCCTCATTTCGCGTTATAATAATATATTTAATATTGAAAACGCATCCAATATTGTTGGCGAATTATGCTGGCCTCGGTCCAGCCAGTCGATATTATTTTAAGGGGGCAGGTTAACAATGTTTCCATCGGCATTCCTATTATATCTTTTCAACCTTTTGTTTTTACTCGAATACCGGCCCAGCCGCTCAAATCATTTCCGCGATGTCAGATTTTTTATACAAGCGCTATTTTCAGGAATACGAAAATAATGTAAAAACTTATTGAAATTAGGCAGAGTAACATGAACTGAAAAAAAAAAAAAAATAAATCCAGGGCTACGGTCGATGGCCAATTGGCAACATATATAAAAAATGTAGAACTTACAATTAGTAACGTAAAAAAAAAGAAAAAAGAATTGCATGTATCGAAACTGATGAACTAAAATTTTTTTCTAAATCCAGGGCTGAAGACTACGGTCCTTACATTTACAAGTAGTAATGTAAAACATTTTAAAAAAGTTGCATGTATATATTGTCAACAAATCTCGATTACTACTACTATAAAAACTTTAATTTTTTTTTTTTTTTTTCATGAATAAAATTTTTATCGAAACGTTCATTGAATTAACTTTTTTTTTTTTTTTTCGAAGTACTAAGGGAAAATGTTGAGTGGTTGGAAAAGTAGGTTTTGAGAATTACCGATTATTCTAATTTTAGCCTTAACTTCACTTATATCGCATGGTTTCTACTGTTACAGCGATTTTACTTTACAACGAGAGTATCAGGCTCGCTATTCTTATAATTCTGATGAAATAGACGCCTCGTAGTAATAACTTGGAGCCGGTTTTTGCGAAATGAGGAAAAGTCGTGACTTGGCGCAGTATCCATTAGCCTAATGCCACAAGCAAACGCATTAACCCTGTTCAAGGCTAGAGAAGATCGGGTTACTTACAAGCAATGGTTTAGGGATCGTGCGTATAAACCAAAGGAATCGGGTTATCAACTATGCCGAAAAAAAATAGGAAAACGTGACAGATGATGATTAGAACATACATATATATGCTATATATTGAAGTTCTCGCATTGGTATGATCAGATAAAATATTTTTAAGTGCGTCAAGATGCTGTGAAAATCTCATTCTGTAATAGTGGCATTATTTACTTCATAAATAATTAGGTTACTTGAAAATTTCCCTAAAATTTTTTCACATTAATCTATATTTACTACTATATTTTATACAACTTTTAAGCCCGGATCGATCCCCCGCATTTCATGATAACCAAATTTTTTCGGTTTTTGAAAATTCGACGATCGATGTTATATTCGAATAATTCGGATCGGATTATTTTTCAAAAATCGTAAAAAATTGTTTGCCATGAAGTGGCCATGATTGGGCCGGGCGTAAAAGTTGCCCAAAACATAGTAGTTTACTGTGAAAACTTTTCGCGAAAATCAAAATATGCATGATTTTCAGAAAACGACTTTGAAATTCTGAAACTAGGAAATAGCACAGAAACAAAATTCGAACATTTTTGTAAATTTTGTATCTGGTAAGTACATGAAAAGACAAACATTTTGAGAAAAAAAAAGTTGTATTTCGACCAGGTTTGAAGGAATTATGTGCGAAAAACTGAAATGGAGGGACTTTTGAACCGGTGATTTAAAAAATCTCAAAATTTACCTGAAGGAGTTTTATGATGGATACTAAAATATATGCAAAAATTGCGAAAATCAAAAGAACATTTTTTCAAACTGTCCGATTTGTCATGAAATGTCCCATATATATTCGACGTATTGAAATTCTCGCATCAGATAAAATATTTTTATGTGCGTCATGATATTGTAAAAATCTCATTCTGCTATAGTGGCATTATTTATTTTTTAAATAAAATTCATCAGAGCGTGAATACAGAAAAAATGAGAATTGAATTATCAAAAGTTGAAGAAGATCTATGCACTTATTGCAATCAGCGTAAAATTTTTCCGAACCTCGTAAAAAAGCTGTAACTCGACAAAAATAGGATAACCGAAACGAATTCGAATATTGTTCATATTCTGAAAAAATATTCCACCAGGACGAAAATAAAACGCTTTTTATGTCACGGTTATGGAAAATATTGTGAGGATCGAGCTGTACTCGCGTAGTAGCAACGTGGAAAAATGAAAATAAAACATAAAATTGGTGAAGTGTGAATATTGCAACGATTGACTTTACAGCAGTGGAAGCTAAGTTCCGCTTGCCATATTTTATTGTTATCAAGGGATCGCATAATATTCGGTTCTTTAAAACAGGCCCACGTTTTTGATAATTTTTTTGACAATTCCCTTCATTTTATATACACAATAATACACAAATAAAAAAATTCCAGTACTGTCCCATTTAATTTCAAGTCGATTTTTTTTCACAATGTGAGACCGGTTGCATTCTTAATGCCGGTAAACATGGGAAATCTGGAAAATGAAAATCATGCTTAAATCAATAGAAAGTTAGAGGATGGGTTTTAAAATAGCAAATGACCAAAATGCGGAGTAATTGAATTAGCGAATTTGAAAATAATTAACATTTTTTAGATTAAGATGTTCGTTATATTTAAATTCTTTGTTTCAGCCATTCGCTATTTTTATTATTCGCTATTGTGACCCCTTATTTTATTAAAATGCAATGGAAATAGCAGATTATCAAAATAGCGAATAGCTGAAATAGCGAATTTCATGATGATGGCCATTCTAGATTCAGACGTTCGTAATTTTGAAATTCTCTATTTTATCCATTCCCTATGTTAGTCTTTCGATATTTTGTTCATCACCCAAGTTAGCGTATAGAGACAGGATAAGGGCAAGTTATAAAAATGTAAGATGACTACATGGTATTTCATTTAATCATCAAATGTTTATTAATTTTTTTTTTTTCAATATTTGGATGCACCGCTTTATTATGTAAACGCCGCGGTTCTACATCAGCCGCAAAGTGGACTATAACGGTCGGATTGTAATCAGCCGTTATGTTAAACGCACTTGATATAAATCTATAATAACCCGCGTCCTAATTTGCATATGGAAAAATCTGCAATAACCTGTGTCATACAGCTATAGTTCTGAGCGCAGGTTACGTCACATCGCAAATACTGCAAGTTATGCAACGATTAACGGTAACGACGACATCTGACGATTTTTTTTTGTCTGCTTATAAATTCAATCTTTCCAAAAAAAATTACGGGCCGTTACTTTTGGTTTTCGTTTTAACAATTCTTCAAATTCACATACTGTGTAGTTATTTTTACTAAACTCGTGTACCAAATCCAATGTAATGTACGAAAGAAAATGAAAATTCAATGTACGCGTGGTAAAATTACAGTAAATTTACATTAAAAACACGACTTGATTTTAAAAATTTGTATCGACTTTAATTGAATTTTCCATCAATTTTACGTTGCACTCGTGTAATAAATTTTTTAGTTCCGTTTCTGTAAAAGAATCTCCTGCACATGCCTAGTCATTTTACCTTAATTAAATGTAACAGTGTTGAAAAATTCAATGTACGTGTGGTAAAATTTAATTTACCTTATATTAAAAACTGGACTCGTATGGCACATTTAGTATACTGTGCATTAATTAATACGTCTTCTATAACGAATTTAGCAGAAATGTGCATTAATTTTACGTTATACTCGTGGAGTACATTTTCTATACTCGTTTCTGTAAATGAGCTTCCTACACTGTGGAGGAATTTCGCCAAAATTTTGTTTTGCCATTCACTGCAAAAAAAAGGCTGCAAGTTTTTATTCATAAACTCGTCAATTAAATTTAATGGACAATTGTAATATATAATTGAGGTCACTTTTGCAATGAAATTAAAGCAAATTTCATGTAATAAAGCACTTTTACAGTGAAATTAAAGCACATTTTAAAAATGGAGTACCAAAAATTAATTTGACATCACAATTGTACAGTAAATTTAATTTGCCGGTTTATGAGTAACACCTTGCAGTACATGTACATTACATTTCAAGTATATTTTTTTCTCAGTGTAGGTGATTAACCCTAAAATAATCCTTTTGCATTTAACTCGTCTTTTTTCTAGTTTGGTTGATTTTTTCGAAGAACGTATTAGTTAATCACATGTAAAAAAAGGCTGTACATTCATTTTCAAGTTGATTTTTTCTCAATGTTGCGCCTAATACACAGTCAAGAACCAGAAATTTGACAATGATCTCCAGGCATAGGGTCTTAATATTTACAACGTTGGAAATATCACAATTTTCTATTTTGTAAATATAAAATATTCGTATCTCTTTCTGAATCGATCTCGTAATTATAGATTCAATTAATATTCAAAAATGATTTTCATCGTAAATTGCGAATTGTAATCAACGTTTTTTGAAAGTTGCAATCATTGTGAAACTTTGGCATGTTTTCGAAAGTATTTTTTTACCAAAATTCCTAGAGACTCTGGTTAATGTATAATACAATTTAAAAAACGAAACACAGCAATGATTCTTATACCGCGAGTAGCACACCGTAAAATAAGGTACAGCACTCTATAGGGAAATATAAGAATAGCCACCGGAAGCGCTGAATAAACACTGCGAAAAAAATGTACTTGAAATTTCATGTAATTCTAGTGGAAGTTTTTATTCATAAACTGGCTTACTAAATTAACTGTACAAGTGCGATGTCAAATTTATTTTTGGTACAGTAAATTTAATAATTTGCTTAAATTTTACTGCAAAAATACTTTTTTTTGTAGTTACTTAAATTTTACTGTAAGAATACTTTTTTTTTTTTACTAAAATTTTACTGCAAAAATACTTTTTTTTTGTATTTACTCAAATTTTACTGCAAAAATACTTTTTTTTTCCTTTAATTTCACTGCAAAAGTACCTGAATTTTATGTCACAATTGTACATTACATTTACTTGAAAATTCTATGAATAAAAACTTGCAGTATTTTTTGACAGTACATGCTAAGTTGAAAAATGATAACCAGATTCTTTTCTCCGTGCGTAGATGGGCCACATCGCGCCTTTACATAGCTGCGAGGTAAAGGATAGTTAGATTAGAAATGGGCGGTAAAGAAGAGCTTATCTGAAAATCCGAAACAGCTGAAATTACGTACGGACATAGGGCAGTGATCTCTTGCTGCAATCGCTTGTGCTTATTCGTAAAATGGTGGAATGGCTAGTATCCCAATTTATGATTATGGGATTCTGAAGATAGGATTAAAGGTTACGCTGAATTAAAATATGGAATGCCCAGTGAATTCCACCTCATATTCGATACATCGGCTTTCTTTTACCGATAAGTATTTATTTCATATATTCATGAATATTTTCAGCTCTGAATCCATAACGTAATGCAAAAACAAAAATGGTAAAATCGCATTACGCAAATTTAAAAATTATTTGAGTTTTTTTAACCGCCTTCAATTAGCCACGCAATAAAAATAATTTACCTGATCAAGGAATTAATGAATGTATGCATAAAAACGTGACTGCCATTTTTATTTAATTCAAAGTAATCTCAAATTTAATCATTATGACGATAACGGTAAAGATGTAAAATTTGGAGAAATTTTTAGGGTAAGACACACGTGTATTTTCAGGTAATTTGTTTACAGTACTCGGGTTTTGAATCTTAGAAATTTTACAAATACATTTTTTTTTAATAAAACGAGATTATATACATAAAAGGCAGCATAAGAATTTATTAACAGTGATGCATCACTTGTGCAATATTAAAGTTGCTGGAAAAACAAAGTATATCAAATACTTCATACAATGCCTCATTTATTAAATTTTTGCCTCCAACCACGCTTGCATCGACAGTCCATAATTTTCCAGAACTTTCCATAATTTTGACGAACGAGACATCGACATGTCTTTGGTAATTATTTATAATAGCATCAAGAACAATTTTCGACGTTGCAAGGTTCCATTGAAATAATTTCTGTACATGACAATATAAACTTAGTTCAAAACGAGATTATACATAAACGGCAGCATAAGAATTTTTTAACAGTAATGCATCATTTGTGCAATATTAAAGTTGCTGGAAAAACAAATTATATCAAATACTTCATACAATGCCTCATTTATTAAATTTTTGCTTCCAACCACGCTTGCATCGAAAGTGGAAAAAAAAATCAAACAACTGATGCATCATATTCCTGGAAAGATATAATTACGCAAATATGTATTACACAGTGAAAGAAAAGGCATATGATAAAGGGAATAATATTAATGATAATAATAATAATCCAATTTTATACTGCGTAGATGGCTTATAATTGTTTCCATAATTTTGACGAACGAGACATCGACATGTCTTTGGTAATTATTTATAATAGCATCAAGAAGAATTTTCGACGTTGCAAGGCTCCATTGAAATAATTTCTGTACATGACAATATAAACTTAGTTCAAAACGAGATTATACATAAACGGCAGCATAAGAATTTTTTAACAGTAATGCATCATTTGTGCAATATTAAAGTTGCTGGAAAAACAAAGTATATCAAATACTTCATACAATGCCTCATTTATTAAATTTTTGCCTCCAACCACGCTTGCATCGAAAGTCCATAATTTTCCAGAACTTTCCATAATTTTGACGAACGAGACATCGACATGTCTTTGGTAATTATTTATAATAGCATCAAGAACAATTTTCGACGTTGCAAGGTTCCATTGAAATAATTTCTGTACATGACAATATAAACTTAGTTCAAAACGAGATTATACATAAACGGCAGCATAAGAATTTTTTAACAGTAATGCATCATTTGTGCAATATTAAAGTTGCTGGAAAAACAAATTATATCAAATACTTCATACAATGCCTCATTTATTAAATTTTTGCCTCCAACCACGCTTGCATCGAAAGTGGAAAAAAAAAAATCAAACAACTGATGCATCATATTCCTGGAAAGATATAATTACGCAAATATGTATTACACAGTGAAAGAAAAGGCATATGATAAAGGGAATAATATTAATGATAATAATAATAATCCAATTTTATACTGCGTTGATGGTTTATAATTGTTTCCATAATTTTGACGAACGAGACACCGACATGTCTCTGGTAATTATTGATAATAGCATGAAGAAGAATTTTCGACGTTACAAGGTTCCATTGAAATAATTTCTGTATATGACAATATAAACTTAGTACACACGTACACAACTGCGGCAATTTTCCACCGATATTCGTTCCGCCGAATGGTCCCATTCGTTGGTTACCCGTCATTCTCTAATTTGATTAGTAACTTCCATTGGAAATTCGTTTGTTCTCCACCGAATTAACTTCCGATCAAAATTGCGATTCCAATTACTGATCGGGTAACAAGGGAAAAAGTTTGAAAAAAAAAGCACATCGTCTGTTCGGACGAACGGGATTGCGGGGTATGTCATCAAACATTGAAATTGCAAAGTAGGGTGAAAATTTGCAATAATCGAGCAATAATGGGGAATAAAATTATGACACAAATCTCGATAATACGGCTTTCGTATATTCCCTTTTAACAATGGCCATTTTCAAAAAACATCTTTAACTGCCGAATTAAAAACGAAAATTCATAATTTGAGAAATTAAAAAAAAAGTCCAACTATAAGTAAAAAATAAAAATTCTTAATTTACGTTTTAAAAGTTTTGCTGATTTTTAATAATTTTTAATAATCGTGTGATTCTATATCATCTCAATATATTTACTAAACGATCTTCCGAATTCAATAATTTTCAACATTTTTTCAAAATTAAACAAAATATGTATACATGAAAAATCGAAGAATAATTTCGGTTAGAAAAACGATTTTCAAAAAAATTTGTATACACTTTTGTTTTAATAATCTTTCTATAACCTTGCGGCATTACCATTATTCAGAATTAATGAATGGCATTTTTTAAATATTTTTCTGTTGTCCTGTAATATTTAAATTTGAATCCAATCGAATTTTAAAAAAAGTTGTTACGTCTAAACGATCCATTTCTCTTTTTATTTTTCTACCTTACAGTATTTAGTTTTTCTTCATCTCTTCACGAACTGCAGACAAAAATTTTAGGAAATTCGAGAGTTACCAACGAGATTTACAATTTTCCATAATATCTCATTATTCGTATCTACATTTTTTTTCTCACCTCCTTTCGAAAGGAGGAATCCTCGGGTTACAGGCGATTGAATTTTCAAAAGCTGCGCACGTCCACAAACGAATTTGTACATGCAATCACTTTTGAAAGATTTTAGATATACCGAAATTTAAATTAGAAAAATGAAGAATAATTTTCGGAAAATCGAGGTGGCCTATCTGTCGAGTACAAATTGGGTTTCCCAACAGCTTTTGGTGGAATAAACAAAAAATGTTGCATGCACGTTCCCAAGGTAATTTGGGATTTTACTGTTGATTGTGGAAAAATGCAATTTGTCGGAATTACGTGATAATAAATTTCGTCTAATACACCGACGGTGAATCATCGAGTGCGCTTTGTGTTGTTCTTTCTGGCACACTGATTAAGTGTTTAGCCTCCTACTGTTGGTACGAATCCGTGCCCCCCTCGCTGTCGCAATAAGCTTTTCCAAAAACGCCGTGATCTCGTTACGATTGGAATAATCTGCATTGTTTTCACCGCCTCCACTAACAAGGTCCCCCAGCTTTTACATTTCTTCGATCTATACTCTGACAAGAAGCTACAGCTAAAATATAGCATTTATTAAAATTCGTATAAGCAAAAAAATTTTTCGATCGAAATTTGCCAATAACACCATACACACTTTTTTGTCAATGCAGTTAATTTCATAAATATTTTCAAAGACAGTCAAATGCCAACTTTTTTAATAATACCGTTTGAGACGTGAGATTAAAATCGTGATCAAATTAAATAAAGTTTGCCAATATCACCTTAAACGTGATTTCTTTAATGCGGCACATTTCGGAAATATTTTCAGAGACAGTCAAATGCCAACTCCCAACATTTTTTAATAATACCATTTGAAATGTCAGATTAAAATCGTGATCAAATTAAATAAAATTTGCCAATAACACCTTAAAAGTGATTTTTTCAATACGGCAAATTTCGGAAATATTTTCAGAGGCAGTCAAATGCCAACTCCCAACATTTTTTAATAATACCATGTGAGATTAAAATCGTGATCAAACCAAATAAAATTTCCCAATAACACCTTAAACGTGATTTTTTTTTAATGCGGTAAATTTTGAAACTTTATTAAAAAAATTTCCGAAACTTTATTTACAAAGTTACCATCTGAAACAAAATTACCTACAAAAAACCTGGCATAACTTGAAGAAAAAAAAGAAATTAATCCAACCACTAACCAAATAAGCAGTGTCTTTACTGACTTTGTTGGACTTAGTTTCACGGATAATGACTGGCATTTTACTTTCTTCTCGCTTTTAAATAACCATATTTCGGTAATTTCCAAACCTGCAAATTTCGGATGTCAATCTCCGTGCATCCACTTTGGGTATCTTCAGCAACGCGAACAAAGCTTGTAATATGAAAACTCGTGTTTGTTATCCAGTTAGAATTAACGGCGAGTAATTTTTGTGCGTCGTAACTGCTCTACATTTCTATTCGAGAGATCCGTTGGTACGGACTGTGAAAAAAAAAAACTTGTTCTCCCTTCACGTGACGCTTGCAGGTGCAATGAGCATCATTCGTGCACAGTGGAAGTGCGCAGCGAGATATTCGAAGAGGATCCCTGTCCCGGAACCGGAAAGTACATCGAGGCACACTATCGTTGTATAGGTTGGTTTTCTTTTCCTTTTTTTTTTTTTCGTTTTCATTCATTGTTTCATTCTTTAGTCGTTTTTTAATCTTTTGTTTTTGTTTGCGTCCGTCTCGTCGAGGTAGCTTGAAAAGCGAAAAACAAGCGTTTGGTTTTTTTTTTTTTTCACCGAGGGCGCAACAAACTCTAATTGGGGCAGCGGAACAGCAGTGACATAAAAGCGAATCTCGATGCGTAAAAAGAGAATGATTTCCTACCCGAATAGCTATGTAATCTACGTTTTAATTCTCGGAATACAAAAATGTCAGAGAAACAGGAAAAGAGGAACAAGATAAAATATATACTGACGGGCTTTGGCACGGAACAGCGAAAAACTGGCGAATCGTCGTATTTAGCGAGCCGATATCAACGAGTATCTCGTATGAGGCGTGGAGGCAAAAGAAGGAAGTGGAGGCAGAAAGGAGAGCGAATGAGGGTAGAAAGAGAGAGAGGGAAAAATAAAAATCAATCGACGCGATAAAAGCCACGATTCCCATTTTGCCTCCACTCCCCACAGCAAACTACGATAATGCCCCGAAGTTTTACGAGAGGCTGAACGCCGATACGTGGCCTGCCTTCGAACTAGAACAGCGATGCTGAGCTTTGCGTCCTCGGCAAACTCCGCTGAGCTTTGCGTGCGTATTTATTTCGTGCGTTTCGTCTTTCTTTCCTTTGACGATGTCTCCCCTGCGATGCTATCAAGTTAATTCCGCACTGGGAGCATAATGAAAAAAAAAAAAAAATGCATTTAGGAATTTACTTGAACATTTCGTCACGACGATGTATGCGAAAGAAATCAAGTCTGCGTCGAGAGGGTTGATGTTTTAGGAAGGCTCTTAAGAGCGATAGATACGACCGAAAAATCCATGGCAATGCACACGAGTCGGAAAACCCGAAAGCATAAATCAATTAAATATGTCACGTTCTTGTTTCCTTTTTCTTTTTTCGCTTTGCGAATAATTCAGGTGCCATCAGCAACAAAATTGCAGTATCGTCGCATCGACAACGCAATTCGGGGACCCATGCCCGAGTACGCTCAAATATCTCGAGGCGCACTATCAGTGCGAGTCCGGTAAGTGAATTATTATTTCTTGGCAACTGGTAATGTACGAACTCTAGAGATCCTTCGATCGATTTGCAATTCCCATTAATTTTATCGTTCAACAGCAAACAATTCATTTTTGTGTATTGCAGTTTGGTTTAAATGATTGTTTCGAAAAAAATGTTTCTGTATAAAGTTTTGTATAATTAAAAACGTGTATGGCGTTGTACATAATAATTCAAAACAACATTTAATTTTATATAAAGATTAAGGACAAGATGTGTTTCCATACAGATTGAATGTCACGCACGCAATTGTAAACAAAAAAACTCATACACACGCGATTCTACACAGGAGTAAGTTCAACACTGCGCAACTTTACACATTACGAACTTAATACGAAAACACGGTACGCAGTAATAACTCAACAGTGTCATAGTTTGCACATAATCAATGCCTACATGGCTCACCTGTGTACGCCACTAAACCGGACACAAGCGAATCTGTGCACACCGATACTCTACACAGTTAAGACAGCTACACAATATGCAGCCAAACATCACACAGCATCATCTCTACATGGATAAATCGTACGCAGCCGATCGCTACACAGTGAAAAGTATACACAGCAGCGACTCTACCTACATAACACAAACTATACACAGTGGCAAAACTACATTGCGAAATCGACACACGGCAACCATTTTGCCCAGGGAAAACAACATATAGCGGCAACTCCACAGGGCAGAAAGTATACACAGAAGCTTTATAGCGGCAATACTACATTGGGACAGCTACACAGGAAAGCAATTTTACACGGTGAAATCTATACACGAAACCAACTTTTCACAGCGAAAACTAAACACGAAACCACCTTTGCCTAGCGAAAACTATATATAGCGACAACTCTACACGGCGGCAAGTATACACAGAAGCAACTCTACACAACGCGATCTCTATATAGTTGTATACAACGGCAACATCACACTGCAAAACGTATACATGGAAGCAATTTTACACAGCAAAAATAATATACACTATCAACTTCGCATAACCAAACACAGTCAAAACTATACACATCCACATGATACACAGTAGTAGTTTGACAAGATCATAACTGTGCACAATCGCCCTTTCTGTGTCACATGTCACACCTGTGTTGAGTATTGACCCCATACAAGGAAAGTGTACACAAATAAAGTCTACACAGTTACAATGGTACACAGCCAACCCCTTTACACTGGGAATTTTACATAACTATCACGGTAACTTATACACAACTATAAACGTAACTGTACCCAGCCCAACTTCACACAACACTATGTTTACAAAGCGGCAATTCTACACGGAAAAAACGACAGCGACTATTCACAACAGCAACTTCGTATAATCAAAAGTCTACACAGCTTCAACCGTGGACATGTAAGCTCCGGAAAGCAACAGATGTATCCGGCCCAACTCTAAATGGTCAAAATGTCAACGACAAACTTTAAATAGCGCAAACACTACACAAGTCGACTGTAAACAAGTCTCTTGCACTGCAAAAAATTCATGTTTGTCGCCAAGTGGGTCATTCTCATATCTTTTGTGTCGTAGCCGGTTCTTACACTTTTACAAGTGTATCTTGCTTTTGCCTATCGTTACCATGTCAAAGTAGCTAGCTCGCCAATGTGAAAAGTGGGACTTCGATGGAAACGATAGGAAATATACTTGGCCTCATGGCTATGGGGTCTGGGTATCATCGATGTAGAGCTTACACTGGGTAAAGTTTTGCCTCATCACAGTCGCTAATATGTAGAGGCAGTCCGTGTATGTTTTCACTGTATTGAAGAGCTCTCTGTAAAGTTTAGCCCTGTGAAGATGGGCAGCATCCAGTTTCGCTTGTATAGGATATTTTAATGTGCAAGCTAGTGAAATTTTCGGTATTCGACACTAAGTTAAATTGCAATTCGTCAGCGCAATATAAAATGCAATTACAGATAGAAATAAAAAAAAACAAACAAAGCGTTATATTGGATATCAACACCACCTCTGCAACAACAAATGAACGGACATTCCTTGGCAGGCCAGGGTTTAATTGCTAAAGTAATTATTTGTACTTGGCTCAAGGCCCAAATCTTGTTACTCCTGCTTGGAAAAATGATTGATAATTACGATAAATCAGGATTGTTGATAATTTGGGTACAAAGCGACAATGAATTACAGGGCACAGGATTATACATCTTTGGATACTTTTTGTTGAAACGACATTATGAGAAGAAGAAAATTGTCCGAAATAGAAAAAGGGCAACTTGGAATGGCACTATTTCGGAGATCAAGATGAAAAAGGCAGCTGTGCGGGTGGTCAACGAAGAGTGCAGTATAATAATGGAACTGCTGGAGACATAAATATGAACCCGATGATTCTGCATCTTATACCAACGAAATAGTGTTGTAAAACGTAACCCATAAAATATAATAGTGCCTTGTTGGCAGAAAGAGCACTATCTTTTACATCAGTTGTAAAATTGTGCCCCTGTATCGGTTAAACTCTGCCATACTCGTGGGCCATAATATGACATACCACGAATTACTTTCGGTTCAATTATTTCTGTATCTTCGACCCCGTTTTGACTATCGATTGCTACGCTTTTCTCTATGCTTAAATATTCACCAAAATCTATTATTATTAGGATTCATTCGTAAGACTATTCTGATTAATGCAAAAAGGTGTCACAATGTCCCAATGTGCCAATGTCCCCACTGTGCCTCACTTCTGAACTGTCAAAAATATTTTTCGTGAGCCTTCAATTGCCGATAAAATAATCACTTTTCATCATTACGATATTTTCTACGAAGTCCTACGAAAATTCAAAAATTTTCCATGAAAACAAAGAAATGTAAAATATATTTTAATATTTGTAGTTCACTAAACTAGTACAGTGAATTTCATCAATTGGCAGATGAGTCGAATTTCGGGTAATGTAAATCTACAAAAAAAAAATTAACAGTGTGGATTAATTTTATTCGTAATTGCGAAACAAATTTTTGGCTTCATATTCAACGACTGATTCAGTTGGATTGTAAAATAAACAAAAAAACAAAAAAAAAAAACAAAACGATCATGTGTCAAGTCAAAAAACCATCGAGATTGATATGTAAATGAAAAATTACAATAAATTGTGCATAAAGATTTTCAGGATTAGATCAGACACATAGAATCTTCATAAGTCGATGCGCTGCTTAGAAATTTAATACGAATTCTCATTTACGTTGATTATTTTTGCAGCAAACACACGTGCTCATTTGAGTGGGAACAATCATATAAAAAGATCTCATTGGAATAAAATATGGCCGGAGAATAACCCTCGTGAGTTCAGCGAAAATAGCCCGGCCATTTATATGTACTCGTGCAATGTGTGCACTCGATCGTCGAGGCAAACCGACGAGATCTACCGGAAGGGGAGAAAAAATGCAGAGTCGGCTACTATCGTAACGCGGACATCGGTGTTCAGACTCGCGTGATATTTCACCTTATCGCCAAACCTTTTGTCCAATAAAGATGATCCGTGCAAAGATTGTCCCACGAAATACGCGAGTCCATTGGCCACACTCGGATTAACTAACATCGACGCCATGGGTTAAAAATCACTTTCCGCACACTAACGTGCACACACACACTCGCAGAGATGTTTACTGGCTTGGTAGATACATATCGATGAAAATAATTCCCCCGCAGGACATTGTGATCGAAACTTGGCAATAGAACTTATGGGCTATTCGAGCTGGTTCAACCCAAACTTTTCCATTTTCGTCCGCAATTTTTTATACGATTTGCATAACTCTAAAAAGCTTTCCTTTTTTTTTGCTTTCTCATAGAGGCTTTATTTTCATTTTTTAAAATTCTTTCGTGATTTTCAAAATGAGTAAAAACACCAAAAAAAGTGGGGATTATAATTCAAGTATAAGTGAATGACCGTTCAATTTTAGAATGAGCTTAAATTTTTGTTAAATTAAGCAGCAACTTGTTTTGGACTGTATTTTGGAAATTTTTGTTTTAGAGATTTTCGAATTTTTTCAAATAAGGACGTGCGTGAAAACTGACGATATTTTGCTAAATAGATCTTTGTGAGAAGAGGCACTCTTAAAATGTTGGTGGGTAGTGAATTTCACCAAAATCGGAAAAGCGGTTCGGATTTTCACAGTTTTGAAATTTTCGAATAATTCATTTTGTTGTCCTAACTTTAGAAGATTATGAGACAACTAACTCAAATTTTATACATGGAATCAGGACTATTTTCTGATGATACGTACATAGTTTCGTCATAATTTTTTACGTGGTTCAGACTTTTTCAGAATTTCCTTTTACAAAAATAGAAAACCTGCAACGTTCTGTTTTGTAGTTCTTTTCATTCTTATTTTTATTATACACTTTTGATTATCGACTGTTTTTCTAAATAGATTATCGAACGGATCATTTTATGAATTCAAACAGATTCTGAAAAACTTTTTTTGGGAAAGAAGACTTTTCGAGGCCTTCTAATTTTTCGAGCTATTTTTCAATAACAGCAAAAAATAACGAATTTATTAAAATCAAAACGACTGCATATGTCTAATAAAGAATCACAGCATTCATTGCAATTTCCGAACCCTGCACACACGTACGTACATATGGACTTTTTTTTTAAACTCACTTCTCTCGACACTTTTTCGCGATATGAAAATCTCGAAAATATTTTCACGAAAACAAAGCTTCCTCTATAAAAAAGTTATTTTTTAAAATTGGAACAAATACTGACTTTACCAAAAACTCGTCGGAAATTGAAAATGTGTAAATGAAAATTGGAAAAAAATAGTGCTTTTTGGAGTTATATCAATCACCAATAATTGCGGATCCAATCGAAAGAGTCAAGAGTCAGACCCAGGTCGAAACCAGGTGGAATGCTCCATATATAGTTTATGATAAACTTTGGTTCGATCAAATGCAAAATATTAAATACGGAAATTTCATCAATTTAACTAGGTATTTTTTCGGCTATGTAAAGAATTTTATCGAGACTGTTATTCTGTGAGAGTTCACCGAATAAATAAATATATTCTATGGGAAGCAAATTTGAATCAATACAAATATGGGCAAGATAAATATATGATTTTCTATAAACGTTAACTAGATATTCTTTTTTCTCTGTTTCGACGTTTGTACATGTTGAAAATGCCAGTTTCAGATATCCACGAGAGAAAAAGTAAAGCAACTTACGAAATCAATGTTAACTTTTTATCAATCGATATCCTCATAAATTAGGTTCTGTCAAAAATGCATTTTTACTTCAACACAAAAAAGTATCAATTTTTTTAAGTTACATAAAATATATATCATGAGAATTATTCAAGGCTGGACCTTTTAAGTATTTCTACAATTGGTGACCGGAAACGGAGATTTTGTTAATCAGATCAACTATGAAATATGACCCAGGCAATGTTTACTTTTCTGCAATCGATATACTCATAAATTAGGTTCTGTCAAAAATGCATTTTTACTTCAACACAAAAAAGTATCAATTTTTTTCAGTTACATAAAATATATATCATGATAATTATTCAAGGGTGAACCTTTTGCATATATCTATAATTTGTGATCGAAAACAGAGTTTTTGTTAAACAGATCAGCTACGAAATATGGCCGCTTTCCTAATCGTTTTATCAACGAATGGGCGATTGAGATAAAAACGATGAAAACCGATTTTTTTTTCGGCTTCGCAAAACTAACCTGATTTTGTGAGAGAATCGCGGACGAAAATCGCTCATTTTTAACATCTGCCTCGTACCCATGCATATTCCAGTTCCATTACTTCCTGGAGAGGAAAATGGTTTGTTCTTGTCCAGCGGAAATAATGGAAACCATATTGCTCATCCGTACTCCTCACTGGTTAGAAATGGGCAATTTTAACGACCTTGTTGCAAGCACGAAATTTCATTATTTTTTTTAGCAAAATCGGAAAAGGGTCATATTCCACGCAACAAAAATTCTTCCCGTGAAATTTGACGTTTCATTAATTTGTAAAAACTAAATTATTATTTTTATGCTTTTTCACATACACTCGTGAAATTAAAAAAAAAAAAAAACATGCAAAGTCGTTCGAATTCCAGATGACAAGAAATCGAGTCAAAGTTTAAATATAATATCAATGTGATGCCGATTTAATTGTCATCTTCAACGACACGCTAATGACAATTGTTGTGAAAAATAATGCTAGCGAAAATATGGAGATGAGGGAAAAAACTAATATCCCATACGAGGCAGATATCAGTAAATTGTTTGTTCATGCGTGTTTGCGACTGAATAATCGACCTGTAACGAAAAGCAACGAAAGTGGAAACGTGAATCCCGTACGAATATCGAAGTCGAAGTTGATACGCGAGCGGAAGTCGCATGGCAACAAATGGAAACCGAATGCAAAGAACGAGAGACACGACGAAATGCCAGCATTTCCAATGGAAAGAAAAACAAGAATGACAGTGTCTTTCGATGCAATTAAAAACAGAATGAAGCAATTTAGATGAAAAATGCATCTGGGACCTCAACGATGGATCCAACCAACATACTCGCCATTAAAGAGAAATAGAAAAAAAAAAAAAAAAATGAAATCAACGCTTTATCTACGGTTGCACGTTTCGTCAGCATAATACGAAATCAGCAATGGGAAATTACGTTTAAACGAAGAGTCTCGGACTGATGGACAATAAAACAGACTATGACATAATTTGTTCTTCTATTTTAGATGAGTATTGTTAGGATGATGCCACACAGGGATTACACCAGTTTACCAATTAATAAGTAATGCAATTTGAGACTAAGCGATCGTGCATTGGCATGCAAAATTATTAATACTTATAGCGGCTGAGAAATGCATCTGCGACCTCAACGATGGATCCAATCAGCATACTTGTCGTTAAAAAAAATAGAAAATAAAAATGAAACCAACCCTTTACCTACGGTTGAACGTTCCGTCAGCAACTTGAGCATAATACGAAATCAGGAATGGGAAATTACGTTGAACCGAAGAGTCTCGGACTGATGGACAATAAAAAAGACTATGACATAATTTGATCGTCTATTTCAGATGTGTATTGTTAAAAAGGCGTTAAAAAATAGAAAATAAAAATGAAAGCAACCCTTCATCTTTGGTTAAACGTCTCGTCAGCAACTTGAGCATAATACGAAATCAGGAATGGGAAATTACGTTTGACCGGCGAGTCTCGGACTGATGGACAACAAGAAAGACTATGACATAATTTGCTCGTCTATTTTAGATGTGTATTGTTAGGGTAGTGTGCTAGGCCTCGAGGAAGCTGTGGTTCGACACAGGAACTACACGAGTTTACCAATTAATAAGTAATGCAATTTGAAAGTTAGCGATGCTGCACTGGGATGTAAAATAATTAAATTGACAAATATTTACAGCGGCTACGACAACGACGACATCGAGGCCCAGTCCACCCTGGTTGATAACTTCACAACCACCGGTGTGGACCACCGCGAGTCCGACCGTCAGACCCCCTGCGAGGTTGACGACCCCACCAGCGGCCCAACAGCCCACGGCTCTTTCTACCCTTGCTCCGATACCAACTACCCAACCGAGGTCAGTTTTTCACTAAAAATAAGTTTCCTTTATCCATCGGACACACACACACATCAAGTGAAAAAAAAAAAAACAATTAAATACATGACATCATTTATTTGGAATATATACAAGGTGAGGCACGTGTGAAGTGTTATAGAGCAATACCATTTAAACTATTGATCACATCGAAAAATGTTTCAGTTAATGTTCAATCCCCCATTTTTTATCGGTGATGCTGAAGCTTTATCCAGGTCAACTCTACTTTAAAAAAAAATTAATTGGTAATAATGTAATTAAAAAATACATGGTTCCATTTAAAAAAGTGAAGTTGATCTTGACGTAACTTAACGCCTCCACCGATTAAAAAAAGAGGGTGGTCCAGTACGAAGACCTTCTCAAACACTGAAACTTTTGTCTGAAACAGCTTTTTTCATATAAATTTCGGTGATTTGTTGGTACCAAAACTCAAAATACACAGACCTACGACTCCACAGTTGCAAATGCTCCTTAATTCGGTAAATATGATTTTCCGTACAGTTTGTTTATTAATTAGAATTTCATAATGAAAACCATTTGTATGACTCGCAAGAAGTACCACTTTTTTCTTACGCTTTAGAATAAATAGGAGAAAAAATTGGAGAGCACAATCTCACAATACTTTCTGAATGCATAAATTATGTTTTTTTAATTTTTTTTAAAAGGGTGCCGTAAATTGTTATTGAAAATCAATAGTTTTTGCAGCTGATCGAAAGTCTACGCATTGTTTTATAGTAGCTATATATTATCATTATGAATTCATAATTACGAAGCGAGTTGTAATGTCGTTTTTATTGGTACAAGTATTAGACATTTACACCTCTGAAAAACCATAAGTGGTGCAAAAACTGCCTCAAACACTTGTTAAGTGTTAATTATAGACAACTATATAAGTTTTTACACGAGACGTTTTGGTTTTTGGTTTACACAGTGAATCATATTTTCTTAAATGCAATATTTTGTTATCATTACCAAATCATAATTATGAAGCGTCTTTATTTATATAATTATTAGGCATTTACGATTTTGTATAAACCATAAGTGGTGCAAAAACTACCTTAAAAACCTGTTAAGTATTAATTATAGACAACTATCTAAGTTTTTACACGAGACGTTTTGGTTTTTGGTTTACACAGTGAATCATATTTTCTTAAATGCAATATTTCGTTATCATTACCAAATCATAATTATGAAGCGTCTTAATTCCTATAATTATTAGGCATTTACAATTCTGTATAATCCATAAGTGGTGCAAAAACTGCCTTAAAAACCTGTTAAGGGTCAATTATAGTCAACTATTAAAGTATTCAAGTATTATGTGAGACGTTTTCGTGTTTCAAATGAATTTTTTGTTATGCATGTTACGTTACACAGTGAAACATATTTTCTTAAATGCCACATTTTATTATCATTACGAAATCATAATTGTGAAGCGAATTGTATGGTCGTCTTTATACCTATAATTATTAGGCATTTACAATTGTGTGGTGCAAAAAGTGCCTTAAAAACCTGTTAAGTGTCAATTATGGACGACTATTTAAGTTTTTACACTGAACGTTTTCGTTGCTCAAATGGATTTCTTGTTATGATTGTTGCGGTGGACAGTGATTCATATTTTCTTATTTGCAGTCCAACGTCAACGGGAAGTAGTCCGGACGGTGATTTCATCGAGGAAGAAAGGTATGCGAGTCCTCCGGCCAACGGTCGAGGTCCGCCGTTACTTCCTGCCGTGCCAGAAACCACCCAATCGACAGCCACAACTACGTTTGTTTCATGGAAAACGAGTCGTAGACCCACCGGTTTGTTGCATTTTTGTAAAACATTTTTTTCCCCAATAGTTAAACCTATGACTCAAGCTTAAGGATCC
This sequence comes from Clistopyga incitator, assembly GCA_947507545.1. Classification (NCBI taxonomy): domain Eukaryota; kingdom Metazoa; phylum Arthropoda; class Insecta; order Hymenoptera; family Ichneumonidae; genus Clistopyga; species Clistopyga incitator. The sequence goes on along the minus strand of OX382172.1, from coordinate 4,486,914 downwards.
CGCAGAGAATTTATAAAAATTAACGAGAGAAGTTTGCGGTATAATTAATCACCGCCGTATTAGTCTCAGAGAAATCGTAATCGACAGTCAACTATATAGTACTTTACGACACTAGTGCGACAATACCTTCTTCTTAACAAAACGTTTATCGCACGAGTTTCCAACGAAATTTTATTTCACAAGGCGTAAGACTGGGGATTGGTGCACGCGACGCGTGCGTTAAACCGCGTTTCTCGCACCGAGTGAAATAAAGTGACAAACAGTAATTTTTATATTATGCAACTATTCTTATAGTTACGGGAACTACCATGATAGGTGACTGACATTTATGGTAGTTATGATAACTATTGAAAAATTCGTTGTACGAAATAAAAATGAACAGTTTTCTCTTTATAGTTACTAATACCAAAATTTTCTTCGAGATTATAACCAAATTGGTATTATAGCAACTATTGGAATATAACCGAATTGGTAGTTATATCAACTATTGACAAATTCGTTGTACGAACTAGAAATGAACAGCTGTCTCTTTATATTTACTAGTACCAAAATGATCTCTCAGATTACAACCGAATTGGTATTGCAAATGTAGTTAAACCTGAAGACCAATTCACTTTTTTTTTTCATTCTCATTTGACAAGCCTTTAATACTTACGAAATCGGTTTAAAAATTCGTTATTCTTCACCGCGACTTGAGATAAAAGTATTCACCCTAACATCAATCTCAAATTCGATTGCGAGTTATACCTAAGCCCAATCACAACCTCATTCTCTCGTTCAATTTTTATCTCTATTTTTCATCAACAGCTCAATTTTAAGTTTCGTCACAAGTAGACCATACTTACGTTGCTTCGTACCAGAATCATTCCCCAGGTAGAATCTGAAGACGAAACATGCAATTAGGATTTCAGTGGTGATTTAAAATGAAGAAAACATGCCGATGCATGGCAATAACTCGATTTAATTGTTGACTTTCAGTGACTACGACATCGTATCCGGAGTCGAGCTCGAACGGTCAATGGAACGAGTATGGCAGACAGGTGTGTCCCTCGATTGCAGCGAGAAATCTGTATTGGAATGCGACGCGAGCCGGTGACGTCGCGGTGCAGAGTTGTCCCGGCGGTGCCAATGGCCTTGCACGTTGGAGATGCGTCTCCGGGGAAGATGCTGCATCTTGGCATCGCGACGCACCAGATTTGAGCGAGTGTCGTTCGCTCTGGTTGACTTCACTCGAGAGCCGAGTGATCGATGGTGACATGATCCTTGGGATCAGCAGCGACTTGTCTCAAGTGACGAACAACAGCCGCGTCCTCTACGGCGGTGATATGATGATCACGACCAAGATCATTAAAAACATGGCGGAGAAAATGGACCAGGACGTAAGAACTTATCAGGATCTCAGGCAGCGGGAAGTGAGTGTGTCCGAACTTCTGCAAGGTGTCGTTAGGACCGGTAGTAATCTACTCGACAAAGCGCAAATGGGATCCTGGAAGGATCTCAGTCATCAGGAGCAGATGCGAGTCGCGACTTCTTTGCTCATTGGCCTCGAAGAGAATGCCTTTCTTCTCGCGAATACTCTTGCCCACGAGAAGTCCATCGTTCAGGAAGGCAAAAATATACGTGAGTTCATCATTGCATTCTTCAGTCGTGCACGAAAATGAACAGAATTTAGTTTCGAGATATTCGCATGGAAGTTCATTAAAAATACGCCAGGTCAGCTATCAATTAATTGGAAGAGAGTGGTAGATTTTTTTGCTCCCTCATGGAAGATGTGTTGTCTTCATGCATTTTTTTTGTTCGAGATTTTTATGTCAGAACGCTCAAAATGATGTAAAATGGTGAGAAAGACGGTTTTTAAAAAATGGTGCGTGTATACTGAGAGAATGAAGTTGATTATACACCGAATCATTTTTTTGAATTATATATTATTGACTCAAATGGCTTTTTATTTGAAGCAACTACACGTATGATTAAATCAATGTTATGTTGTGTTGAGTTAAATGTATTTAGAAACGCCAATTTATTTGTGTCAATGGAAACAGTACAATTGAAGCAATTATATATTTCGTTCAGTCAAATAATTAAATAATTGTATATATTTAATATAGGTTTGAATCAATATAACCATTTAGTTAAGAGAAACAAATCGGTTATATGTTTTGTTTGAAAACCTATTTTATTGAAGCAATTGAATATTCATAAATATTGTTTTGATTCAACGAAATGTTTAATTGATAGGACCAATGATATAATATGAATGAATATTATATCTGATGTCTCTTTCAACGGACAGTTTTATCAAATAAAAACTATATTTAGTCCAAAAAATAGAATTTTTCGTTGAGTCCGTAGAATTTTGATTTCATTTAACAATTAAATATATAATAGGTTCAAATAAAGGGTCTCTTTGAATTTTTTGTTAAATATTTTGAATTTTTCAATTAAATGTTCCTCTCAGCGTATGCATGTTCACAACCACAACTTGTGAACCACTCTATCGATCAGTTTAAACTCCAATCGCTTGATCTTTTTTATGAGATTTCTATGATTTTCAAAAATGTGTGTAAACAGTCTAACCCCAACCAATTTTTAATTATCATTCTGAAACTTCGTGTTCAATGTGAAGTAAACATGTGACCATTGCAATTGAATTTAGTGATTTCCAAAAATTTGACGTTTTTGCACTAACTTTCCAGAAACTTAGCATTCAAAATAGTTCTATATATACATATAATATTCATGCAAAAAAAAAGGTCACACAAACGAATTTTTAATATTGCAATGTAAACTTTACATATTGCTTCCTCATTCGTTTGGCTAGTTATCCACAAACCTTTCTTCATAAGAACAGCAAAAATTAGAGAAACCCTTCATCATAAGGAGACTTTGTGGCTGATTATCCAAGGGAATGAGAAAGCAATGGGCGAGCTTTTGCTGTACAGCTTTTTATCACAAAGGTGATCTAGAATTTGGACAAAAAAATAAACACCATATTGTTGTTAATTAACTGCGTGCGAGTGGAGGTTGCGTGAACAATCTGTCAGCCAGAGGATCAGATTCTGATATGGAAATTTATGTAACTTTTAAATTGACGAGATATTAGTTACGATTAAGCTTCGGAATAAAGCTGGGGGGGCTTCTCGAAAAGCTTATCACGCAACGTTAACAATAAAGACCTTCTCTCACGATAAAGACAGAAATAGGAGATCGTTAAAAGTCACGGGGTGCCCGGTGGATGTATTGTAATTTATATCTTAATCGTAAACACGCGAAGGGGATAGTCCGCGTAGTCATTCACCCTCGTACAAAAATAAAGCACCTGCTGCTTCGAGCGTGATTTACTCCTCGGTGCATTGTTTTCCAATTAGCGTGACATGTGTACATGCGTACATATAGATCGTTATTATATAGACATTTTATGTTTTGCCGGTGTCAGCACTATCACTGACGTATGCACTGAAAAGTGTCGGGATAAATATGAAATCTTGAGAAAAAAAAAATGTCAAAATTTTAATTTTAATTTACCAAGAAAATTGGAAATTTTCGAATACTTCAAGAGTTATTGAAAAAAAAAAGTATTTTTTCCCCAATGAAAATATAAAAGTTTCCATACAACCTCAGAAAAAATGTAGATTTTTATAAAAATTCCAATTTCTATAAATCTTAAAAATGATTTACCGAAGAAATAATATGTGATAAGAAACATTGAGAATTCTAAAATAGACAAATCATTCCCTTAGCTTAAAACAAAAGTATTGCATGAAAAAATTCATCGTTATTCATAAAAAGTAGAGTTTTATTAGAGAAATATATGAAATTGTTGTTTGGCATGTATTTTATTATACGTATGTCGGCAGTAATGGAGGTTCGTGTCCTGGAGACGCGGAACATCGAGAAGAGCGTGGAGATATTCCCGGTTGATGCGCTCCAGCAGCGGTGGACGGCTTCGAATGACCGCGTTGAGCTTACGAGGCGTTCGCTCCTCGAGAACAGCCACGACGGCATCGTTCGGCTCGTCTTCATGGCGTTCGATCGACTCGAAGAAATTCTTCAGCCTCAAGACGAGGAATCCTCGGTTGTTCTCAGCGACGAAACACAGCCCCGAACGAAAAAGAACACGAGCAGAATACTCAACAGCAAAGTGATTTCCGCCTCGCTGGGCAAAGGACGACACATTCAGCTTGCGGAACCCGTCAGGGTCTACTTCCAACATCTTACCACCGATAACGTCACTAATCCAACATGTGTTTTCTGGGACTACATTATGAGGTAAATGTGAATTGCAATTAATACTTTTATCCAATTAAATTTCATAATAATAAGATATACAATAGGATTTTATACAAGTTACACGTCGATCTCTGCTCAAGAACTTTACACGAAACGTCATTTTTCTTCCTGATAGAGAAAGTTTTGTTTCCATTTTTTTTTTCTATACTTGTTAATTTGCAGCATTCAAAATGGTCCGAAACGTCGAGAAAAATAAATAAGACATATTGTTATATGTACACTGCAAATAAAAAGGTGGAAGTTTTTATTCATAAAATCGTCAATTGGATTTAATGTACAATTGTAGTATAAAATAGAGGTTCCTTTTGCAATGAAATTTAAGGAAATTAAAAAGAATAAAGTACTTTTACAGTGATATTAAAGCACATTAATAAAATGACAGTATCAAAAATAAATTTGACATCACACTTGTACAGTAAATTTTAGTATAACAGGTGAATATGAATAAAAACTTGCAGTACATGTACATTAAATTTCAAGTAGATTTTTTTCTGAGTGTAGGTGATAGTCCTGAAATAGTCCGTTTGCATTTACGCGTCCTTTCTCTAGTAACTAACGTTTAATTGATTTTTTCGAATAATGTATTAGTTAATCACATTTTTTAAAAAAGGCTGAAGAACTGATTTTATTTTTAGAAAAGCGTATTAACCATTTGTTTTCTATGTTTAATCCTTTAAAGTCATTAACATGTCTTGTAATTATCACATTTTCGCGTATTCCGATAGCCTGTAAAGGTACTTAAAATTTTTTAATGTTAAAATTATACATATTTCCTAATATTATTTGGTATTTATATTATTTCTCTGAAAAAAGGCCCAGATGCGTCATAATATAATGCAAACTTTGTACTTGGATTGTTCTGTCATCCTCCTCGTGAGTGGGAGTTAAAAATAGCAAAAGTTTATAATGCAAAATGGCAAAAAAAAGTTGATTTTAAAAATAACGAGCTTCGAAATTTAATAAAGCCAAAGCCCATAATACAGTAAATAAATATTAAGATCACAGATATGTTAAATTAAATTTGTATCCAAATCAAATAAGGAGAATGCGCAATGTTGCAAATGGTGGCTAACCAAATTATCGAAAATTCGATAGGTAGCAATCCAATTCGTTCATTTCTATAATATCCAATATTTCAAACGCTTGAAATTTCGGATTGCATACAGCGAACGACCAAAAAATCGTAAGGACAAAATATCAAACGACTGAAATAGCGAAACGCCAAAATAGCGAATGTATACGGGACACAGTCACCTCCTAAACTTATCCTCCTAAAGAGAGCTAAAAATACCCAAAAAAAATTGCTCTCGTTTAGGACCATCAGTCATCGACTTTAATCGATATAAACAAATATATGTTGGCTGCAAATATCCTTTAGAATCGTTCGAAATCATCAGACGTAATTAATGAAAAAAAATTCGGTTAAAATCGGTTAATTCAGTTTTAAAAATTAGTTTTAAAAAAAATCCGTCATAGGGTTTCGTATTTCGACATTCGCTATTTTGGGCCTGTGCCCTTTTTGCTGTATCTACGTTTTAGTCTTTCGGAATTTGTATTCTCGTTTTTTTTTTATATACCGTCTCTTATACATATATTAACCACTCCTCATTTCCAATTTCAGAAATATCAACTTTTCACATTTTTAAAATTTGGGGTCTGATGATTCAAAGTATAGATAGTCGCCATGCGTTGCTTGGAAGAAATGAATATTCCAATAACTAATCTTTCGACAAACAAGTTATATCAGTTAATGGTCTGACGTAAATAACCATTTCGAATCGTTTATTTTCGTTATTTCAACATTCGCTATTTTGACATCCACTCAAAAAATCGTATAAAAATGGTGTGAGAATAGTATCAAAGGGGGAAGTATGAAGAGTGTGTCGTATTGGACCAACTCAAACTTCAATTATACTCATATTCAAGTATTAATTAGAAAATGAATATACAAAAAACCATGCGAGTATTTTTTAGATATAATTTTTAATTCATAGTTGTTTCGTATACTCGGTCCCAAATTTTTAACCCTCCGAGTTCACATATGGTCAGAGTGACCCAACTGCGAGTGTTACAGCCAAAGACTGTGACCACGGAGGGTTAAGTAAAATTCAATAATTTTTTTTAATTATTATTTTCCGGCCTGCAAATGGACTATTTCAGGAGAATCATCCATGTATGTGTGTGTGTGTGTATGTCTGTGCGATGAAGGTACTGCAATAACGACTTGACCGAATTAGCTGAAATTTTTATGTTATCCACTTAATCGAATATTTTATTTATAAAATAACATACGATGATAAGAGAAATGTAGTAATAACTGATAAGAAGATATGGGTTGCCCTACAATTGAGACAAATTATTGTATTTTGAGAATTTCTGCGGTTTATACGTGTCACTGGGAATTGCAGTGAAATGCCGAGTGAAAAATGTTTCAAAGGTGAATAAGTTTCAGTCGATGCACTTGTATATTTTTGCGGGAGAATAATTCGACGGTAGTAGTTACGGGTCGTATGTTTGCCGGTGAAAAATAGTAACTCTGAGGTACAACGATGCCGAGAGTACGAAAAGAGACTAATGTTCACTTGTCGTGGTTTGAAAATTTTTGCGCAGCGCCTGGTCGGAAGAGGGTTGTCACATTCGCAAGACAAACGGGACGCACACGGTCTGCGAGTGCAATCACCTCACGAACTTCGCTGTTCTGATGGACGTGCACGCCGTGAAGCTCGACATAGCGCATCGGGTCGCGCTACAAATCATCACGTATATCGGCTGCATCATCTCGGTAGTCTGTCTCGTCCTGGCTATCCTGACGTTCCAACTGTTTCGCGGCCTTAAGGTAAGTACGCACATATATGTATAGACAGCACAAATCCAAAACACACATGGACTTTGTGAGTTAGACTAATGCTCTTCACAATATGCTCTTCTTCTTCCATTGGTTTCCAATCCAAGATAACATTTTTGTTGTTGTATCCTATCGAAATCAATTATAAATTTGTAGAGTTGGGCCACAGAAATTTGGGGACATGGATGCTGAGATTGGATTTTAACGAGTATTTTTTAAGATCTATAGGGTTACTAATGTTCTAGTTCCCAATCCAAGATGACATTTTTGTTGTTGCATCCTTCCGAAATCAATTAAATTTGTAGAGTTGGGCCACATAAATTTGGGGACATGGATGCTGAGATTGGATTTTAACGAGTATTTTTTAAGATCTATAGGGTTACTATTGTTCTAGTTCCCAATTCAAGATGCCATTTTTGTTGCATCCTATCGAAATCAATTAAATTTGTAGAGTTGGGCCACGAAAATTTGTTAACAGGGAACATGGATGCCGAGATCCTATTTTAACGAGTATTTTTTAAGATCTGTAGGGTTACTCTTGTTCTAGTTCCCAATCCAAGATGCCATTTTTGTTGCATCCTACCGAAATCAATTAAATTTGTAGAGTTGGGCCACGAAAATTTGTTAACAGGGAACATGGATACCGAGATCGTATTTTAACGAGTATTTTTTAAGATCTATAGGGTTACTCTTGTTCTAGTTTCCAATCCAAGATGCCATCTTTGTTGCATCCTATCGAAATCAATTTTTGTAGAGTTGGGCCACAAAAATTTGTTAACAGGGAACATGGATGCCGAGATCCTATTTTAACGAGTATTTTTTAAGATCTATAGGGTTACTATTGTTCTAGTTCCCAATCCAAGATGCCATTTTTGTTGGATCCTATCGAAATCAATTAAATTTGTAGAGTTGGGCCACGAAAATTTGTTAACAGGGAACATGGATGCTGAGATCCTATTTTAACGAATCTTTTTTAAGATCTATAGGGTTAATATTGTTCTACTTCCCAATTCAGAATGCCATTTTTGTTGCATCCTACCGAAATCAATTAAATTTGAAGAGTGGCCACAAAAATTCGTTAAATGGGGTTGATATTGTCTAATCGATTAATTTAAAAGTTTCTCTAACTTGAGACTCTTTTTATGATCAGAATGAGATAAGGCTTAACGTGTGTACGCATTAGGGTGATATTTAAATAGGGTCTCATCGAGGTTCCACCGTGTCTCTTTCTAAATTGGTTCCCAATAAATAAAAACAAATGCTGGCATTTTTTTTTTTTTTAGATTTTTATTTCACCCTTAACCAACCCCCAAAAGAGCTGAACTTTCCCATGAAAAATATATTTTTTCGGTGTTCGCTAGTTAATATTTTATTGTAGGATTAATTTGTGTTCGAAAAATCTAAAATTTACGCAAGTTACTCTTTGAATATGTTTATACTAGAAGCAAGGTGCTCGCCTCGCTCGCACTTCTTCCTAAACATTTAACTTTTCTTGTGGCTAAACATGATATTTGCATGTTTATGGGATTCGTGACTACGGGACTCTATTTCCGTGTTTCGATATAATCGTCTTTCGAAGTGCCATGTCTTTTTTACACGGAGAAAAATGGATTCTCTTTCACAACTGACAAAAATACAGCCATTTAAAACGGGCTCGATACGTGACTCTGCAGCGACGATAACATTCTGAAGTTGGCTTCGAGTCAAAACTATCGACGAACAATCAGTACGGCAAAACTGGGTTCGGTTTTCGATATTTCGATTTTCGATTTGCCGTGTCTTTTTTTTAGACAGAATCAAATGAGAAAATTTATACGAAATTTTAAGGGTGTGAGGTTGATAATTTTTCCTCATATAATATAATATATTCGATGAGTAATTTGTACAAATTCCAAATTTTTCGAACATAAATTAATTCCACAATAAAATATCGACTGCGAACACCATAAAACTCCATATATTTCAAATGGGAAACTTCAACCGCATTGAGGGTTGATTAGGGGTGGAAAAAAAATTGAAAAAATTCCAGGATATGTTTTTTTTAAATTTATTTGCATCTGAGTCACGCTCAGTAGAAATTTATGAGACCATGTTTAATGCCCACTATAAGGCACTTGATCATTCCAGATTTTTTTTAAACAATTCGAGATATTTGTTTGAAATTTATAGGACTTTACAGATTGTTATTAGGAATTTACAGATTGTGTCGCTGTACTCGGTGCTTCAATTGTGGATATATCTATCCAAATTTTTTTTAGGAATCAGCATTTCTTATTCGAAATAAATCGATGAGTCCCCGTTTAAGGCCCGTCATAGGGCACTTGATCAGTCCGGGTTTTTTTAAAAACAATTCTAGATGGTTGTTTGAAATTTATAGGACACATTTACAGATTGTGTCGCTATACTCGGTGCCTCAATTGTGGATATGTCTATCTAAATTTTTTTTAGGAAGTAGCATTTCTTATTTGAAATAATTCGGTTTTTTGCAGTTTGTCTTTTAAATAATAATAAAAGCACAGTAAACATTAAAGTATCGTAATAATTATGACATCACTATCGTTACGATGTACCCTAAGAATATGCCCAAAAAATTTTCTCCGAATATCTACAATCGTTTAAAATTAAAATCCGTACAAAATGGGGAATTTAACAAAAAAAAGCAAAGATTACATTCGTCAGATATATTTATACATACAGGTTTAATTATGATCGTAGCTTCAGTCACTAATACCAGAGAAAAAATGTAATTGATTAATTGAACAGTAACAATCGTATAGCTCTAAAAAAAATACTCAGCGAAATTATTAATATATTATCGTTAGGCACATAAATAAACAGCACAAGCTTAAAAATTGAATTGATTCGGGAGCAATATTTACTCCATTTAAAAATGACAGAACGGGCAGAATATCCGAAAGATTTTGGGACAAATTGACACAAGGATTTCGATAAATATTTTCATCGGTGAACTAATTAACAAACTGACAAACTAACGCTCGAATAATAATGGTGAATTTTGCAGTCGGACAGAACGACGATACACAAGAACCTCTGTGTATGTTTGCTCATCGCCGAAGTGTTATTTGTGTGCGGAATCGGGCAGACTGACCAGCGAATTGTTTGCGGCATAGTCGCCGGTCTTCTACACTTCTTTTTCCTGTGCGCCTTTGCGTGGATGTTCCTCGAAGGTAATTAAAATGAAAAAATTCTCGAGACTCTTCGCGGAATGACGTTCTACAGGAGTTATTAATTTTTTTCGTTCCGTCCTTTCTTCCGATTCGCAGGATTCCAGCTGTACGTGATGCTCATCGAAGTGTTCGAGGCTGAAAAGTCCCGTCTTCGATGGTACTACCTGGTGGCTTATGGTGGTCCCTTACTCGTCGTTGCAATATCTTGTATAATCGATCCGCTGAGCTACGGCACCGATCAATACTGCTGGCTACGCGCCGACAACTATTTCATCTTCAGCTTCGTTGGACCCGTCATACTAGTAATTCTGGTAAAGCCTCTTCCATCCCACTTTCACATTATACGACCCAGTCTCTGTCACTTCAATCAACACTTTCCTCAACCTATCCGATATTTTCCATATAATAAGCCAGCTTTTACGACTGCTCGAACGTACTTCCTGTGAATTGTATGTGCGAGGCATTCCACACCAATTCGACCAGCCTCTGATCTTGATCTTTTTCTTTCATTCGGCCGATCGAATGGTTCTTTTAGATTCTTAATTAAAATTTTTCATGGCTTTATGGCTGATAAAGGGAAACATTATTTTCGGAATATATCGCGAAATATTGTTAACGAATTTTGTTTGTCTTAAATCGTACAAGAGAATGTTTCGAAAATGATCCAACAATTTCAAGTTTTGTACACGGGAAAACCTAAAAATCGACTTTTTTAAATGTCGGTTCATTACTATGACTTCAAAAAAATTGGCAATAATTCTACGCGAAAATACGAATATTGTGAGCCTATTTAGCGAGGGGCTTCAATTTTTTAATTTTTTAAATGAATTATTCAGTTTTATAATTATATTATTTGCTGCAATATTCGCTACCAACTTTTCAATATATATAATTAATATTTCACAATAGAAGTGATGAGTAATACAAAAAGAGAGGAAAATCCGTGAGGAATTATCGAGTCTCATTTCGATATAGAAAATTGATATTTCATTTTAAAAAAAGTCAGCAAGAAAATTTGTTTTAAACACTTGCAATAGTTGGAAGAATTCACAGGAAGTATTTTCGAGGAGGAGTAAAATCAGGATAATCGTGAGAAAGATTAGAGGGATTGAGGGAAAATGCTGTTGAATTGACAGAAAATACCTCATATACTTAAGTTTATTTTGCTTGACTGAAGAAAATTCACGGTACGTAATAGCAACGCGACGTTCAACAACAGAATTAGATAAGCCACACGTGAGCCTACTTACGAATGAATTATAACGCCCGGCACATGTTTTACTTCTGTGGTTTATATTTTCTCGAAGGAGGCATTAAGGCAAAGAACGTTAATGCCATGTCACGCGAGCTCCGTGATGAAGCAAAACTTCCCAACGCCCAATTTATGTTTTATTCTAACTGATTTTTACCTTCTCCATAATTTCGCAGGCCAATCTCGTATTTCTCTCGATGGCCATTTACATGATGTGCCGGCACACCAACACGACCGTCTCAATGAAGAGCAAGGAACACTCTCGACTCGCCAGTGCAAAGTAAGTCATTTCTTTTTTTTCTCCCCTTCGAATACTCACGTTTTTAGAATCAATTAGCTTTTAAAAAATTTACGGCTATTCGACACCGGAATAATTCTGTGTTGTGAGAAATATCTCGTCTTGCTCAATCGGTGCGATAATTTTGTGGGATAGAATCACAATTTTTGGTCCTATTCATCATTTTCCTACCATTTTTGTGGTTGAAACCAGAATTAGTAAAATGCTTAACAAAAAAATAAATAACGACTGAACATTATAATTTTTTTACTGTACATTGTACTTAATATATTTGTGTTTCCGCCGGTGCTTTTTTCATACCCATAGCCACCAGCATAATTAATCATGTGATAAGTGACGTGAAACATGGTTTCTGTTATCATGACCACAAGTGGAATGTGATACTTATTTGAAAAAAGGTCCGGAAGTCGCAAAATAAAGGGTTGAAAATATTGGCGATCAAGAAAACTGATGGAGTGGCCAAAACTCGTATTTCTATCCTACTTTTTTGACGCGAGGATGTTTCACACAGATTTCTTATCAACAGTTCAGTTCAATTGGAATTTGAAGATTTTACGGCGAGAGAAAAATCTGAAAATGAATCGACGGCATTAACGATACTAGCAACGTTGATTTGGAATATCGATAATGGGAACATGTTATTAATAAAATAGTAAGAGTAATTGTTTAACAAAACAAAAGTTATCAGTAATTAAATTGGAATAATCAATTTAAAAACTTTTGGAGATTTCATTTTTTGTGTTATTTCGGATTACATATGTATCAGAATTATAACGTCGGTATAATAAAATTAGGTACGACGGGGGTGGAGGTGGAAAAAAAAAATGTATCAGAATTTTTTTTTTAATTTTCCAATTATTTCGGTTAAAAGTTCCATATTATTGATCAGAAATATTTAAAACTGCTAAAAAAAATTCTCAAAAACCGGAAATTTCGAGTCACAGCAGTTAAAATAATGAATTACTACAATATATTTATCATTTAATTCTAAGACTTTCACCCATAGTAAAAAAAATCAAACAAACTATATGTATTCGGAAAAATCAGCGAATTTATTTAATTTAAAGAAACGAAATAGTTTTAGATGACAATGTTTTTTAGAATGTTGTCCGTTTTTTTAACCCATTCATTAATAACCTTTGGAATATTGGGTATTCAAAATAGAACGGTTAAGTATCTATAATGACGTGGATTTTTCTTTCGGAAACTTCTCTGGACGCAACGTGCTTAAATTTTAATCGAAATAAACTCTAAGTCGGGCTTGTATATGTGATCCTTGATACACTAGTGCTTAACGCGCTTATTATATACACTCACAACGCGATAATTACGTACTTTAATAAATATCTTCGGCTATTTTGTTACACTTGAAACGTTATGTTCAATTATATTTTGTTACACTTGTTTTGAGCGATCATATGTTTTTATCGAAAGACAAATTGTGTAATACGATGTATTATTGGAGTCATGTACGATACAATTAATCGGTGGATTAAAAATATCGTTTATTTATTGAATAATTAAGATGAATCGCGTTGAATTCGTGTATACTGTTAAAATGATTCATCCGTTTTTTTCCAAAAAATTTCAAAGAACGTAGCTGTCAATTTCGGTGCATCAGCTAAGAAAAACAAATATACAGGCATCGAATATGCAAAATTTTCCGGTTCCCGTCGATTTACATATTCGCATATATTCACATATATGCATGTATATATATTTATATTCATGGGAATTAAAAAAACACGAGTAGAACGGGTCGATTATAACGACAACGCGGAGATAAATAACAATATCGTTTAGGAAAATATTCATGGTGGCGGAATATGAATTTTCATTTCAATCCCGATTCGAATTACAAACACGAAATTCTCGAAACAGTAATAACATTTGGTGTACAGAGTCGAAGCTCATACAGCGATTGATTTGGTATGCGTTCGTTGAAACGAATCGAGGCTCGAAATGATTGATTGTCCGAAAAGACGATGTAAAGTATTAAGTATTAGAATGGTTCCGGGACAATTACCTAACTGCTGTCTTGTTTCATTTTTTTTTTGTTATTAAATCTTCTACCCACTTCTGTCTACACTATTCTACATTCTTCTGCATGGCGTGGTTGGTTGGTAGTGGAAAGGAAGAGAATGCTCTTCCCAACAAATTGCAAGCGCACTTGTAAGATATTTACCATTTTTATTATTATTATCATTCGTCATTATCTATATATAGTTGTACATCCATATACACAGACACACACACATAATTCACTAATAGCCAAAACATTTTATTTATAAACACATTAGACAATCAACTAGAATTCCACGTTAGTGTGTTTTTTTTTTTTTAGAAATAGTGGTTATAGATGCGTTATATAGTTATACTAGGATAATCATGAAGTATTGCATCCAGATTTGACGTGAATTTGATCCTTGGGCTCTCCGATTTTGGCCCGACATTTTTTTTTATTATTATTTACAAACCTCCTAAAAATTTCACATTTTTTTAAATTTTCATTTTACAACGATTTTTGGTTGAAAAATCGATAGCCCCTTTTTCGAAACCTAAACAAATAATCTGATCATTTTTTGTAAAAAATTAATATTCTCGAAATCCGGGTGAATTTTTTTTTTTTTTTTTTTTTTTTTTTTTTTTTCGAAAAATAAATAGTGTAAAAATGTCTAAATATTGTTTACGATGGGCTGTACTTAGAACATTTTTATATGCGTCTCATGGTTTTTGAGAAGATTTAAACATTTTGAAAAAATTCTTACAAATCATAAGTTGCATTTAAAATTTGCGGGTCTAATCCGAGAGGTTGCGGGTCAAATTGGGTCGGCTTGAAATGCCTCTTATATTTCCACTCCAACTCTTTTTTTTTTTAGTCTCATTATTATCTATATTGTCATGAAATTGATCCAACTTGAGCTCCAGTTCATAGAAAATATTCAGATGTCGTTGAAAGCATCACAATTATTTTCCTGATTCACGAAAAATCCATTTTTCGTATTGTTATTTATTGTGTCTCAAAATTTATTCTCGTTTTGTTCTGGAATAAAATACTCCAGTAACTAAACTAAGCAACTAAAGTTTTGAAAATTATAGAGGTACATTTTGCAAATCAAGAATGCTAATCAAGAGTCGCGGTAGCGACTCGACGCCAAGTAAAAAAAAATTATAGGTATAGTACAAATCTTCATGGTTAAAAATAAACATTTAATACTTGAAACTTTACAGCGATCATTCAGGGGATGCTGGAGTCGATTAGGCGATTCGTAGCATACACTATTTATCGTAAATATGCTACAAATATACTTCAACTTCGGCGACCGGTCGAATTAGCATTCAAGACATAGAGCAAATGTTTAAAAAAAAGTATATTACTGAGCCTCTCAAAAGTCAACGTGGCCACTCGAGATGTCAAAAGATCCGTTGAAGTAAGATATAAACGTTTCTGGGGCTCAGATGTGTCAAATCAGACCGGACGCCGAAGCACAAAGGTTTTTATTACATCCCTGCAAAATTTCAAGTATATTTGTTGCATATTTGCAATAAATAGTGTGTACGAAATCGCCCAGCCCAGCATTCCCTTAAATAACCATATTTGTCCTGAGATATATTTCAACTTTTCCTGCAATTTATCGTAGAAATATAAATAAAAGGAAAATTGTAATGAAACACAAAAAGAGGATCGATTTTCAGTGAGCAACAAATATTTTGTTATCTACCGGAGCTGAGTTGAGATAAATGTCATCGCAACAAAGGATAGATTTCTTAATTTGCGTTACAATGAAAAAATACTGGTAAAAATATTACCGATATAATTTATACATATTATCCGTGACAATGCGATTAAAATATTCACGCCTGCAAAAATCCTTCTCGCATCTTTTCCAAACATTCTTTGCAAATACATATGAAAAAATATATATAAACACGAGTAGTACACGACACATTTCGCTGCATGCTTCATTTTTTTTTTGTTTTGTTTTCGTGGATTAGTCATTTATTTAAGTAGAAAAGAGAGAGTTACAATATCGTTATAGTTCATTTTTGGGAATCAGCACCGATTGCTTCCCTTTAAGCATTTTTTCAAGATTTTCCATTCTCTGTATTAATCGAACAATGGTTACCGACAAAAGAGCCCACGCCGACGAGATTAAAAGCAACTTCGTCAAGTCTTTCAGCACTTTTCAAGGCGGACCAACGAATTAATTAAAAATTTAACTTTCTGATTACTTAACGAGAACGGAATAGAAACGTGCACATTGATTTCCCATTCTCTTTTTCACGAAGCTACTTTCATGAGTAATCGTGCCGATATTCTTTGGCGCCCCATAAAGAAAATATTTAAAAAAACTTGGGAAACATTTTAAAGAATTACATGAATGGAAAGAAAGTACAGCGCGCAGTTCTGCTTTTGAATTTTTTTCAAGACAAAATATAAACTCGCACCTTCTCACCAATTACTATACTACTCATTTCGCAAAGAAATTCGCCCTGAGAAAAAAATGGAATTAAAATTCAATGTACGTTTACTGAAAGTTTTTATTTAATATCTGGTATTCTAAATTTACTATACAGGTGTGATGTCAAATTTATTTTTGATACAGTAATTTTAATAATTTGCTTAATTTGTACTGTAGTAGTACCTGATTTTTTAAAAATTTGCCTTAATTCCATTGTAGGAGTTTCTCAATTTTATGTCATAGTTGTACATTGAATTTAATTGACGAGTTTATGAACGAGTTTATCAGATAAATGAGATTTAAATTAAATTCAAAACCGAATTTTATGAAATTTTTGTCCATTATCGTTAAAAAGTTGCACCGGATAATTCGAGGTTTGCAAGAATGAGAGGATTTATCGTAATTTAAAAAAGGGAATAAAAAAACCACTAAACTTGGAAGAGTTTTTTAACTGCCCAAAAGTAATAACAAGTAAAGCGAAAATATTGCTTGCACTCAAACATCATTTTTACTGTGCTGATATGCAAATCTAAAAAGTGGAACCATGTTTCTATTTATGGTTTTGGAATTGCTTCTTGTAACTAAAGAATTTTGTAAAAATTCAATTGCAAAACTAGAAAATTTAACCATAAACAAGTGTACATTTTTTTTTCTTTCTGAATAACTTTTCGGTCCATGAAAGTGCACCGAATTATACACATGAGACATTCCACTCCAAACCAGCACTTCATATTCCTCATCGATTTTTATGATTTTTTATGATGTTGTTTTCGACCCACAATCGTCTCGGAACTTTTTTTCTAGATTTATTGAAATACCAGTGAGTTTGAAAAAAAAAAACAACAACGAAAACAAATTCACGTTTTATGATTTAAAGAATGATTTTTTATCACCCCGCGTAATGAAATTTCAATATTCAATATGTTTCCGCCAGTTTTTAGTTTTTTCATATCAAAATTTTTATTATTATTATTTTTTTTTTCCAGTCAAAACTTTATTAAATATCGACTGTATTCAAGTTCGGCATTTCTATAAATTTCAGAAAAATCGAAATCTATTGACATTTGACATACCTTTGTCCGATCAAAAGATTGTAAATTCCAATTATGGCGAATTCTAATGACAGAACGAAAAAAAAGTTAATATTGAGATTCCATTATCATAAATTGCTTAAAAATCATATTTTAAGTCATAGAATCAGTGTGAATTTTCCCAAATTTAAAACAGCCTCGATTTTTAAATTGTTCTTGGAATTTCTGAAAAAAATTCCGAGACATTTTTAGATAAGCAACACCATCATATAAAACAATAATAAAAATCAACATTTATTCATCATTTTTACAAATGCAATTTATTATTCGGTATCGATATTTTGGTATCTTCGAAGACGGTGATTTTTTTTTGTTCTCGCTCTAAACTACTTAAATTCGAGTCGATTAACATATTTTGTTGGTTTTTATCGGCTGAAAAATTACTATTTTTCTTGAAATATAATTGAAAAAATGAGATTTGACAGAACTAACGCTCAGTCGGTCGTTGGCCTGGGACACAGTGACGATGACCATCGTTCGCCAATTCTGCTGATTAATTAGTTCTAATCGATGTCTTTTTAATTACTACCAGAGCGTGGCTGCGAGGAGCAATCGTGTTGGTATTCCTGCTGGGACTCACCTGGACCTTTGGACTGCTTTACCTCAATCAAGAATCAGTCGTGATGGCTTACATCTTCACCGTATTAAATAGTCTTCAAGGTCTATTTATATTTGTGTTCCATTGCGTACAGAACGAGAAGGTAAGGGACTACGCCGGAGCGCGAACGCTCACACGACTCTGAGTCTGATCAACGATCGAATGACTCACTAGCATTAATCATTCTTGAATTATAAAAAGAAAAAAAAATACATATAACTCTGTACACTACACTTCGATACTGGCAATCGTATAATTGAATAGATAATCTACGAAATTCGCGTTTTATTCATTATTTCCCCATCCATTAGGTACCCTAATCAAACGCATTGTTAGAAAAGATTAAAAGTTTTGCCGCAATAAACTGGTGAATTAAATGTGAATACAATTGCAATGTAGAATTAATATACTTTTGAAATGAAGTCAAATGAAATTATTAAAGTAAATTGTTAAAATTATTATACCATACGTTAGTTTTAGATCGCAATTGTATATTAAATTCAGTATACCAATTTATGCCCAAAAAATTCTAATTATTGTGCATTAAATTTGTAGTACATTTTTTTTACAGTGCAGTCATGCACAAGCGAATTTTTCGTTTGACGCATGTGACAATATATTGTGACATTGTCATTTATCGGCACGCATCACCCATTTAACACTTTTCATTATGTCTCAGTAGTTTTGTGTTTGTCGAAACTTTTACCCGATTTCCAGTATCGTTTACTCCACTGAAAATTAATTTGTACATTTTATTTCCAACCTCTAGTTGCACTTGACTCTAAATGAGTTTATTACATTTTTGACTTTGGTATTGGGAAAGAATAGGAGCAATAATTATTTTTATTAAAGGATAAAATAAAAACAATACTTTCCAATCAAGAGAACATTAACGAATGTCAGAATTTTATGAAATAAAATCATGTAGTCTTATTTTTTAATACACAATAAATTATTCTGGCAGACCAACTACGTGCTCCAGATTATAATACTTATACAGCATTTCATCGTTAGCGAGCCACTTTATTTTTTCGTGCCCTTAAAAATTCATAATTTTTTTCGAGGGTCAGAATTTCATCAATATTTGTTGATTGGTCAAGTTTTTTGATTAATTCAATGCACAAAAACCGATTTTTGTGCATTTCGTTTTGAGAAATGTTTTTATTTATTATCATTGGAAAACCGATTTCGAAGTAAAATAAAAACAAGATGATTTTCAATTTAAAGAAAAATATTAATATTATTATGTTGTTCGGTTTTTGAGGGCACCAAGTTGATTCCGATCAGAAGATCATAAAATGGATAAACATTTTATCAGTGATTTATTACAAAATGTCACTAATCATTATACACAATTTCTTATCTATGACATTTTTGAGTCAATCTATGTACAAAATTGTTCATTTTTTTTTTCGTTTTATTATTATTTTTATGCGATTTCTCACGAAAATACTTGAATTTCTCGGATAAAATGTGAATAACACATTATTTATGGAAGAAACAAATGAGCAATATGAATAATGCGTAGTCCTAGCGATACCGTCCAATTAACTGTGATATTCAGATAGAATTTCGAGCCCTCATCAATGGGATAAAAATCAAGCATATGCAAGGTGCTCAAAAGATTGATTTCGCATAATAACAATTTTAAAAAATATTATAAATGAGAAGAAATTGTGTAGCGAATCAACCGTTTCTATTTGCGATTCTACTCAATCAATTGTTGAGCCACTTCGTGGATGTAAAAGTACATTTAATGGCACAGGCATATCCAAAATTCGGGACTTTCTACAGACCATAATTTTTTTCTTTTATTACACAGGATTTAAAAAAATGTAAAAATACTTTTGATCTGAAAGAAAAGTTAGATTAACGAGTGAGTTGTTAATTACTTTTCATTCATTCGTCAATAACATATTAGAATTATCATAATACAAAATAAATCTTGGATATGCTTGATTATATTCAAATTTCTATCCCATTGAGAACTCTTCGAAAATCTTGTCGAACTTCACCTTTGTGCCACTGGGACTACCTCAATAACCCGGAGAAACCGATTTTCCTAGGTCAGCAAATCTTTTGCTGAAGTCAAGACAACGTTGCATTATTTGCTAGCCTAAGTAAAAAAAATTGTTAGCTCAAAAGATTTTTTTACTCAGCTAACAATTTCTTTAACTAAACTAGGAAATAATCCAATGCTATCAATACCTCATCAAAAAATTCGCTTGGCCTAGTGAAATCGTTTCGTCATACCGACAACCGATTGCTCGACGAGAGATGAGCAGATCGGAGAAATATCCTCACTGTCCACAAAAATCCCTGATTTTTATTATAATTTCGTCTCCTCACCGCCGCTTGGTATAGTGCACCGTTAAATTTGGTGGGTCGGGGGCTTTTGTTTTCTGTCGTATCGCAGGTGAGGAAAGAGTACCGGAAGTTCATACGACGACACTCTTGGCTGCCGAAGTGTCTGCGATGCTCGAAGACCGTTTCCGGAAGCTCAGGAGGCTCGACGGGCACAAGCGGCGGAGCTGCTGGAACGAACGGCGGCAAAGATTTCCCGTCGCACAACACCTCGTCAAATCCGTCGGCCCCGACGACCGACAGCTCGGGATTGTCGCCGCACACGACCTCCAATGTGGGTACTCCGCCGAACAATATCAGCAACCTGACAGCGGCCGCTAACAATACAAATCTTTCGATAAACGTGAACCTGAACAATTTGTCGCTGAGGTCGCCGAGCGGGGCATACCAGATGCACATGATGGCACCTAGCAACCACAATAGGCATCCCGCCCAGCAAGGTATCCAAATGCCGCTTATACACCAAACCAGGAACGCATTTTGTTTTTTTCCTTCTTCTCGTTGAGATTTTTCTTCGCCTCTCCGTCTCTTGCCAGAGTAACCAATTTATGCATAACCAGCCTCATCTTTGCCCTCTTTATGCAGGATACGAAACACGCGGTGCCTTAATGTGCAGCAACGGACAATCTTGTTACACGACAGCGTTTAGGTCAATTTATGCCAGGGCTTGATGAATTTTAAGTCGACGCGATCCTTTCGTAGTCTCAAGTCATGTCGATCTCATTTTTCTATCTCTGCTCCTAGAGGTTCAGTATCAAGACTGCGAATCGGCAAAATAGCGAATGGGTACAATCGCGAATTTCGTAATATTGGACAGTTTAGATTGAGACTTTCGTTATATTTCAATTTGCTGTTTCAGTCGTTCGCTATTTTGAGGCTGATCGGTATTAGAATGATTTTTTTTTCATCAAGGGAAAACCCAGTCAGAAAAAATACAAGAATAGATATGATGCAGTTCTTGTAAAAAACCCTTCCATTCAAACCTCATTAAGTACATGTTAGGCATTGTAATTCTGCAATTTTGTAAAAACA
Organism: Clistopyga incitator; assembly: GCA_947507545.1. Classification (NCBI taxonomy): domain Eukaryota; kingdom Metazoa; phylum Arthropoda; class Insecta; order Hymenoptera; family Ichneumonidae; genus Clistopyga; species Clistopyga incitator. The sequence goes on along the minus strand of OX382172.1, from coordinate 4,465,493 downwards.
TACAGTGCACCTGAATAGTGTGAGGTAAAACGTAAAATTTTTAACTTCAGACTAAATTGGTGACCAAATTTCACTGTTTGTCTTATTTTATCTGTGGAGGAGTAAATTTTCGCTGGAGTGTAGAAACTTTGCTTTGCTGACTTCATGACAATGTTTTAATTTCAAATGTGCAAATAAACCTTTCTTTATTAAATTCACGAAATAATTGGCTGCAGTAAATTCAATTTCCACTGCATCGCTGCACTTAAGCCAAAATGCACTCTTCGAAAGATAATATACGACATTGATGACTAAAATTTGTTCACCGGTTTGGCCGAAAAACTAGTTAGAAAATCGAAAAGCTTCGTTTTTACCTCATTTTTACAAAATTGTAGAATTATGGTGCTTGATGTGTCGTTGATGAAGTTTAAATGCAGGGTATTTTAAAAAAAAGGTATCATCGATACATTTCTTTTTCATGATTTTTTTTAGGTGACTGGGTCCCTTTAAGGGGGAATATACATGTTGAGATCGTATGAATATGAGTATTTTCTAAGAACTATGGCGTTAATGCTGTTCATTCGATGGATTTGAAACTAAATCTGATTTTTTGCTAGTCTCTTTACGATCAAATTGAGCTGAGATTTACGTATAGCCATTACAGTGTTACATCGCAAAAATAGTCTCCAAAAAAAAGTACTCATTAAAATAGAAGCTTAACATGTATTCACTCCCTTAAAAATGCAATTGAGCGACGATAAAAAAGGATTTCCGTATCACAGATTTCAGACTGTTTTTTTTTTTTTTTTTTTTGAACCCCTCGATGAAAGTGTAAATATTTTGAGGATGATGATAAAATAAAATCCTGCTTCTCAATGGTTTTCAATAATGAGCGAGTATCTATTACTACGTTTCTCAATGTTGAGAAATATCCAGAAATAACTGCCGGATATTCTCGAAAACAAATTGAAAGCACGGCCGATGTAGAAAAGAGAACAAACACGAGAATCTTTCTGCAGAGAGTTCCTGGAAAAGAAACTGGGCATAGTCAAACAAGAATGAACAAATAACAAGTTTGTTACTAGGCTGAATCATCCCTCGTTCGTCTTTCTTTTCCCCCGATATTCTCTATTTCCGGCAGACTCCGCTATTCGAACGCTTCACTTCCTTTTTCTCAAGTGCTTCCGCGAGCACCTCAGCCATCAAAAGACTCGGATATGCGTGCGGGAAACGCAAACGTTGACGCGAGACGAGGCGAAGGGACATTTATAAAAATATGCGAGACCTCGGGAGCGGAACCGAGGTGAAAAACAAGAAATAGAGAAAGAATTCCATGGGAAACAATACTTTTAAAGCTCATTCTCCGAAATCTTTTGAGTTATTGAATATCCTCCGACTACGAATTTGTAAAAATTATTTCTTTCTACTTGCTGAAAGTTTTCTGAATCAATGTAGTTGAAAAATAATGATTCTAAAAATGTACCATTGTTATGTTCACATCGATATCATTTATTTATTTATATTATACGTTCAAATGCATTCCTTATTAAATTCAGCTATTCATAAAGATTCGTGACCAGTTTTCGATTTACAATAAAATAGGCATGTTTTGTAAATACTTATTATTTTTCAACATAACACAGAGAGTCAATTCATCAACTTTTTCCCCTAAAACCGTCTGGTATTAATCATAATCCGTCAAACTTTACTACAACTCGAAAGTTTTTTACATTTTCTGCATTGTTTTGGATCTTTTGTATTTTTCGAGAATTAAGAATTTACGTTTATTGAGTCTCTTCACATTTATTTTTCTTTTCTCATATGACGGTAGAAAATAATTTTTTTCAAAGTACTTCGTAGCATATTTATATTTTTTATGAACTTCTAAATGAAAGTTGAAAAAAAACCTTTTTTAAAAATAAAAATAAGCGCATTCAATTATTTTTGTCTTTCCGACTTCGCTTGAAATGTTCGAAATTTATAAAAATGTTTTTAGTATCCATAGAAAAATCGTGTTCCTGGAAGAGAAAAATTTTATTTGTTAAAAACATGAACTAAATAACGATGTTACGTAAATCCGGCTAACCAACAATGCTTTAATCTTTTACAACGAGAAGCATAATAAAAAAGATTAAAAAAATAAAAAAGATAAAAATAGTCCATTTCAACACCAGGAAAAAGAAAATATGTTTTCTCGAGTATTGACCAAAACTTTTCAGTACGACGTCGGTAAATTGCAATTTTCGCAAGCTGACGCTTGCGAAAAGTCTACTTTTCTAGACGCAGGACTAAAAAGTAAATTAATTCATTTATCATGATCATTTTTTTTTCTTCTTCAAATTCAAATTTTAATTGACACTCAAAAGCTTCCGAAAAATGTCTTTATTTCCATCGAATTTTATTTCATTTTTGTAACGTTATTCCGACACTTTTTCGACAAAAAATCTGGCAGAACTTTCAGGAACATTCAAGTAGTACAATTTTTATTAATGACTAACGTGATATGGAATGCCTCATACTTTATATATTTACCGATATTAATATTCATGGTAATATTCGATAGCTCAAAAACTCAACGAATCACGAGCTCTAAATGTATATACAAAGTGGCCAGTTTTTCCCTCGCAAGAAAAGCAATGTAAATCTATCGACGCCTAAGCATGTCTTCTATATGAACCCAAAAAATACCCCCGTTCGCGGAAAATCACCCTTGACAAAAAATATCCCTTTTATTTTATCCCGGAGTTATTTTTTCCCGGGGGCTATTTTTCCGAATCTCGTCCCTCGACTTGCGTTTCTCATTCTGCTGCTCTTTTCTTTTCTCTCGATCTCAATGCTCTATTTCTACGACACTGTCTGTAACAAATAAGATTGTAGAGAAATTTGTCTGCACATTGGGTAGCGTGGCACATAAATTTATCCACGAATCGCGTTGAGAGTGCACTCGTATCATCTATCCTCGAGTTTTATATATATAGCGTTTAATGAAAAAGCTAAGAGCCTCTTTACTAACATATTTTTGGTGGTTTTGTTTTCGGTAATCGCTCCTATGCGGGGTTTGGTGTACACGGCTGTCGGTTACTTTGCTCAGCGATTGCAGTCGCAAGCGCACTCATGTCCAATTGGTGTTTCAGACTTCTAGATTTTTTAAAAAAATTTTTCACTCAGCGATTTGTTGAAATATAACTCGTCGAAGACTTTTTTGCGAAAAATGTTCTTGGTCGTGTCTGCGTAACTTACAGCTTCATAAATACACTTGCAACATGATTTAGGTGATGGACCGCGACGCGGTTGGCTTCTCGAAAGATTCGTAGTGTGCGGTTCAAATATTTATCCTCGTGGACAAAGTTTAAAGTTCGAACAAACGTTCAACCGAAGTGGCTATTGTTTCAATAAATTTTCATAAATTTATAGACAGAAAATTACTATCAAAATAATCACAATATCTCGGATTCTGGTCTACTCGTTATTCATAACTGTAGCGAAATTTATATGCAAAAAGATAATGGATTGTAACGATTATTTCTATATAATTTTTTTTTTTATTATTGTTTTCAATTGTATAGAAAACTGTGGAAGTTTCGACTGGTAATTAATTGAAAACGAATAGTATTTTGTGAGCTTTAAACTTTGCCCACTTGTATCTTAGTTCGTAGGGCACTAACACTCGCTACGCACGCATTCCCTTCGACACTATTCACGTACAAGCGCGACACTCCTCACGAACCTTTCAGTAGAAACATCACATTTTTCAACTACTTTTCAGTGAATTAAAAAGAAAGAATTTTCAAAATTTTAATAATACATTACTTCGGCTGTCAAGCACATTTTGTTCAATTATGGAAATCGTTAAACGGGAAAATCAATTTCCGATGAAGTATATGTGGTGTCAAGAAAAGTAATGAAAAGTTAAAGATATTGATGTCTATGATGATCTTTTTTTAATTGTGTAATGGCATTGTAATCCCAATTTTATTTAAAAATAATTCAATATTTTCGATCCCGATAAAAGATCAATAATTCTCTCTTCACAAACTGATTTTTTTTTTTTCAAATGTATCATACATATAAAAAGTAGGATTGCATCCGAAGTACTTAATATCTGCAGAGAGCAGAAAAATATTTTTCCAATCACAAACATTAAGGATACTGAGAATATTAATAATGAATAATAATTATGCCGATAAGTTATCAATCACTATCATATACAAGTAATAGCGTAACAAACTTTCAGAAACTTTTATTGTCCTTTATCAAAGAAAGTTAAAAAAAAAATCAAACTTATTCATTCAAAAAATGCACAATAATGCAAATAAAAACAAATGAACTTATTTCACGAGAAAAAAAAAATGCTTTTCATAATTCGACAAACTATTGTTTGAATTACTTTTATATAATGTTTGTTAGAAATATTCTCATTATTATGTTATATCAATGTTTCTAATATTTTCTTCTTTTTATTCCGAAACACTTGAATTATAATCGTATCAAGTTTTTATTTGGATAATCAAGTCCGTACCATTTTTTGTACGGAGCACGATAAAGTTTTGTTTTCGAGTGTCGCGCTAAAAACAAGAATCGCTTAACACTTAGACACCCATGGTATTGTAGACTACGAGCGTTATAATTTCCCCATTCATTTTACATGCTGTGTTTACTCTGCTGAATTTTTTAAGATGAAAAACTGCAAAGGACAACTTTAATCTTGAGCATAACTTTGGATGATTTTTAAACCACGGAAAAGAGAATTCCTTTTTGAATTTACGTATCATGATTCTTTGCTAATATTAACTGTAACTGATTAATGCATCCCATTAATTGATGAACCTTCTTAAATCGTAGAAATATTAATTCAAAGATATTATTAAATAAATTAAACCCTAATTTGACAATCAAAAATTCATAATTAAACAATCAGCTAGTATCTTTATTTGTAACGATTCTTCATTCACAAAATTAATAATTTCAATTAATTCACAAGCTTTAAAATTCTGGTGAATACCACTCAGATCAACAGTTGTTTTTCGCTATTTTGTATTTTAAGGGAACCGATTAATTTAAAAATCGTGAAAAATTAGTGATGCTTCAGTTGCACACATTAAATCTTGTCTCTAGAAAAAAAAAATACAACTGGCACAAAAAGAGAAAAAATATCATAAGTGACATTCGAGTAACTTTTGGTCAATTTCATCGACTTATTATTCGACAAAAAGTGGAAAATTTGAAGAAAAAAAATCAGCACTGATGAGTTTGATTATAATTAAAAAATTCCACTAATAAAAATGTTTCAGTCTTGGCCATTAAAATTTCAAGTATGCAATTGCAGTGCCATTTGGTTTTCATGAATTTTAGATGACCCGATCCCCTTAAAAAAACGATTTGCAGTAGAGATGCAGTACGTAAAATTGATATTGACACTTGAACAACCACTTATACATGCACTTCACGATCATCCATCATGGACAATACTTCGATCCATCCGGCACACTTTCCACTGGAACATATTCGACGTATTAAGGAGATACAAATGTCGAAACGCGTTTTTTTTCGAATTCGATGAAATTACTTCAATTAACATATCTAAATGAGAGTAGAGAAGCTAAGTCAAGTTATTTCAGTGCTAAAATCTGAAAAACAATTTGAATGTTTCAAAAAGGGCAACTGGTTTAAATTAAGATTCGTTTGGTCTTAAGAGCTCCGATTTTACATAGACATGTAAAATGTCTAACAATGAATTTACAAAATAATCGCTCAGTTTGTGCCACTATACGAATCGACAGAAATATTCGTACCATTTTTTATGAAAGAAATTTGTCATTTTCGTTCGATCTCGTCGAGTGAGAGATATTCATTGTTTTCAAAGTACAGCTATTTGTTTATATAACGGTAATTGCAAAATAACAATGCTGTAACAAACTTTTTTTTCGGTCAGAAGCAAAACGCCATAAATTACTCGGTGAGTTCGTGAAGCACCTTTCAAAGAAGCAAAATGAGCTTTCACCATCAAGAAATAAAATAGTAAGCTTAAAAAATTACGTAAAAAATATGCGTGTAGAATTATTGACGCAATCTGAGTTATTATTAGTGAAAATTGTTGCACATTTTTTCTGCCAGGAGTTTTTTAAACCAATTCAAACTATTGAAAATAGTCAAAAAAGTTTTTCAATAATTTTAGCCCTCGTTTAACTTGATTTTACCAACGGTACTACCTTGATTTCAATTTTTTTAGTACGAAAAATAAAATCTCAATTTTCATCATCAAGTTGAGGTGATTCACTCTCCTGAACAAAATCATAAGAAAAAAAATCCATACCCTTCTTTTTTTTAAATCTTCTATTTAAACTTAACCAAATACATATCAAGGATCATAATTCTGCAATTTTATAAAGACATACAGTGCACCAGAACGTTGTGAGGTAGAAAGTCAAATTTTTTACTTGTATTTCCTTTCAAACCTAACCACTGAACCAAATTAAGTGTTTCATGTCTTATTTTATGCATCGAAGAGTGAACATTCTGGCTTGAGTTTAGCTAGATGCAGTCGAAATTGTCTGGGACTAACCATTTCGGTCAACTAATTTAAAATTTTTTAAAATTAAAAATCCTCAGAGTTAAGCAGCATTGTTTGCGGCCATAACTTGGATGAGTGACCTTTCATGCGCTATTTTATATATCGAAGAGTGAGCATTCTGGCTTGATTTTAGCTAGATGCAGTCGAAATTTTCTGGGACTAATCATTTCGTTCAACCAAATTCAAATTAAAAAAAATTAAAACTCCTCAGAGTTAAGCAGCATTGTTTGCAGCCATAACTTGGATGAGTGACCGCCTGGCGGCGCACTGTTCTGCGCGCCATCTACTGAGTAGGAAGCAGTTTTTTCTGAGTTTTTAATGTATTATTTAATATAATGCAGCAGTAACTCAGTAAAAATAAAGCCGACTGTATCAGCCAGATTTTCCGTAGCTTTCTTGTGCCCTCATGCAAATGTGACACATTCGTGCATTAGGATGAATTGTTGAAGACAACACTCCAGGGAGGCCCTCTATAAAGGGACAGTAAAAGGGAAGAGTGGCTCCATAAAATTCTGAATAAGGCGTACGGAAGAATATTTCAATATAAAAATACAGAACAATTTATTTACACATTTTAAATCATAACTTTGTCATAAAGGCCTGAAATAAAAATTCCTCTACTCAAGCCAAAATACACTCTGTCACAGATAAAATAAGACCTCGAACACTAAAATTTGTTTATGCTTCATGATTCACAACAACTTATAAAATTTTGCTCTTTCTACCACAAAATTTTGGTGCCCCATGTGTCTTTACAAAATTACAGAATTATAATCCTTGATACGTACTTAATAAGATTTAAATTTAAGATTTTAAAAAAGTAGACTATCGTATGCAGAATTTTTTTCCAATGACTTTTTTAGGTGACTGGGTCCTCTTAAGTCGTTTGAAATAGTATATACTTGTCCAAATTTATCATTCGAAGAGAAAAAAAAAAACTGTTTTGGATTAATACACTACAATAGTCAGTCGGCGATTGCTGCAAATAGGAGCAATTTGACATGTGACGCGAGCCGGTAAATGAGAACGGCGGCACGTTGGTTTACAGTACTTGGTGTCCGGGCGAGGCTGGCCGAGTACCGAAAGACAACCCGCGGCCGCAGCACCCCATGATTCCTCCACATCGTCAGACACCCATGCAGTGGCTACGCTGCCGCACGCCCGTCACGCCTACTTCCCATCAGCTCCCAATATCCCTAAGTCTGCAACCGCCACTTGGGGACCCATTAACAAAAACCTCATGTGGAAGGTAACTACTAACTCACGGCTTCAACGCCACGCTATACTAATATTAATGTAGTCTACGGAAGCTTTTCATTGGTAACTCCAACTCGTGAGCTCTCTGCTCCGGAAATAAGAATCAACTCCGCGAGGAAATTCTACACTGAGACAAAAATCTACTTGAAATTTAAGATACTGCAAGTTTTTATTCATCAACCGCTCAACTAAATTTAATGTACAAGTGTGAAGTCAAATTTATTTTTCCTACTGCCATTTTAATAATATGCTTTAATTTTTTTTTTTGTAAAAGTACAATTTTTTTTATTTCGCTTCAATTTCATTTAAAGTGGTACCTTAATTTTATATCACGCTTCTACATTAAATTTCATTGGTGAGTTTATGAATGAAAACTTTCAGTCTATTTTTTGCGGTGTAATGTAAAGTGCAATCTCATGTACTCCTTTCAGCAACAAGCTTTTCAATAATCACCTGAACACTATTAAAGTCAAGTGGTGCTGCAATTCCACATATGGAATCCACTAGCTTAACAAAAGACACCATTGGGCAAGCACAAAAAATAAATTATTTATTTTTGGTCCATGTCATGTGCGTAAATGTATTTTGTTATTCGGGATTTAAAGGACAGTTCATTTTTTGCCGCTGGACAAAATTGGTTTTGCAATTTTTTGGGCTGATAGGTTTTTTTGAAGATTTTTCCAAAAAATTAGAGACTTCATAAAATTGAAATTGTTGTTCGAATTTCAGGTGAATTCAATGCAAAACAACACTAAATGTATCTGTACTTGTAAGGAACTGGTTAGTAAAGTGTCCTTCATCATACAAATGATTTCAATCCGAACGGCTATTAAACCTAAATTTCGGCATACTTTACGCTAAGGACCTATGGGACATTCTATTCGCAGTTTTTTTGGAGCGAAATTTGGAAAAAAATTATATTCGCACACACTAGAAAAAAAAAGTCCCAGCTATGAAAAAAAAAAAAATCTTTTTGTTCTCGCCCGATGATGTTTCGAGGTAAAAGATTTTACCTGTGCAATTGCATCACGAATTTTTGGAAAACTTAGGTGATCAATGAAGAATTCACTGTTGAGTAATTTTTTTTAAATATCCTGAAAATGTTATTGAATGATATAATTAAAAAACGTTAAAAAGGTGCTTGGTCAACCAGAATGTTGATTCGATTGGAATTTAACAACTTCATGGTCAAACATAGTAAACCTTGAAGAAAATAACAACATTAAAATCGAATGTGAATAATTTTCATTAGAAAATAACAAAATGTCTCAAACATTCGATCTCGAATTTAGTAAAAATTCAATCGATATTCTCGTCATAAAAAATCAATTCAACGATGGTAATTGGGTAGGAAGGATTCTGGGAAGAATATAAAATGGTATTGGTTGAAATTCCGCTGGGTCCAAAGAAAAGCTTTTAGGCCGCAATTTCCTTAATCGTTCTCTAAAAAATCTGTCTCTTCGGCAAGCACGCATACCTTCGGGATCTCGAATCTTTGAATGCTCTCCATCCTGAAGCTTTGAACCGAGCTTTCGCATCCGGTCTCCCAGAGCAATGCACTAACACCGAAATTCTGTTATTTTTCCACAGAACATTTCTTTTAAGTCTTACTCCCGCGACTCTGGCCACGGTGGTTCGGAGCAGGAAGACTCTCCGCGTACCCACACGGCAATGACTCTGGGCCACTCGGCAAGAACGCGAGATCGTCGAATGCTGGGCGACGGAAACGAAATCGGCAACAGTCGTTCAACGGGCCGAAGAGCAGCCTCACCTTACAATCACACCTACACGGAAATTCGGGACGGAGGCCGGGTCGGTGGCTACTACCAGAGCCACGTGGCCCATCACCAGAACCACGGAGGTCACGGACACGCGTCGCGCGGTACCGCGGTCGGCGAGGACGATCCGGTTTACGAGGAAATCGAGCGAGGCGTCGAGGTGCAGGCCTCCGATTTGTCGGACGAAGACGGAAGACGTCAGAGCGACATGAGCCGGCAGTCCTCGCGAAGTTACGGCGACCACCGACCTCTGATTCCCTGCTCGCCGGCGAACGACAGAAATTTCGTCCATTACGGACAGACAGTCGATCGGAACGTCTTGCCCTTCGATCCCTCGCAATACGGCGGAAATCAGGACAGAACTCTGAACGCCTGTTGGGAAAAGTTGCGGAGACAACCGGCGAAATACGAATTGGGCGAAATGGCGAGAATGCCCGGTACCGTTGCGGTATTGGACGGTCACACTGTCGTCTGTCATCTTCAACCGCAGACGGACATGTATCAGCCGCACACCGGCCGCGGAATTCCGCCACCGTCTTACAGTGAATGCTAGACGCGTATCCGCGAATCTCGTCACAATTATTCGAGAGTAATAATAATTAAAAGAATATTGAAAAAACGCTTAGAAATATCGAACGCGGTTTAACGGATCACGGGCACGAAGCTGAAAGTGCAATGTCGTACGCGTTTCGAACTTTGCGTAACTTAAACCGAAACGCGGCACGGGAATTCGTCAGCATCGTGATAGATGTTATCTCTCGCACGATAAACGCATCGGCGATTAAGTTTTAATCGTGAAACGCAGGCTCAATTTCGTAAAGTTCGCGAGAGGAGACGATAGCACTGATGTTCTTCTTGTTTTTCATTTCTTGGGCCGAAGAACTCGAGAAGTAATGTTTCTAATTGAACATTCCGCTGCGACGGACTCGGTGAAATACGCTCGAGCGTTTCCGCAACGACTGTGTTATGATCTTGTGCGCGGATCGACTTTGTCACGTGCTAAAATCATCGTGTGTAACATTTACCTTTAAGGATATGCGTGTGAAAGGAAGAGCGAGAGCGAGAGAGAGATTACCGCGGGGACAAGCGAAATGATTGTAAAAGTGCGCGTGCGTTTGTGCGAATGGAGAACGGACGGATAACCTGTGTTAATTATAGGGAATTGAATCATTGTATATTTGAGTAGTTGCGCTGAACGCGGGTTTTAAGCGACCGAGAACTCGATTTGGGTGGAGCCAACGATTCAGCACGAAATCATTGTTGTACATCGGTAAACATCAATCACATTACGGAAACAACCAAAAGTTTGTGAAAACACTACAGAGTAACGTGATATTATTCACGACTTTGCTTCCTCGAATGACGTGGAAAAATCTTTTCTTCATCAAATTTTTATTTCTTTTTCCTCTTATTTCTTCCGAGATATGAAGTAAAAACTAAAGTTTCTGATTTTTTTTAAACGGAGTCACATAATTAAGGATGCTACGTACATACATTTCTGAAAAAAAAGTGATTTTCATGAGAATTTGAGTACTTGAGTACGCCAAGAGTATCTGGAGAATTTACTTCGTCTACCGAAACCCGGAAAAAATAACGGGAAGTAATACTCGTAAAATAAATAAAAAAACCCGGAAAAAATACGCGCTCCACGGTAAAATCATTTTTCAAGCGATATCGCAGTGACACGTTGATTCTTTTACTGTTATTGCGGTTTCGGGTGAACTAGAATAATCCTCACACAAAATAATTCAGTAAGAGGATTCACACCTTTTTATAACGGAAACTTCGAAAGCTCAGATCTATATGCAATCATATATTCGTAGTCCGTCCGCAAACGCGATTTTTTTCTTTTTTTTTGCGTATAGCGCTCAATGGTTTACTGCACAGAGGCAATACAAATAGTTAACATTATGAACAAATTGAGAATGTATATTTCGAACAATAGAAATGTCAAACAACTTTGTCGAGCTTTCCTAGAACATATTTTTATTTCATAGATTTTTTGACATTATTTTTTATGTATTTGAGATTTTTCAAAATCCATTTTGTTCCACTCTGAAAGCCTCGTTGGCGTGATTTTTTGTAAGATTCTTCTTATGAAGCTATTCAGCAATTCGGAAATTTTTCATGTACAATAAAGGACTTTTTTACAAGAAACAAAAAGTTAATTGCCAAATCATTAACCATTTCTTCAAAAAATTAAAAAATTCGCAATAGCATGAAAATTATTTTGCTAAATCACCTATTTGGAAAAAGCCTCGTGTTAATTCCATAAGAAGAAAGTAAAGACACCTAACACTTTTTTCGAACAATATTATTCTGCCTTTACTTTGTTCACATTTTTCTGGCATTATTCTTCTTCGAAATCCATGTTCTCAGTTTCCGCGCTGATACTAATTTGAAAAAAAAAGCTTTTTTGACGAGAATAAGTAAGCGAAATTAATTGGACTAAGAAAAAAATAAATAAAAAATTCGGAAAATTCAACGGACTATAAAAAACGAGTCTATAAACATTTTTTCTGCATTATTATTTGCGAAACAATTGACACGTTAATTTTTTTTTAAATGGTTTTCAGAGCATCTCTAATGGAATAAATCTTTTGATTGAGAATGTACGCATTATGCATCCTTAAATCCAGAAGCAATTAATCAATTTGGTAAAGATGGATGAAACATGGAAGTGTATTTATCCATAATGTTTATCCTAAATTAACACTTCAATATCAAAACCAATGAAGCATTCTATTGTTTTCTTGATTATTCTACTTTAGTAAGTGTAAATTAATCGTATTCGCATAAAAGAGAAATCACCGATGCATCCAAAAAATTCCGTAAGAATCTTTGAGTTCATTCGACCGAGTCTCGAGCGCGTAATGAGCTAAACCGTCGTGAAAAATCCCGCAAATTATAGAGACCGACACCCGAAAAAAAAAGGAAGGGATCATGCGGAAAAAACCCCCCAGTGAAACTGGCCAGTCCTTCGTTGTTACGATTAAGAAACCAATCGGAGAGAAGGAAAAAGAAAAAAGTAAACATATCGGTGACATTCCCTCGTGTGTTTTTAGCCCGGTATGACGAATGAACACTTGTGACGTAAAAAAAAAACAAAAAACAAACAAACGACAACAACAAAAACGGTCGACTATCGAATGGGCATCGATTTGTGAACGGCAAAAGTTGTCCGTACAGATTCCTACGGCGGGACAAAAAAAATTCATGAATATGAAATTAAAAAAAGTGATTGTTGCCCGATAAGCGCGTCTTTCGCTGCCGCCGGCATCTTGCCCGTGATTAACTTTGGAACGTTTTTCGTCCCAAAAATATTATTTTTATAAATAACGAGTAGATAAAGGATAACAAACAAAAAAAACCGTGTGAAACTGTACAAGGAAATTGTACTTGTGGATGAGCGAGTTAAAGCGATCGAACAATGGTTATATATACTTTATATATATATAACTTGTCGATAAGGTTTAGCGGGCGACGGAGATTTACGGTAAAAGACACAACTTAGTCACTGTTTTTTACTATCTTTCGTTATCATGATTATTATTATTATTATTATTATTATTATTATCTTGTGACGGCGGAGTTCCGCGCTCTATTTATTTTCTTTTTTTTACTGATCGAGTTGTTTAATGTTTAGAAACTGATCAGCGAAAGTTGAATAATTTTCGAAAAAAAAAACGCAAGGCTCATTAGTGATGCGAGATTATGATTATTTGAGAATCGACCTTATGTAATCAATGAATCGATTAATTAATCCTTGCATTCCTCCGATTTATGACCAATCGATTCTTGAATATATTGATTCCAATCGTTTGTAAATCATGGTCACTCATTTCGAATTCACGAACATAATAGACATCTCAACAAACTATACCGGTGGAAATACCCAAAATATGAGTATACACTTATTGCAATACGGTCCCGGTTTTTTTTTTCGATATACCATTTTGAAAAAATATTCAAGTCCTTCTCATGCATACGCACATTAAATTTTCAAATTAGACGCGCAAAAGCTCCAAATTTTTGTTGCACAAGCTGCGAATAAACAAAATTCAAAAACCGCAGAAACAAAGAAGGTATTACAGAAAATAGACCGTAGTGATCTGAACTGAAGGAAATTCTGGACACGAGTGAACTTTACGCTCGTTAAATTTCCTTTTTTCACTCCCACGGCAAATAAATAATTGTTATATCGAAGACAAATTTTTTGAATGTATTCTCTATATCTTCATTAATTCCAAGGGTACTTCTATATTAAATTGATTATATCTGTGTATGCATATCAATTTCCGATTAAAGCATATTTATTTTTATCAAGAAATGCTTTATCGTGTACTTAAAGGACCGATTGAGCTAAAAAATGTCATAAAAATATTCTTGAATTTGAACCTCATCAAATATACATTTAAATTAAAAGCAAGTGTACCGTCACAAACACCTGAGAATCAACGTTGTAAGTCTCCATCATTTCATTCAACATTTATCATGTTATGTACTTAATAGTTATTATTTTATAATAATTATCAGCAACTTTTATGAAAAGGTTTTCTATTTCAAAAATCAATAAACAAGGCTATTAAAAAAATGAAAATGATAAAAAAATAACAACATACGGTTCTAATAATAATTACTCTTGGATACTAATCTTTCCTTCAATTTTTTCAAATCTTCCGACATCTTCTTATGCGCAATGTATATTATTATTACGAAGCATAATTATGTAAGCAGATTAAACGCTAATTTTTACTTTGAATAGTTATGTAGACTTACAACTCCAACGCGATTGCCACGAAAAAAAATATTGACGCATTTTGCAGATTACATGGTATTTAGCTTTCAAGGTTTGATTTCGTATGAGGCAAAATGCATTCTGCTTCGAGTATAGGAATTCGCGATATAACGAAGATTGGATCTCTTGCTTAAGCAATTTTTCGGTGTTTTTATGCAAATGAAAGATACAATTTTGAACAAGATAACCGCACAAAAAATGATGAAGGTATGATATATGGAAAAATATATGTTGCCTATATTTTCCGTATGTACCACATGTAACATATAATTGTAAATGATAAAATATATTTATAAAAGAATATGTAAAGAATATTTTACGCGCTAAAATCTATGAATTTCTCAAATATTTTTCGCATATATTTTATTTAGATAAATTTTCATAAAATAGCAGAACAGGCAAATTCTGTATCAGGTCATCCTTTATCAGAAAACCTTCACCTCTATTATCAGTTAGGCAGAGAGAATACTTAAATAGTCAAAATATTCTACGTAAATAAAGACTTGCTCATGGATTTTTAATTATAGTCTAATTGTAATGCAAATGAAAATCCATATACTCGAATCGGAAAGTCCTTTAGTTCAGCCCTAAAAAATTATAACTAGGAAGCTAAATCCTGCTCCTGGATTTGATAAAAAAAATAATAAACCCCCAGTTTTTTATGTTTCCTATGCTATACTAACATGAGCAGATCCATAGTAATTATGTGCATTTTTTGAGATAAAGATACAAGTGTATTTTTTAAAAATAGTATCGTTGATAAAAAATATCTTACGCTCTTTTAAAGTGGTCCTCTTAAGATCGTCGAGCACATTGAGATCGTTAAGTCTTTTAAGTTCGTGAAATCTATCAAGTTCTTTGGAATCTTAGTGACTGTTATTGTGTATTTCGATTTGCGTACAACATTTTTGATCATCCTCATTTTTTCTGATGATATGCATATTTTATAAATGATTTTTTTTTTTGTCTAATAAATATCGATTCAAATTCGATCCACTGACAATCCATTTTGTTTTTGTTGATTAATCGATCTATTAAAATACGAATTTCGCATCACTAAGGCTTATTCGATTTTGCAATTTGGGTCTCGCTAAAAAAATGAGATAGTCGGGATGTGCCAACCGATCCACATCGACGCTTTGTGCAATTTCGACGCGATGCTCTATTTATTTTATTTTTTTCTTGCCACCTCACCCTTCGATTAAGTGTGAATTTCGCATTGTCAAACCGCAAACGCGAAAGTACCTACTATACCGTAGACAATTATGAATATAAACAGCCACATTAAGGGTACAACTGTGTTAAATATATGAATGTCACCCGGTGTCTCTGCAATAAGTATTTAACCACCTGTTGCAGCGCAAAAAACAAAATAAACCAATCTAAGATCCGTATCAATCGTTCCGATAATGGAAAATTAGGAAAAATAAATGACGTAGGAGCGACAAATGGGACAATGACATGCGGGATTAAATGCATGTCCCGATATTTAATTATTCCTTTGCCCAACGAATTACGTATTCTTGCACTTAATACAATTTATTTTGTCATGTGTATTGCCATAAAAAGGAATTTTACGTGTATCGATACAATAAAAACTGTAAGATTATGATTAAGGTAGTATCTTTACGTCGAAGTGGTGGGGATACGTGCGGCGGTGCGCGCGCCGTTAGGAGATTATGGGCGCCAAACGCGCGAGATTTAATCTCGCTTTAACTCACAATTTCTCAAAAACTTAACGACAAAAAAATCTCAAATTTTTTCAGCATTTTCGCGTTATCCGCCTGCAAAATATTCTTGTTTTTTTTTTGTTCCCTTGACATGTCGATTACATGTTGGAACCGAAAACGTCAGTGCGTTTTTTGTATAGGCACTCAAATAATGCCAATTTCAGATATAAATATCTCAACCTACGGAAGCATTTGAATTGTCCAGATTTTTAGACAATTTGTTTGCAAGATATTGTATAAAATCACTCCGTGAAAGTACTACCTTAACTGATATAGAGAAAAATACACGTTTACAGCCTTTTAAAAGCAAACCGAGCTACAGCAAAATCGTGTTTCAAGTGCTTTATGTATTTTCAATATAAAAGACAAAAAAATGTTCCAATTATGATCTAGTTTATGGCAGCATGCAAGATTTTCGTATTTCATATTTTAGTTACGAAGACGTTTATTCTTGTTTTATTTGAGGACTGTTCATACGTTCACTGATATGCTTTTCTTCTTCTAGTGAAAGTTATGTCTCTCCGAAGGAGAATCTTGAATGTTTTTTGCAAATTAAATATGTTTACAAACCGATTATTCAGGCAAGCAAAAAAAAACACGGTTATTTTGTGATGTACCATTGTTAAGCACAAATGGATAATCGAATATACAAATTATACAAACTGTACGAAATAATTCAGAGAAAACCTGTTCCAATATACTCCGAATCATTTTTATAATCTATGCAGTGGTTTCATTACGTAATGTCTGTCTCTCTTTTGTAAGGATGCTTCACACGCATTTCTCGAAATCAACATTTGATTGTATTAGAATTTTAGTAGTCGAAGCCGAAATAAGAAAATAAAACATGCCTCAGCCACTTTTTAATTTCCCATTTGATTACCGCATAAATCAATGCAAAATTAGCGAATCGCTGTCAGCATTCTTCGCGAATTTTTTTCAAGCAATCCCATATTGCTTTTTTCCAGTTTAGATGATTTTTAAGCGGTAGAGTGCTTAACAAATTTGTCGCTTGTGTCGTACTTTAAAAAAAAAACGACATTGAAAGAATTCTTAGTGAGCTAAGAAATCGTTTTCCAATTTCCCGACAAATTTATCTTCACAAATAAACCTTCCAATATTGGTACAGAAAAATTTGCGAATTTATTTCGTCGTATAAAATTTCCTTAGCTTTCTTCACCAATTGCTTTTCAAATAATTATTATTAAAACAAAATAGATTAATCGATTAATGACGTCGATTTTTTCCTGTATTTCGCATTTATCAAAAAAAGTGCTAAAATTCTAATTGTATCAAGTTCTTGATTAGAAATCGATGTGTGAAATACCTTAAGCACCACTGTCACTCAAAAGAGACCGTTTGGCACAAATTTCCCGCCCGTCTGTCGAAATTTTTGCGCTGCAAGGCGTTAACTGTTCGGTGTAACTAAAAAAAAAAAAGAAAAAAAGAAAAAAAGTGCTATAATCGAATGTGTCGGTATAACATAATAATTTTAAGGGTGCGTAGAACAGAAATGCAAGACAAATTTTTCTAGACAGTCGAGTGTATGAGTGTGTGTATGTGCGCGTCTTGATAACATTCCGCAATTTATTGTTCAGGACCTCGAGTTTTGGATCTCAAGGTCCACTTATCCGTAGATTAAAATGTACAGCGAGGTTTTGAGTGAATTCATTTGGGATACATATACCAAAAACGGAAACACCATAACGCCAGCCCGAATTTTCGTAACTCGGCATTGAACCTAAGCATGTTTTACACGTAACATTCTCAACCAAAAGTTCGATTCGATTAGAATTTGAACCTTTAGCGACGAGAGAAGAATCTGAAAAATCAATCAACGCCATTCCCGATACTAAAAACTTTGATTTTTCATAATAATACATTTTTAAATCTCTTAATAATAGATTACCTTGAGTTTAGAAGATAGATTTTTTTTTTACAAAATTAAGCGTTTCTTTATTGGATATCCGGTTTTGAAATTGCATTTTTCAAGAATTTGTTCAAACTATTTTCATGAAATTGGTCGATGAATGGTTCTGAAGTTTCTTTTGTGCAATATGAAACATTTATCCGAAAATATATTGAAACTTTGTGATTTTGAAATCATTTTTTTACATTACACTTAAAAAAACCATTTAAAAAACTTTTACAAGATAAAATTATGCAGAACAGCTGTTCCCAAAGTAATTTGACGATTTTTGAAAATCAACATTTGGGACTTTTCACCAATACTTTATTTTAAATACTCCAAATGTTAAAATTTTTTTTAAGTACACGTATTCAGGAAAAATTGGCAAAAAATGTACGGAGAAAACGTTTATTTAACAATTAAATTTAACCGTTTTCGGGCAATTCACAATTCTGCGATTTTATTATTATTATCAAAAATTAATGTTTTTAGAATCTCGAATGCCTCTGATTTATTTTCAATTTTTTCCTTCTCTCTGAAGTTCGCAAATTTGTATCCGATCAATAATTTGTTTTGAGATTTATATATAATACATACTTAACAGCGTTCACTTCATCGCGGTTATTCGTAATAGATAAGAGCGTATCACCCAACCCCGTTATCTTCGCGAAAAAAAAAAGAAAAAGAAAAAAAGAACTTATTTCGAGAATTTGTAAATAATGTATATAGGGCTTTGTACATGTTGAATACTTGTAATGTAAATGAGAGTGACGAGATAAGAGCGTAATTATTAAATGTGAGATACTTATAGATGAATAAGGAGAAGTGTTTAGTTTAAGTAGTGAAAGACGATGAACAATTTGATGTGACGGTGGAAAAAAAAATAAAAAGAAGAAAAGTGTAAGATTAACTTAAGGTCTCGGCATAATAGGTATGTAAATAAATTAAGCAAAGAAAAAAATAAAATATTGAAAGCCCAAGTAATTATTGGATATTTATGACAATGTCGCACGAACGGCGATGGAGATTTGAAATTGCGAACAAAATAAATGAAACAACAACAAAAAACAAAAGAAAAAAAAAAGAAAGAAATGGAAGGAAAAAATCAGTTAGGGAGCAGCATTCATCACGCTAAAGTATGGGCGTATTCGGTCCAGGGCCACTTGCAAGCAAAGGAAAAAATCTAAGAGATACCATTGTGCGAAAAACAATTATCAGATGGAAGAAATATATAATGCATGTTTTATCCTTAGCCATTTTATCAAGTAATGTCCCGCTCCTCATCTCTTACATTGAGAAAGAAAAAAAAAAACAAAAAAACCAACGTAACGCTAACGCTTAAGTATTACACTTTCTGTCTGTACGTCGAATCGATACATTAATTCATTTATTTTTTATTTCTCTCTTATTTTGTTATACACATTTTCGACCATCTCTACTGCATTTTCCGATTAGTGTGAAAACAAGTCCCAAAACGAATTTGCAGATCGAATCAGGCCAAAACAGTTGTTAAATTTATCGTTTTTCATATATTTTGTTGTATAAACAAATGAAATAAAGATAAAAACTAATGAATAAATAATACTAATGCCGCAACGTGAGTGAAGTTAGCGATGCTCAAAGTGAAGCGCGAAATATATTGTGATATCGACCTATTGTACTTCGCCGTGCGAATATACATTATATATATAAGCACATATATATATATAATTATGTTTCTCGAGCGAATAACGTTTGGGACTCGTCGAAGCATACACCCTGTACGGTACTTATACTTCATCGCCTATTCGCGCGTACTGTCAAATTCGCGTAGCGACATTATTGTAAAACAGGTATTTTTCAACTCGAAAGAGCTTCGTTTCTTGATTTTTAATGCTTCTCTAAGACTGTCTAATACAACAAAAACTGAATAAATAAATGTGTATCAATCTCTGAATTCGACGGATCCGTCATTCACACTATATCCTGTCCCGATTCGATCTCATTTCTCTTGTCACGTGATTTTTTCGCGTAATCACGATCACAAGGGTCTTTGTTACCGATTATTACTGTGTGCAAGCGTTTTCGAGATGCTTCTCCCCCAATTTACCGTTTTATTTTGGTTAAGGATTTTTATGTTTGAGATTTTTCGTGTATTAGGAAGTTAAAGGAGATCGGTGCACTCGAATTTATCGCGAAGACGAGAGTTCAACGAAACGAGCGGCCCGGCAGATTGGAGTCACCGATACGATTTCTTGCAATTAGTTGTAGATCGGTACAAATCCGGCGCCCTATGGACGTCAAAGAAGCTGGGACATCCACATTCGATTTTTTAAATAAAAAGTATACTCAAATTATCGGCTAATTATCGGCTATTTATCGGCGCAAAAAGATATTTTCCAGCTCCATCCCTTATACCGGAAACGTGTGGATGTCCTAGCTTCGCTGGAAGCTAGGACTCCACAACTCAAAAAAAAAGAACCAAAAGGTGCACCGACAAAAACTTTATACGAGAATTATCGGCTATTTATCGGCTCTCGAGAAAATGCATGTTCGATTAAATCGCACGACCCGTTCAGGAGAAACCACCCCCTGAGCTTCTATACAGTCATTGCCGAATATGTCGCCTAAAAAGAAAGCTAGGACATCCTAAATCATCTTAACATTCATCTTGATTTATCGGCTCGACATATTCATAAAGACCGATTTTCCAGCTCAACCCCTTATCATGATAGAAAGCACCTCCTTAAGCTATAGGCTTATAACTTCGCGTACAATGTCATCCACATGAAATTTTTGCGATAAAAACTATACCAAAATTATCGGCGAATTACAAGCTATTTATAGGTGCAAAAAGATATTTTCCAGCTCCACCCCTTATACTGGAAACATCCCTTATACCGGTGTCAACAACTGAACGGAAAAAATTATAGGCGCGCCGGAAAAAAAAGTACATGTGATTTATCGGCTATTTATCGGCTCTCGATTAAAATTAATTTCGATAAAATCGTACGATTCCGACAGCAGAAACCACCCCCTGCTTGAAATAACGGATTTCACTGAACCCAGCGGGTGGTTTTCTGCGAAGGGGTTGGTCGATTCGATCGAAACTAGGTTCATTTGAGAGCCGATAAATAGCCGATAAATCACATGTACTTTTTTTTCCAGTGCTCCTTTTTGTTCCATTTTTAGTCACTTGTGGATGTACCCATAAAGTACTTGGTACCCATAAAGTACTTGGTACCCATAAAGTACTTGGTACCCATAAAGTACTTGGTACCCATCAAGTACTTGGTACCCATAAAGTACTTGGTACCCATCAAGTACTTGGTACCCATAAAGTACTTGGTACCCATCAAGTACTTGGTACCCATAAAGTACTTGGTACCCATCAAGTACTTGGTACCCATAAAGTACTTGGTACCCATAAAGTACTTGGTACCCATAAAGTACTTGGTACCCATAAAGTACTTGGTACCCATAAAGTACTTGGTACCCATAAAGTACTTGGTACCCATAAAGTACTTGGTACCCATAAAGTACTTGGTACCCATAAAGTACTTGGTACCCATAAAGTACTTGGTACCCATAAAGTACTTGGTACCCATAAAGTACTTGGTACCCATAAAGTACTTGGTACCCATAAAGTACTTGGTACCCATAAAGTACTTGGTACCCATAAAGTACTTGGTACCCATAAAGTACTTGGTACCCATAAAGTACTTGGTACCCATCAAGTACTTGGTACCCATAAAGTACTTGGTACCCATCAAGTACTTGGTACCCATAAAGTACTTGGTACCCATCAAGTACTTGGTACCCATAAAGTACTTGGTACCCATAAAGTACTTGGTACCCATAAAGTACTTGGTACCCATAAAGTACTTGGTACCCATAAAGTACTTGGTACCCATAAAGTACTTGGTACCCATCAAGTACTTGGTACCCATAAAGTACTTGGTACCCATAAAGTACTTGGTATCCATAAAGTACTTGGTACCCATAAAGTACTTGGTACCCATAAAGTACTTGGTACCCATAAAGTACTTGGTACCCATCAAGTACTTGGTACCCATAAAGTACTTGGTACCCATCAAGTACTTGGTACCCATAAAGTACTTGGTACCCATAAAGTACTTGGTACCCATAAAGTACTTGGTACCCATCAAGTACTTGGTACCCATAAAGTACTTGGTACCCATCAAGTACTTGGTACCCATAAAGTACTTGGTACCCATAAAGTACTTGGTACCCATCAAGTACTTGGTACCCATAAAGTACTTGGTACCCATCAAGTACTTGGTACCCATAAAGTACTTGGTACCCATCAAGTACTTGGTACCCATAAAGTACTTGGTACCCATAAAGTACTTGGTACCCATAAAGTACTTGGTACCCATCAAGTACTTGGTACCCATCAAGTACTTGGTACCCATAAAGTACTTGGTACCCATAAAGTACTTGGTACCCATAAAGTACTTGGTACCCATAAAGTACTTGGTACCCATAAAGTACTTGGTACCCATAAAGTACTTGGTACCCATAAAGTACTTGGTACCCATAAAGTACTTGGTACCCATAAAGTACTTGGTACCCATAAAGTACTTGGTACCCATAAAGTACTTGGTACCCATAAAGTACTTGGTACCCATAAAGTACTTGGTACCCATAAAGTACTTGGTACCCATAAAGTACTTGGTACCCATAAAGTACTTGGTACCCATAAAGTACTTGGTACCCATAAAGTACTTGGTACCCATAAAGTACTTGGTACCCATAAAGTACTTGGTACCCATAAAGTACTTGGTACCCATAAAGTACTTGGTACCCATAAAGTACTTGGTACCCATAAAGTACTTGGTACCCATAAAGTACTTGGTACCCATAAAGTACTTGGTACCCATAAAGTACTTGGTACCCATAAAGTACTTGGTACCCATAAAGTACTTGGTACCCATAAAGTACTTGGTACCCATAAAGTACTTGGTACCCATAAAGTACTTGGTACCCATAAAGTACTTGGTACCCATAAAGTACTTGGTACCCATAAAGTACTTGGTACCCATAAAGTACTTGGTACCCATAAAGTACTTGGTACCCATAAAGTACTTGGTACCCATAAAGTACTTGGTACCCATAAAGTACTTGGTACCCATAAAGTACTTGGTACCCATAAAGTACTTGGTACCCATAAAGTACTTGGTACCCATAAAGTACTTGGTACCCATAAAGTACTTGGTACCCATAAAGTACTTGGTACCCATAAAGTACTTGGTACCCATAAAGTACTTGGTACCCATAAAGTACTTGGTACCCCATCAAGTACTTGGTACCCATAAAGTACTTGGTACCCATCAAGTACTTGGTACCCATAAAGTACTTGGTACCCATCAAGTACTTGGTACCCATAAAGTACTTGGTACCCATCAAGTACTTGGTACCCATCAAGTACTTGGTACCCATCAAGTACTTGGTACCCATCAAGTACTTGGTACCCATCAAGTACTTGGTACCCATCAAGTACTTGGTACCCATCAAGTACTTGGTACCCATCAAGTACTTGGTACCCATCAAGTACTTGGTACCCATCAAGTACTTGGTACCCATCAAGTACTTGGTACCCATCAAGTACTTGGTACCCATCAAGTACTTGGTACCCATCAAGTACTTGGTACCCATCAAGTACTTGGTACCCATCAAGTACTTGGTACCCATCAAGTACTTGGTACCCATCAAGTACTTGGTACCCATCAAGTACTTGGTACCCATCAAGTACTTGGTACCCATCAAGTACTTGGTACCCATCAAGTACTTGGTACCCATCAAGTACTTGGTACCCATCAAGTACTTGGTACCCATCAAGTACTTGGTACCCATCAAGTACTTGGTACCCATCAAGTACTTGGTACCCATCAAGTACTTGGTACCCATCAAGTACTTGGTACCCATCAAGTACTTGGTACCCATCAAGTACTTGGTACCCATCAAGTACTTGGTACCCATCAAGTACTTGGTACCCATCAAGTACTTGGTACCCATCAAGTACTTGGTACCCATCAAGTACTTGGTACCCATCAAGTACTTGGTACCCATCAAGTACTTGGTACCCATCAAGTACTTGGTACCCATCAAGTACTTGGTACCCATCAAGTACTTGGTACCCATCAAGTACTTGGTACCCATCAAGTACTTGGTACCCATCAAGTACTTGGTACCCATCAAGTACTTGGTACCCATCAAGTACTTGGTACCCATCAAGTACTTGGTACCCATCAAGTACTTGGTACCCATCAAGTACTTGGTACCCATCAAGTACTTGGTACCCATCAAGTACTTGGTACCCATCAAGTACTTGGTACCCATCAAGTACTTGGTACCCATCAAGTACTTGGTACCCATCAAGTACTTGGTACCCATCAAGTACTTGGTACCCATCAAGTACTTGGTACCCATCAAGTACTTGGTACCCATCAAGTACTTGGTACCCATCAAGTACTTGGTACCCATCAAGTACTTGGTACCCATCAAGTACTTGGTACCCATCAAGTACTTGGTACCCATCAAGTACTTGGTACCCATCAAGTACTTGGTACCCATCAAGTACTTGGTACCCATCAAGTACTTGGTACCCATCAAGTACTTGGTACCCATCAAGTACTTGGTACCCATCAAGTACTTGGTACCCATCAAGTACTTGGTACCCATCAAGTACTTGGTACCCATCAAGTACTTGGTACCCATCAAGTACTTGGTACCCATCAAGTACTTGGTACCCATCAAGTACTTGGTACCCATCAAGTACTTGGTACCCATCAAGTACTTGGTACCCATCAAGTACTTGGTACCCATCAAGTACTTGGTACCCATCAAGTACTTGGTACCCATCAAGTACTTGGTACCCATCAAGTACTTGGTACCCATCAAGTACTTGGTACCCATCAAGTACTTGGTACCCATCAAGTACTTGGTACCCATCAAGTACTTGGTACCCATCAAGTACTTGGTACCCATCAAGTACTTGGTACCCATCAAGTACTTGGTACCCATCAAGTACTTGGTACCCATCAAGTACTTGGTACCCATCAAGTACTTGGTACCCATCAAGTACTTGGTACCCATCAAGTACTTGGTACCCATCAAGTACTTGGTACCCATCAAGTACTTGGTACCCATCAAGTACTTGGTACCCATCAAGTACTTGGTACCCATCAAGTACTTGGTACCCATCAAGTACTTGGTACCCATCAAGTACTTGGTACCCATCAAGTACTTGGTACCCATCAAGTACTTGGTACCCATCAAGTACTTGGTACCCATCAAGTACTTGGTACCCATCAAGTACTTGGTACCCATCAAGTACTTGGTACCCATCAAGTACTTGGTACCCATCAAGTACTTGGTACCCATCAAGTACTTGGTACCCATCAAGTACTTGGTACCCATCAAGTACTTGGTACCCATCAAGTACTTGGTACCCATCAAGTACTTGGTACCCATCAAGTACTTGGTACCCATCAAGTACTTGGTACCCATCAAGTACTTGGTACCCATCAAGTACTTGGTACCCATCAAGTACTTGGTACCCATCAAGTACTTGGTACCCATCAAGTACTTGGTACCCATCAAGTACTTGGTACCCATCAAGTACTTGGTACCCATCAAGTACTTGGTACCCATCAAGTACTTGGTACCCATCAAGTACTTGGTACCCATCAAGTACTTGGTACCCATCAAGTACTTGGTACCCATCAAGTACTTGGTACCCATCAAGTACTTGGTACCCATCAAGTACTTGGTACCCATCAAGTACTTGGTACCCATCAAGTACTTGGTACCCATCAAGTACTTGGTACCCATCAAGTACTTGGTACCCATCAAGTACTTGGTACCCATCAAGTACTTGGTACCCATCAAGTACTTGGTACCCATCAAGTACTTTGTACCCATCAAGTACTTTGTACCCATCAAGTACTTGGTACCCATCAAGTACTTGGTACCCATCAAGTACTTGGTACCCATCAAGTACTTGGTACCCATCAAGTACTTGGTACCCATCAAGTACTTTGTACCCATCAAGTACTTTGTACCCATCAAGTACTTTGTACCCATCAAGTACTTTGTACCCATCAAGTACTTTGTACCCATCAAGTACTTTGTACCCATCAAGTACTTTGTACCCATCAAGTACTTTGTACCCATCAAGTACTTTGTACCCATCAAGTACTTTGTACCCATCAAGTACTTTGTACCCATCAAGTACTTTGTACCCATCAAGTACTTGGTACCCATCAAGTACTTTGTACCCATCAAGTACTTTGTACCCATCAAGTACTTGGTACCCATCAAGTACTTGGTACCCATCAAGTACTTGGTACCCATCAAGTACTTGGTACCCATCAAGTACTTTGTACCCATCAAGTACTTCCAGCGAAGCTAGGACATCCACACGTTTCCGGTATAAGGGATGGAGCTGGAAAATATCTTTTTGCGCCGATAAATAGCCGATAATTAGCCGATAATTTGAGTATAGTTTTTATTTAAAAAATCGAATGTGGATGTCCCAGCTTCTTTGACATCACACGAAAGTACTGTCGAACACATACGAATGCGGGGCAAAGTTATCGCCAAGAAAATTAAGGTACAGGTGTATGCGTCGGACAAAGCGGCACAATGTCCGAGTCAGTCGTGCGGACAAACGGAAACGCAATCGTAATTTCCGTACGCGTGGTTGACCGAGCTCACGGTATATAACATGCATGGCCACCTAGCCGCGTTTACGTAGTTGAGAATGCGCAGTTGCTCGTTGCGCGATAGCGAAAACGTGCGGTATGAGGGTGGCTCGAAGGAGAAATAAGGGCTGCTGGTTGGATAAGCCTGCTTCAATATATATACTATATCCCTATTTCTAGATGGCTTGAGTGAGAACGCGCGATTCGGGCATTTCGCGCGGCTATTTCGCTCCAGCTGCGGTAGTCTGCAGTTATTTCCGCAAGGATCACGAGCCTCGGCGCCCGGCCATACCGCGGATTTGGAGATTCGTGGAAGCTCTCGCCGTGGGCAAGCTCTTTCCCCATCGCTCGCCATCCGCACGTAGTAGTTATATATATATGTATGTACGTGAGCGAGCGAACGCATGCGATTAATTCAAATGTGGCGAGACCGAGCGGTAGCCACGCTTTTCTGCGCTCTTGGCCGATCTCGCGCTTGAAAATACACACAACCCCGGAATATTTCCATTGTCCATGGGGCGCGTGGAAACCGCACGAAACGCTCGAGCACTATCTGGCTCTCTTCTCTCCGGTTCTCCGGGTGTTTGCACAGCCAAGTCCTGGAGGACGTGCCGAGGATAGGAGGGCGGGGGAGCGAGAGAGTCGCCCGAAATCTTCGGGAAAGGGTGGAAACGAGGTCGAAGTGGATCGCGAGCGTTTATTACCAGCATCGGCGCCCAGGGGCCAGTAATAATTATCGTTTGCCGGCTATAATCTCTCCGGAAGGCAACTCGCTGTGGGGGAGGGGAAAAGAGGGTTCTTAATGAAATTAAAAAGACTGAGAGGGAAACCCGGCAGTGCTATATACCCACAAGAGTTTTGCAGAGCAGAGCAATTCGCGTGACTGCGAATCAAAGATATATCATCGAAGGAATTGCTTTGTTCGCCCCTCGAACGACATGTGCACGTGGGGGAGGAGCTTCTTTTTTTCTTCCTTTCTCAGC
Organism: Clistopyga incitator; assembly: GCA_947507545.1. Classification (NCBI taxonomy): domain Eukaryota; kingdom Metazoa; phylum Arthropoda; class Insecta; order Hymenoptera; family Ichneumonidae; genus Clistopyga; species Clistopyga incitator. The sequence continues at coordinate 4,437,780 of OX382172.1, read as the reverse complement.
TAATGGGAAAAGGGTGTGCGTTCCGGGTTTACCGGCTTCCGGAGGATTTATAAACTCGCGTGAGTGCGGTGCGCACATCGCTCTTCTCTCGTATTACTCGGTAGCTATGATGGTAGTGCTGCTGCTGCTGCTGTCGCCGCTGGTGCTCTGCTGTAATCTAATGAAGTGAGGTAGGTAGGAAGATACAGAGGTAAAACGCACGGGGGTTGCGATGCAGCGCAGATCCGGCGAACCGCATACACTCGCATCTGCGGGAGCGGATACACACCAAACAGCGTGTATATATATATATGTACACAGCTGCGGCGTATCGTAGACACGTGTGGAAAATACGTGGGGTACAGAGGGCTCTTCCGTCGGCACGTTTCGAAAGGCCCTCTTGTTTCTTTATAATTGTATTAGCGATAGGGCCGGGGTATGGCGGCCAATAAAACTCCGAGGGAAGAGAAGAAAATTCAACGCCGCACGCAGAGCGCACACGAGAGATACGACGAGACGAAACTAAGTTACCTCTTCATTTCACGTTCCACCCTTCCTATGCGCTACGTCTGCCTGGGCTTTCTCCGGCATCGCACATCCTGCCCCACACGATTTACCACCGGTTCCTCTTTACACCCCAAGTATACCCTATTTCCTTATTTTATTTTACGGCTCTTGAACTTGGCGCGGCTCTCGTGAGCGTCGCATGATTGAAAAATATCGAACAGAGTCGGTAGACTTGCGTGGAAATACAATGTATATGACATCGCGACAATTTGTTTTCGTTAAAATGAGTTTACCAAAAGAAAACACACGTAGATTTCTCATAAAATGATGTCATCGTAGCACAAAACATCCCATATGGGGACTTGCATAGAGTCTTCAAATATTTCTATTGTGATTCTTCAAAAAAGCCTTTTGATCGTGTCTCATATCAGAATCCACGGATTCCACTTCCGGTCGGAAAGACTTCCTCGCTAATTCTCGGTATATATATTTTGTTTTTCCATCAGCAAGAGGATAAAAACTACTCGATAAAAAGAGTTTCTAAAAAAATCTATCCAATAACGCACTACTTTCCGGGCACTCGCTTTATTATTCTTCTCGTTGGGAGGTTTATATAGGAGAAGGCAAACCCTCAGCGATTTCAACGGGAGGTGACGAGGAATCTCTCGCTTAATTCTCGGTCCACACGGGGAGGAATCGCCAAATTCATTGATCAGCGAATTTTAATAAAGGTGCGGTGCCTGCGCCATGGAGCGCCGGGCGAGGAGGGAAAGTATGGGAAGGGCGTGTGTGCCCGACGTTCACGTCCCACAGAGACCACGATTCTTAGCTTTATTTAGCAGGGTCGACTAGTGATCGAGCGTGCCGCTGTATGGATCGTTATATCCCTCGTCCCCCACCAAAATTCACATTTCTATACGATGCATACATGGATAATACGTATATCCACGAAGCCCCTCGATATCATATTCTTCTTTCGCTATAACGAGAAGCAGGTAATAAAAGGAGAATATATCGTGAATATCCTATACTTTATTCGCAAAACATTATCCATCTCTCGGCGATCTCGCTTTTCGATCAAGAAAATATGGCATAAGAATAACGAATGAATATAATATAGTCCTTATCTTGGGTCCTAAATCATAAGTAGCGACCCTCTTTCCACTCGCGAATCGATGGACCCTCTCTCCCTAAATCGAATAAGCATTTTTACCGTTAGATCAGTCCCAAAACGATTCACGCCTGTTGTTGAGCTCAAAATTTGTCCTCAGGAATAATAAGTAAGTCGTTGCAACAGAAATTACGCGCGTTAGTCACAAAGTCCCCGGTTCAAAATGCCGGTTTTTTCTTATTTGCTAGTCCAACGAATCCTTTGATAAAATGGAGACAGCGTTGCGTTATTTGTACGCGTAACCAATTTTTTAGACGGCTATCATTTTTGTTTTCTAAGCTAACAAATTCTCGAGCTAGTCGAACAAATGTTTACCGGGCTAACGAAGTTCTTTGCCGGGTTAACACATCACTATTTTGCAAAAGGTTTGCCAGGCTAGCAAAATCGTTTCCGCGTGTACACAGCGAATACTGCTCGACTAATTCATACATATGTATCGCTCGAGGTATACGCGCATAGCTTCGCTATTGTATGGATACTATGTATAGAATGTAAACCTATATCTGCTGCACGGAAGCTCAAAGCTGCAGCCCTATTAGCGAACTCCGCTATACACTCGCTGAGCGCGAATTTCAAATGGAATAATTGCCCAATAGCGGAAACTGGATAGCTACGTATAGTGGATACCCGGAGGAGAGCATCGAGCAGCTCGCAAGCGCGTATTAAATCCGATACCACGCATACATTCATTGAGAATTCGGGTATACTCATGAGTACAATATATATATATATATTTACATATATCTGTGTACATATGCGACATACAATACAGGTGTAACACACGGACCACCTGCACAATGCTTATGGTCGCTTCGAGTCTCAATCGCTCGCGAGTTCCTATAATGTGGCTAGGGATTCGTGAAATTGAACACCCTTAGGGGCTCATGCACTGCTCCTCTATGCCTCTACGTATCCATGTGCTCGTGGCTATGAAGAGCCGAAGTCCATGAAACACTCTGACTCTGTATGTATATTGAACCAGATTACGATCTCTCTAATCACGACACAATGAAACCTCCATTACGAAACTGTGTCCCGTAGAATGAGCATCAGAGTAATTGACACACTAAAGCGTAACGTACGTCCCGACTACATGACTATAGTGAAATGGCTCAAAAATCAACCAGGACCATGCATTTTCATTCATTCGCACGATTAATTATTCCTTTCTTTATTCAATCCGCAATAATTTGTTTCAACCAACTGTCGATATTACATTTTTTTATATAATTGAATTTATTTACATACATGGTAAAATCATAAAAAGGAGAGTTCATCGTGAAGCTAAAAATAATTTATCTCAGCGCGTTGTATTCGGATTCAACGATGGGAAGCAAATAAAAAAATTTGCAAACACAAGAATGTATTTTTTTTTTATTATTCAAAAGTTGGGTGAAATTGGCAATTTCTAAAAAGTAATAAAAGCTTCGACGTCAAGCGGACAATTATGTTTAGTTTATTTGCTACTGGCTTTTGTAATTTTCTTGAACTCACTACGCATAAAACTACAAGTTATGCAACCAAGCGCACTCTTCTTATCCGTTTCTTTTCTCTCTGTTTCGCTACGACTGAACATAATTTAGGGAATCCGTAAAAGCCCATTCGATACATGATAGAAGCCCCACATGCTCGAGTATTAGCAACGCCCCGGGGCTCGTGTCAATGGGGAAAAAAATGCGTAGGTGTACGGATATCGTGTATAGTGTGTACATCAGTGAGTTTTCCACTGACAGGGGCGGTAGTTAAACGGAGAAAGGGAGGAGGGGGGATGGAAGCTGTGTACTACGTCTCGAAGCTCCGAAGTTACGCAACGCTGGGTCTGGAGAGGCAAGAAATTCAAGAGAACACAACATTTTTTTTTAGTCACCGCTTCTTCGTTTCCGTTCGCTGCTTCGCGACACGAGGACAAAAGATAAAGAGACTCGTGACGAGGAAACGAGACAGGGAAGCTCAGGAACGAAAGGAAGAGGAGACCGGCAGCTATACACATTTCTCGACGCCAACTACAACGGCAACGAGAATAAAAGAAATAGCGAAAAGGATAAGGTCAGAAAGCCCACGGCTCTTTTCCTGATTGTCACTGCGTTGTGGAATAGTACATGAATTTACGTGTATTGGTGTAGGTTTTGATACAGTTCCGACGCACACGAGAGTAAAGTGCAAGAGTAGAATTGCGGAGGTGGAGAAGACCGAGAAAAGGAGCCGCTGCTGTTGTTTATGTTAGTAGAAACGGTCGAATCCCTTCGCCGTCTCGTCCTAATACCCTCTGGGCATTGAGAGGATGCTGCTTTTCTTCACGAAATAAAAAAGTTGTAAAGTAGAACCTTGAAGATTGCTTCCTCATTTTTTGGTCCTCGGTACACACTGTTCTCCTCTGCACAGCATTACGCTC